>CANTUT010001103.1:22500-45000 GCA_947687605.1 Reutealis trisperma
ATGAGATCTCAAATGTCTTTCTATCAACAAAGGTCACGCTCCAAAGGAGAAGTCTGTCAGACATGTCGTCAAACTTATGAGTGATACTTTCTAATATACTTTCCTATTTTTCATACATTTGCAATATATATATATATATATATATATATATATATATATATATATATATATATATATATATATATATATATATATATATATATATATATATATATATATATGCATTATTATCGCATGATGCACGTTAGCATTTGATTGTGAATGATGAATTAATGTTCGTTGTTACATATTGGTTGTGATTGACAGATAGAATTAGAATGATACAGTGCCACTTAGAAAAGTGGATTTATTTATGATGATGTTATGATGATTGATGAGCTATGATTAGTGTATGACAGCTGCTGGCTTGCTCATCGCCTATGCGCTGTTGCCAGTCGAGTTAGCACTGCTGGGACGTTTGCGACCCTTATATTAGTTATAAAAGACATAATTGGATTTAGAGAACCAGGATAGGGGGATCGACTCTCCATATTGAGGTTTAGTGTTGTAATGTGAGATGTATCTCATTCATGATTATTTATGTGATTTGTTTGTTTTTGTGATGCGTTGCACTGGCATGAACATTAGTGAAATATCCTGAATTTTTAATTATTTTTCTAAAATCCTATTTTTGTATGGAAAGATATTATTTTATTATTTTATTTGTTTAAGCAAATATTAAAGTTATATTTTATTAAAATATATATAATTATACCATTTGAATATGTGTTATTGATAGTAATTTTATTACAATATTATATATGTATATTATTATGAGATATTATAATGGTTATTGGAGAAATTATATTTTGATATTGAATATAAATATTATGTTCGATTAATCTAAATTATATTGCTAATTATATATATTACCGGAAGTTCGGGAATTTATTATAATTATTATTATTATTATTGTGAATAAGCTTATTAATTGGATTATTAGTATGTACATTATGAATTATTCTTATTATCATTATTATATAAACTATGGTTTATTATTATTATTATTATTATTATTATTATTATTATTATTATTATTATTATTATTATTATTATTATTATTATTAATTTGTATATATATATATATGTGTGTGTGTGTGTGTGTTAGTGTTATATTTATATAACTATATGTATGTTGGTGTTAAGAAAGGGAAGAAAAGAAAGAAAAAGAAAAAGGAAAAGAAAGGAGAAATGTGATTGGCTGCTAAGGAAGGAAAAGAAACACGGAGAGAGAGAGAGACAGCAGGAGCAGGAGAGAGAGAGGGGGAGTGCTGGGTGGTGGTGAGTCACCACCCGTCCGGCGGTGGGCTGCATCGCCACCACCAGTGGCTAGCCCATCGTCTGATGATCTCAAAGGAGGTGGCAGATCGTTGATCGGCCGACGGACGGCAGAGCACTCGTGTGAAGAAGAAATCCGGCCATCGAGACTTCAATTTGATTTTTTAGCCGATTTCGGCGGCAGAATCTAGCGATTCTAGTGTCGTTCAACTCCTGAGGATGAGAGCTTCAATTTGGTACCGACCAGGCCCCCTAGGGTTCACTAGAGGAAGAGATCGAGAAATGCAAATCGAAACTTCTGAGGCATTTTTCGACGACTGGAGGGCGAGTGACGATGAGTGAAGGTGACTTCTGAGCTCCTGACGTTGAGGTGAACCTGCTGGTGTGGAGAGCACCCAGATCTACCATTGGCAAGGGCGGCGCATGGCCGGCCAGCAGCGGCGCGTGGGACAGTCCAGCAGCTCTGTTTCATCATTCTAGCGCAACTCTCGACATTTGTATAATCAAAATTCGTGAAGATTAACCCAAAACTCTTGTATTTCAATTGTTAAATAAGTTATATTATGTTTAGCATACTCTAGTTGGTAGTTGTTATGAGTTCATCAAGTCTAGTTATATGAGTTATTCTTATCCTAACGATATCCTTTGCTGTGAGGTATCGGTGTTATGGTGTCTTCCTGATTCTAAAGGCTGCACTTCCGAGGGAAGCTAGTCAGAAGCGTCATCAGTTAGGTGAGTGATACTCCCTAATATGTTATTCTGTTTCTATATACATCCGCATTTCTGTGTGTATATATATATATGTATATTATGCACTACTATTGCATATATGCATGTAACATGTGATTGTGAATGATGAGTCAATATTCTTTATGCTATGTTGTATTGTGATTGTGTTTGACGGATGGAGGTCGGGAGGATGCAGTACCACCTAGGAACTTTTGATATGAATATGGATATGGTTACTATTATGATTATGATTCTGTTGAGATTTAGAAGATGAACTATGACTGGTGGTTGCTGGCCGAGCCTGCTCATCGCCAGGGCTGCTATCAGTCGGGTCAAGGCCGTATGGTACAGACCAGTGCTGGCCGGACCCATTGGATATAAGAGACAGAGCATTAGATTCAGAGAGTCAAGATAGGGGGATCGGCTCCCCATATTGAGATTAGTGTATCCTTGCTTGATGATATGAATTGTCTGTCTCTATGACATAGTGCATAGCATGTGCATTAGAAATCTGTCTATAGGACACCAGTCTAATATGTTAGCTAGTATCATTCACTGAGTCAGACGCTCATTCCTGTTCATTTTGTTATTTTCAGTCAGGGAATAAGCCTGTGAAAGAATTGTAAAATGAGTAAACTGTCAATTTCCCTTCGGCAGTAGTTTGTATTATTGAGTATTCAGAAATGTATATAATATATGTATAATTGTAATTATAGCTCTAGAACTCCGCAATGTTACATCTTATATCTGTATATTGTTTAATATTCAGTTATGTAATTATTGAGTTATGATACTGTTGTTAAACATAACCCTTGGTAATTTATTACATTTATGAGATAAGCGAGTTCTTGAGCCAATGTGATTTTGTTTTGTATTAAGATTTATTTGGATATGCTTAACTTATTTGGGCTCATAGCCCTTTTCAGTTTTGGATTTTCTGTTGCATGATTCGGTTAAGCTTACTATGGGCATTAGTAGCCGCGTGCATTTCCTGTGTCCTAGTGCCAGTCACATGCCCTCGAGTTCGGGGCGTGACAATTAGATACCTGTTTATAAGACACTAGGTTAATATTTTAGTTAGTATAATTCATTAAGTTGAACATTTATTCCTATTCATATTATTTTTCCAGGTCAAGGAATGAACTCTTGAAAAATTTGTTAATCGAGTTATCTACTTTATTTCTTCAGTAGTATTATGTATTAAATTTATTAGTAATTTGTATTATAATTTTAGAACTCCACATTGCTATCTTGCTTGTAATTTAATTTTGCTATCCTTGAAATTTCATTGGGTTTGTTGGATATTTTGGTTAAGCAGGATTCATTATAATAGCATTGAAATATATGATTGAATGGGCCTGCTTAACATATGATTCCAATATTGTGATTTGGAATGAGTTTGATAATTGATGTACGGTTTGTCATCTAGTTAGTAAGGTTTACTACATGCACTAATAGCCATGTGCATTATCTATGCCCTAGTGTTGGTCATGTGCTATCGGGTTTGGGTCTTGACACAAATACACCTCCCTAACACACTCACACATATGTGCAATCAAATATACAAATAACAAAACACATAAACTTACCTCAGAAAGGGGTCCATTTATAAATATAGTGAAATTAAACCAAACACCTTCAAATTCATTTGCTGTCAACAAACAATGTAATCCCTAAATTTTGATTTTTGTATAAACTAAAAATAAGAGAGAGCAAAAGAGGAGAATTTATGTGTTAGATTGAACGAGAAGAAGAAATATTTGAGTTTCAGCAAAGGGGATAGCTAGAGATATTTTGAGGGTATTTTAGACATTACGCATGGAGTTAACGAAAATTTATCGAAATTCACATCAAAAGGATGAAACTATTTAACAGAATAAAACTACTAGAACAAAATAGTGACTTTTTCAAATTGCAAGGATGAAATTATTATTTTAGTCAAAACTCAAGGACTAAATAGTACTTTATCCTAAAATAATTTATGAATAAGTGGAAGAAAAGAAATATGGACATTTTAATTAATTATTAAATACAATGTAAGAAACTATAAATAAAAAATAGTATATGTTTAGTATTGGTTCGGTGAAATTATAAGTGTGTGTTCTTGTATGGGTATATCTACAGATAGAAACATAGAAGAAAAAAAAAGAATTTTTAATTAACACTTACCGTAATTCGTCCAAAAAAAAAAAAACAGTGTTAATATAAAAGACAAGAATAATTTTGTTATTTCCACTCATCATCATTTTCTTAAATTCATCAAAATTAACTATTCCATGACCATTTTCTAATCATTTCTTTATAATTTTTATTCTCAAAGATGATAAAACCAATCTAACTTCTACTGAAATTAAATCATCTTTATCTCTATCAAACACATCAAAAGCATCTTAAAAAAATGTATAGAAGAAATAAGAAGAAAGTTAAAACGTACAAAATAAAATATTATCTCATAAATGATATTTTAACAAAAAATAAACGTACAAAAAAAATATTATTGCATAAATGATATTTTAACAAAAAATACTGTATATACTGTATTTTCCTCTATAATTATAGCATAGCCATTTGCATGTTGTAAATAAATAATATTATATTATAGTATTAATAGGGTATAAATCTTTATTCTTTATAATCTAATTTTTTAAAATAATGTTAATTTTTTTGCCAAATATGTTAATTTAAATTTTTGTAATTAAGCTTAAATATTTTATTAATAAAACAAAATTTTATAAATAATTTATCTTTCTACATAATTCAAAAATTGTAATTCTAAAAATAAGTTGACTGCTCATGCTTCTAGTCAATATCTTTGTTATATATATACATATTGCATACATGAAACGATTAAAAGATAAATAGTATATGGTATACATATACAAAAATTAGGATTTGGTATATTTTAAGTACATATTTAATATCTACAAGTAGTATATATAAATACATATTGAAAGTATGAAAAAAAATAAAAAGATAAAGGAACAGTAAATAATAGGTATACGTTAAGTATGTGTATATTATCCTGAACTAGTTCATGTATATACATATTGCATACAAGGAAAAAAATAAACAATATATGGTGTACATATACCTAAATTAGGAATATGTTAACTAAATTAGGTACACCTAAACTTTCTACCTACTTTATATTAATATAGATTGAAAATATGAAAAAAATTAAAAACTCAAAATAAAAGCAAATGCTACACATATATGTTTAGTATCTGCAACTACTTTATATTGAAACCCTAAAATTTTAAACACTAAACCCTAAAACCAAAATCCTAAACTTTAATCATATACGTATACCATAAATTGGTATATGTTTTGTACATATTTGGTATTTGCAACTACTTTATATTTATACAGGTTGGAAATATGAAAAAATTAAAAAGACAAGGTAAAAGTTAATGGTACATGTAACCATAAATAGGTATATGTTTAGTATTTATTTGGTATCTGCAGCTACTTTATATTTATCATCTAAAATTGTAAGTCCTAAACCTTAAAACCAAAATCCCAAACCCTAATTGTATAAGTATACCATAAATTGATATATATTTAGTTTATGTTTGGTATCTGCAACTACATTATTTTATACATATTGGAAATAAGAAAAATTAAAAGGACAAAGTACAAGTTAATGGTATACATATACTATAAATTAAAATATGTTAAGCATATATTTGGTATCTACAACTACCTTATGTTTATATAAACAAATTGAAACCCTAAATCCTAAAACTCTAAACCATAAAACTTTAAATGCTAAAACCTAGACCCTAAACCTATCATATACATATACCATAAATTGGTATACGATTAGAATATATTTGGTATCTTCAACTACTTTATTAATACAAATTCGAAAAATGAAAAAGTTAAAAAGACAAGTAAAAGTTAATGGTATACTTATACCATAAATTGGCATATATTTAGTATATGTTTGGTATCTGCATCTATTTTATAATTATACATATTGGAAATATGAAAAATTAAAAAGACAAAAGTAAAAGTTAATGGTGTACATATACCCTACATTGGTATATTTTTAATTTATGTTTGATATCTGCAAGTACTTTTTATATTTACACAGATTAAAATAAAAAAACCCTAAACCCTAAAATCCTAAAACTTTAAAACCCTAAAATTCTAAACCCTAAAACGCAAACCCAAAACTCTAATCATATACATGTACCATAAATTGGTATATGTTTGGTATCTACAACTACTTTATATTTCTACATATTGAAAATACGAAAAAATTAAAAAGACAAAGTAAAATTTAATGGTATACATATACCATAAAATTGGTATATGTTAGTATATATTTAATATTTTATATATGTATACCACTCTTTTAACATATACAAGTTGTAATAAATTTATACATTTATGGTATCTGTTATATATATATTTGTTATCTATCTAATAAATATTTAATATTTGGTATACATTTGTTGTATATTTATATAGAATTGGTATATCACTAATATATGTTTCATATATATTTAGTATATTAATACTCAAAAATAAATTTATTTATTTATTTAATCCCAAATAAAACTCAAATAAATTTTTTTAATCTCAAAATCAGTATTCAAGTCTTGAACATATTTATTTAATCTCAGATTAATATTCATATAAACTTAAATAATTTAAATTCAAGTTGGAAATGATAAATTACTACTTAAATAAATAATTTTTTTATAAAGACAAAAAACCCATGTCTTATAATTTCGAATGATATTCACCTATTAGAAATGTAAAGTACATTTTTTACTTACTAAATATGTTGAATAATTTCCTCCAAATTATAGAAATAGTATGACCAATAACTATTGGTTTTGGCCTTCTTTTTAAAATGCCCATAACCAGAAGGCCAACTATAGATCACTATTGTTGGATCCCATAAGCAACAATTGCTTTATGTCATGTCAAGAGAAGTGCTAAATATCTTTTCTTTTTTACCTTCTCTTTCTCAATGGCTTTGGTTTGGTTTTTATTTCAATTGAAAGCCCCATAATAGATAGAAATGCAATTAACTCCTTTTTTGAACTTTTCTAGTTCATACCTCTACTTTGGTTCTCTAACTTTTCTTTATCCTTAAAAAAAAATCATGCTTTGAGTCTTAATTTCTTTGGGTTTGATCTAGAATCTTTTGCTTGCTTATGGTGCCTCAAAGAAGCATAGCTAGTTGATGATTTTCTCTGAGTAAAGGAATTATAATTTGTTGGTAGGATTGACGAGGATTGTTGAAAGATGAATATGTATTTTTAATAGGCTTTGTAAATGGATCCGACATTGTTTATTGCCAAGGGAAAACAACAAGACAAGAAGAAAAATGTATAAAAGAAATAAAGGAAGAAAGAAACAGTATAAAAGAAATAGCGACAACATAGAAATGTACCTCCTCCGTCCCAAAAAGATTGTCCATTTTTTTTTCTCATACAATTTAAGAAAATATCATTAATTACTTATTAACTTATAAATTTTATTATATTTTTTGACTTATACTCTTACTTATACTCATTTGTTACTATTTTTTTTTATTAACTTTGAGAATACACAAATATTATACCTTGTAATTAATAAAGATAAAATGAACAAGTGCCTATATTTATATATTTTTATAGTGGGCATGCATTTTGAGATATTCCAAAAGGAATTGTGGACAATTTTTTTGGAACGGAAAGAGTATAAAATAAAAAAGCATCATAAAAATGATAATTTAGCAAAAAATAGGGTGTATGTTGTAATTTTCTCAAGTTGGATTGACCTTCTTCTGGTTAAGAGCGTCCTCAATGCACTTTTTATATATATTGAACTCTTTATTATAAAAATTTATCTCAAAAATAATACTCTGATGGACTCTTTATATTTAAAAAATAAAGGAAAGAGTTAATTTGGCTTTCTACATCTAGAGAGATAAATATCACTCTTTGTCTAACTTTAATTAATATAAAACAAGTTCCCATACACTTTATTATATATATAACTCAGTATTATTTTTTCTATTGGACAAAATTAAAAAAAGAAAAATTAAAAATTAAAAAAATTAATGCTTATGGGATAAAGTAAAATAAAAAACACAATGTGAAAAGTCTATTGGATTTAAATAAAATTATATACTCTTTATCCACTAAGATGCTTTCTATTAAATAAATATGCTTTTTCAAATAAAAAGTATCATTGGAAATACTTTAAATATTGGACTGAGAGCCCAAACATTAAGCTTATTTAAGCAGGAAGCGAAAAAAGATGCGTGTAGGAGTTTAGTTCAAGTACAATTATAGTTTAATCAAACTAGCTAGTCACATTCCCGCAAAATATTCTGTTTTTAAAATTCAAAATAATTTTAAGACTTGATGAAAAAATTAATTTACTGTATGTTAAATTCAAAATTATTTTCTAAATAAAAATAAATTATAAATAAATTAAATAATTATCATAATAATATTTTTATAAAATTTTTTTAAGCAAGATAAACACACAGGGAATTAGATACATGGCACCATTCTTTACAAAACTATGACGATTTTATAAATATGTGTTAACTTATATAATCTATACACTCTTATTATAAACCACATGAGATCCTGAAAGATTAGGCCTCTTACCCTGTAAAATAAGACAACCACATGGTATATGAGTCAACATCATATGTTTATTTTTTTGGAAGCAAGATAAAAACATATAGATCATAGACAATACATTAATTAATAGATAATAATAAATAAAGATGAATAAAAAATAATAATTTAAGAACAAAGTTAGTATAAAAAATTTGCAATGATTTTGTTTTAAATTTGCAATTCTTTAAACATTCAATGAAATATAATTTTATATTATATATATAAATTTTTTTGAGAAAATATGTTTAAATTTTTATTTATTACAAAGTTTCAATTTACATAGTTGTACAATATTCTTCAAATCATTTTAAAGATTTGGCATTTTTTTTTTTAAAATAGTCAACCCAAAACTAATCCAATATGAATTATCTTTTACAATGACTATTGGAATAAAATCCAATTCTACCATTGGAATTAAGAACTAAGTTTTCATATCTTCAGCGTAATGTAAATAAAAGCCATTATATAGATAGTATATCTAAATTAACCTGCAACATAAAATTGTTATTTAATTACAAAAAATTGAAAAAAAAATAAAGAGAATTGAAATTTAACTCTTTTTATATCCATAATTGAAGTAAAATAAACTCATATAACTCACTGTATCATTATCAACTTTTCAACCATATTTGATTTATAGAATAGATAAGAAATAGAATAGCTATTCCACAATATGAGTTATTCCTTATTTTAATTCACATTTTTAGCATGAATTAGCAATTCCACATACCAATAATTCTATTATTTTTATTGAATATCTATTCCGTCAAAAATTAAAAAATAGGTATTTTTAATATTGTGGAATTAAGTAGTCTCAACCTTACCCTCACAAAAAAACATCGGACCTTCTCTCACTTTAAAAAAAAATAAAAAAAAAGCTTCTCTCACTCTCTAAACAGTCATGTCTTCTTCATCATCAACAATCCAGCGATTCCCCTTTTGCTGATTGAAATGAGGTTGACCCCACCCTTTGCTATGAGATTGGAATTTCTTATATGAGTATAATTGGAGTTTTTGACCCACGTGTTATCGAAATTGCTATTTTTGATAAGAATCTTCATGGGTATATTCTATTCGAATTGGGTACTCTAATCTATCTTCATCGACTCAATCTTCATAATAATAACTTTTATGAATCAATTCTGGTTGAAATGTTTAATGTTGCTTCAATTCACAATTTCTTCCTTTATGACAACGACCACTTAGGTCTTCTCCCTCCCTTGATCTATAATCTTCCTAGACTCTAAAATCTTAATCTTTCAAACAATACTCTTTCGGGTCCTTTGTCGAAAATTAAACTTAAACAACTGCAAGCAATTGCAGAGATTAATTTTACTACAAAATAAATTCTCCAATAATTTGGCCAGAGTTAGATAATTTAGTTCAACTTCATCTTTCCTCTAATGAATTCAATAGATCGATACTCAATGATCTTGGCAAACTCAAGTCATTGAAATTTTAAATTTACCCGTTTCACATATCATGCTAATGAACCAAACAATGGAATAAGAATATAATAGTTACTTTATATCATGAACAAATTTGTAAAATAGGAATAGTTATTTTATTTCTATTTCTAGCCTATTCTATTTTTCGAAACAGTTATTTACTTCATTCGTAACCTATTCCATTCGAACCAAATATGACCTTGTAAATAAAAAAAAAAAATGATTGCCAATCTATATATATATAAATCTTGAGCATAAAAGTTTTTTGATATGTGCTTTTATTTTTGACATATAAGCATGAATCTGTTGTGTAATTTTATATTTTTTTTCATCATTATTTTTTTATTTGAATTATTATACTAATACATTACCAAATATGTTACCATTTTAATTAAATAAAGATTTTAATTCTAAAAGTTAGCATGTTAACTAATAAGTTAGTTTTCTAATTAAACAGTGATTTTTAATTCTAAAAAATATTAATTTGTTTTTAAGATTAGTATATATAAACATAATTAATATATTAATTAATAAATTAACAAAGTTGGCAATAAGCTATGGTCTTGTTGGTTTTCTTATCTGTCATCTCCTTTAAGAGTATGAAAAGTAGAAGAATTTTTATTCAAGTCTTTTAAACTATAAAGTTATCACTAATATGATGAGAGATATTTAAGATGATCGACTATACCCTGTTATATAGCCCATAATATTATTTTAGTCTATTGGACCTTTCTAATATAAAAAAAAAAAATTAACAATTTTTTCTCATCCTATATAATTAACATATTTTCAATTATATTTCATTAATGAATAGATCAAAGTAGAATATAAAGTCTAAAATAATTAATAAGAAATATAAAATTATTAATTATTAAAAAATATATAAAAAATTACTAGCAACCATGTGCAAAGCATGAGTTGAGTTGCTAGTTTTCTCATTCTCTATTTGCAAGTTTCAGCTTCTCTCACTCTGAGAAAATCCCCTTTTCCTTTCAAAATCCAAAAACTTTCGCACATAAATTTAAAGCTACTGACTGATAACTAATAATTTAAAGTTACCTCAAGCTCACATCCTGAGCATAAAACAAATCCATAGGAATACTCATGTAGAATTGTGGAAATTTTTTTTTTTTAATTATTTATCGAGACTGTTGTTTCATTTTACACTCAATACAATATAATCTAATTGCAAAATAAAGCAGAAATTCCACACAAATTATCAACGAAACAAATATTTTGAGGTTTAAGAGGTCTCAAAATCTCAACCTTAACCAATTAGACTAAAAAGACATCATGTTGAATAATACATTTTATTTAAATTAAACTACATAATTTGTACACAGAAAGTAATTATGAACATTATTTAATTAAAATTATTATTAACTAAACTATGTAACAGCTGAAAACAGAAGAGGATAAACTTTGAAGGATCAGTTACTGAAGATGATTGATTTGCTCCACTATTGTCTTATTTATGTCTTCTTCTCAATTCTTAATCCTCTGTCATGTGTTTGTGATGAGCTTCACTTCTCCAACACTATCATAAAAGCCCCTTCTCTTTGGCAAGTTCAATAGCTTCCACACATAAATCTCCTATATCATATTTGCCAGAATCATATTTGAATGTGAATCCTAAATCCATCAGTTTTTTTGAAGAGTAAGGAGCTGTTTTATGAGATTCATCAACATACTCAAATCTGCAACATTAGTTATGTTTTAAATTCTCAAAAGAGTTTTTACAGTTCAACAATTAATTACACACAGAAGAAGTGTTTGTTTTTCTATACGTACTTGGTTGGAATATTATACTCTGGATACTTCTGGCTCAGTGATTTTGCGAGATCAAGGATCGTAAAATCATGAGTAGAGCAAATGTATCTTCCATTTGCTTGTGGGTTCTCAAACAGGAATATGTGAGCACTGATTACATCATCTATATGAACTGCTTTTTCTCTAATCAACGTTTCGTAAAAAGTTTCCTTTCCTGTTATAAATGAGTTATCTTTTCGGATTTGTGAGAAAATAAGAACTGCAGAAAGAAAGAAACAACAGTGACAGTGTGTATATACCTGTGATCAAGGATAGTCCAAATTCTACACTCATAGGCAGTGAAGGGGTAAGAAATGGACCCAAAACAAGAGATGGATGAATGGTAATGAGATGTATGCCATTTTGTTTGGCAAATTCCCACGCTGCTTTCTCGGCCATTGTTTTTGCAACAGCATATGGCTACAAGACAGTGAAATTAAGGAAGGTATAAATTGGAAATACATCTGAAAACAGAAATTAAAAAAGTATATATAGGGATATGCAGACCCATCCAAGCATCTTCCGAGCATAGCAGAAATCAATATCAGTCCAACAGCTCTCATCATATTCAGGCGGTGGAGGTGGTGGTTTGCCCGCAATGGTTCCTGTGGTTGAGGTGTAGATGAACCGCTTGATGGACTTGGCCTTCAAGCAAGATCTCATTATGCTCAAAACCCCATTGACAGTTGGCTTTATTATTTCATTCTGCCATAACATATTGTATGAACTGATTAATTCTCGTGAACAATAATCAAACACTTAAATGGTGTGCAAGGAATTACCTCAGGATCTTGAAACTTAAGAAACCCCATAGGAGTAGCCACATGGAAGACACCAGTACAGCCTTCAATTGCATCATCAAAGCTTCCTTCTTCAAACAGGTCCGCCTTCCAGAGGCTCAGGTGGGTGCCAGCATTCGGCAGCTCTAAAAGATGCTTCACCTTGTTCATGTTCCCTGCAACCAGCAGAGAAAACATCATAGAAAATATTTACATTTTGTTTTTATGATTGTTTAAATTGAAATCCATATAAGAATATTCGAACCAGGATCGCGAAGTGTAGCCTTGACATAGTAGCCTTGTTGAAGAAGCCTCATGACAAGCCAAGAACCTACAAATCCTGAAGCGCCAGTAACACACACAGTCTCACTCTTCATCTTATTTTTCCGCAAGTTTAGGTACGTTCAGCGAAGCAGTTCTAGGTGGGAATCAACTGGAGATGAGAATCCAATTTCTTCTACTTATGTGGATACTTAATATCACTAAATCGAGCATTAATGTCTGCCTAGTGCTGCCGCGTCCCTTTCACCTTAAAGTATTGAAAATTGACAAACAGGACCGCCCTGAAAAAATTGTTGCCTTTATCTCCTTTCGGATAAACTTTTAGATAGATTTAATCTACCATATTATTTTTAAACTAAATTAAATCCAATTTCTTCTACTTATGTGGATACTGAATATCATTAAGTCGAGCATTAATAGCTGCCTAGTGCTGCCGATTTTGGATGTCTACAGAGAAGATCTCCACTGATGGATGATGCTATTGAGGGTAACCAACGCGACATCACTTAGCATTGAGTGGTAGCCCACTGGGCGGCAGCTAGCTAGAATTTTCCTGCTTTGCTTGTGCGTCCCTTTCACTTTTAATTATTAAAAATTGACAAATTGGACTGCCCGTTTGAAAAAATTGTGACCTTTATCTGTTTTCGGAATTCGTATAAACTTTTAGATAGATTTAATCTATCGAATTATCTTTACTCTAAATTAATTATTTATTAATTTGTGATATCATTTATTAAATATGTTAGTTAGTGTTTAATTATAAATAATTAATAATAATAAATAATTTAATTAATATAAATATTATATCTAATAAATAATATTATATATCAACATATAATTAGTTTAATTTACAGACACTATAATTAACTAAATTACCTAAAAATTTCTCTTTTTTTTTTATATCTCCAAAAGATTTATCAACAGCTTTACTTTTTATTTCATTTTTATTTTATTTATATTCTTTAAAATATATTTGATGTCTAAAAAAATACATTTAATTATATTTATTATATTATTAAAAATACATTAAAAAATATCATTTTATTTGTATTTTTTAAATTATTTAAAAAAGAGTAGTCAAAACGTTAATTATTGAAAATAAAGATTTTAACTTATTTCTTTGTTCTATTAAACCAAATTATTAAAGTTGATATTTGGCAAAAAAAAAAAAAATTATTAAAGTTGGATTTATCTTCATCTGGTTAAATATTGGATCGAGAGCCCAAACGATAAGCTTATATAAGCAGGAAGCGGAAGGAGATGCACGTGGAACAGTGCTAGTTTAACTAAATGCACGTGGAACAGTGCTAGTCGCATTACCACAATTTTTTTTTTTTAAATGCAAAATAATTTTAAGACTTGATGAAAAAAAAAGAAATAATTTATTGCATATTAAATTCAAAATTATTTTTTAAATAAAACAAAATTATAAATAAATTAAATAATTATCATAATACTATTTTTATAATTTTTTTTAAATAAGATAAACATACCGGTAAGAGGTATGACACACTCGATAAAATCATGGTCATTTTATAAACGTGTGTTAATCTATATAACTCACACATACTGTGATATAGAATTCCAAAGGACCAGATCCCATTCCCGTAAGAAAAGATAGTTACATAGCACACGAGTTAACTATTGTGGTCCTCTTCTCATATGGAGAAATCCACATAAAATAAATAATAAAAAAAAGAAAGAAGATGATTGTCAAATTGTGAGGAATTGGGTGCCTACAAATTTTGTCAAAAAGAAAGGCATACTATTTGTTAAAAGTGAAAGATGTAAATTGCTGCACAGCATTTTGCATAGCTATAAAAAGCCATACAATGAAAGGCCTAAAATATAATTTTGCATAAAATGCAATAGGCATTAGAGAAAAGTTTTTTATGAAGAAAAAATAATTTAGAAAAAATTTTTGAGAATTTTTTAGGAAATAATTCCTAAAAAGAGAAGTGACAAAATAGTGATAAAAATACTTTGAGATATTTTAAAAATACCATGAGTGTTATTATTTTAGTAAGATCTCAATTTTAATTGTATTGTACCTCTAAAATTTCTATCTAGAAAAGACTCTCTTGTACCTATCATTTGTAATAATAGAAGAATTTTATTTGAAATTTGTCTCGTGGATATAGTCCAAATTAAGGGTGAACCATATTAGATTGATTGCCAGTGTCATTCTAGTTGATTATTATTATTCCACATTTATTTTTATTGATCGTAAAATCATATTAGGCTGTCTGTATAATGTCAAATTTCTAACTCTACCTTACATGTTAACCCACAAATCATACCATAAATTGTGTCATTAATCATGTATTAATAGCTATAAATACCTTTGTAAATTCATAAACTACACATCAATAAAAACGTTATGATATAATTCTTGCTGAAATATTCTCTCATTTAACATGGTATCAGAGTCATTCTGTGATATCTAATCCAATTGTTTTGCATTTATTCTGTTTCTCATTTTAAAACCATTGTTCTACTTAAATTATTCCATGCACATGTCAAAATCTCATTTTAATCACACTAAAAGATAGAATCAGTCACCATAAAAATTTCAAGACAAACCAGAGCTCCAGAAAGTCATCCACACGCCCTCACGCGCCGATCAAAGAAAGAGACCTATATTTCGCGCGCTCCACGCGCAGCCAGAGGTTGAAGACGACCACGTCAGCGCCACATCATCGCCACGTAATACACACATCAGCACCTGTCAGGTTACGTGTCCACCACGTGGCAAGCCACGTCATCTCCACGTGTCAGTCCAGTCATTGCCACGTCACATCCACGTAAGCAACTATCAGTCCACGTGTTCGCCACGTGTCAGTGCCACGTGATATCAACGTCAGCAATTGTCAGTCTACGTGTTTACCACGTGTCATTGCCACGTCATCACTGCCCGCGCTCTCTCCCCGACCCGGATCCGCACTCTGTCTGACCCGATCCGTGTTCTGTACTATTCAGAACCACCTGTTGATCGAACCAGTCTAGAAAATTTTGACCGTCCGGTTCAACCATTTTTAAACCAGTTCTTTGCAAAATCAGACCGATTCCTGAAGTTTTTGGACCTTCTGAATCCAAATTTGGCCTCTGTTTTGTCAAATTCCATCTCTATCATCCATTTTCTTTTATATTCCTTAAAATGGATAAATCAGACGTTACACAACCAATTACAATAATTTTGACTGGATCCAACTACAACGTTTGGGTTCAAGGAATGAAAAGTTTCTTGATTGGGCGCAAGCTCTGGCGTATAGTTACCGGAGATATCACTAAACCTACAAAAGAGCCAGACAAACCAGATACCAAATCGAAGATCATCTTGAAGATTGGGATAGCAAAAATCATCAAGTCATCACTTAGTTCTGCAACACATCGATTCCATCCATCCACATTCAATTTGCTGAGTTTGATATGGCAAAAGCAATATGGGATTTCTTGGCAAATCGGTATCAAACGACTGGTCTTGCCCACTATTTTCAGCTATGGACTACTTTGCACAATCTCAAGCAAGAATTTGGCCAATCTGTCAATGATTTTCTGGCACAAATTCAGCCAATCTGGAATCAATTATCTCAAACAAAGATTAGTGAAGATCATCTTCATCTAATCCAAGTTCTTATGGCTCTTCGACCAGAATATGAAGCTGTGCGTGCCTCTTTGCTACATCGACATCCTCTTCCAACTTTGAACACAGCTATCCAATAACTTATCTTTGAGGAAACACGACTTGGTCTTGGTAGACAATTAAATTCTAAATTAGCTCTTGCAACCACAAGATCTTCAAATATGAGATATAGCAATCAACTGTGTAAGAATTGTAATAAACCTGGTCATAATTTTGCTAATTGTCCTACTGTAGAATGCAGATACTACCATGATCATGGTCATATTCTTGAGCATTGTCCAACTTGCCCACCATGACCAAAGAGTAGATATTCTAAAACCAAGACTTTCTCCAAAACTGGTTCCACCTCAGTCAGTGCTGCTACCACAGAAACCTCTACTGCCATCACAACGAGTGATCTTGAGGCCTTACTCAAACAGGTTATCTCTTCCAACTCCTCTGCCGCCATGTCTGTCATTCCAGGTAATTCAAATTGGCTTTTTGACTCTGCCTGTTGTAACCATTTGACCATTGATATTAGTATCTTGTCCTCTACCACACCTGCTTCTTTCTTATCCCCAATACAAACAGCAAATGGAACGAAAATGCACATTACACATACTGGTCATGCCTCTACCTCTAATCTTAGCCTTTCAGATACTCACTATATTCCAAACCTGTCACTAAATCTTATCTCGGTTGGTCAATTATGTGAAAAAGGACTAAATGTAAATTTTTCTCATTCTGGTTGTCAGGTACAAGATTTGCAGACGGGGCAGATTCTTGGGGAGGGTCGCAGGGTGGGGCGGTTATTTGAACTCATATTTCTTCATTTTCCTGAAAGATCTGTTTCTGCCGTTACTACTACCACTTCTCCTATTCTTCAATGGCATCTTCGCCTTGGTCATGCTTCTGCTAATAAAATTCAGTCTTTAATTTCTCGTGGATTATTGGGTTCCATAAAATTTGAGTCATTTCAGTGTTTAGAGTGTCAACTTGCTAAGCAACCTGCATTATCTTTAAATCATAATAATTTAATTTCCATCAATCCGTTTGACTTAATTCATTCTGACATTTGGGGACCTTATCCTGTTTCTTTCGTCAATGGCTTTCGTTATTTTATGTTATTTATTGATGATTATTCTCGTTTTACTTGGATATATTTCTTGAAAAATTGTTCAGAATTACCACATATTTATGTTACATTTGCAAATATGATTAAAACTCAATTTTCCTCTACAATTAAAATTCTTCACACAGATAATGCCATGGAATATCAGGAATCATCTTTGCTTCATTATCTTCAACAGCAAGGCACAATCATCCAACGTTCTTGTCCTTACACTTCACAACAAAATGGCCGAGCTGAACGAAAACATCATCATATTTTAGACTCTGTTCGTGCTCTTCTCCTCTCTGGTTCCTGTCCAGAAAAATTTTGGGGGGAAGCAGAACTCACTTCTGTATATAATATTAATCGGGTGCCTACCTTAGTACTCCAAAATCTATCTCCTTTTGAAAAATTGTATGGCAAACATCCAAACTATAAAATCCTTAAGACCTTTGGTTGTGCATGTTTTGTTCTTTTACAACCGCATGAACATACCAAATTAGAACCTCGTGCTCGTCTGTGTTGTTTTTTAGGTTATGGAATTGAACACAAAGGTTACCGATGTTGGGATCCTATCTCTAATTGACTTCGCATTTCTAGACATGTTACCTTTTGGGAAAACACCATGTTCTCCTCTCTGTCTAAGTTTCATACTTCAGTTACTACTGACTCATTATTTTTTACAGATCCTTCTGTCGAGTTATTTCCTAACTCTGTTACAGGTGATTCTGCTACAATTGAGCCTGATACCTCCCCACTTGATCCACCTGAACCAGCTCCAACTGTTGATTCTGCACCTACCCATGACCCCGAATCTTCAACTACTCCTGACACCAATCTTCGTAGTTCAACCCGGGTAAGAGAAACTCCTAGTTACCTTCAAGATTTTCATTGTTACTCTGCCATTGCAACTCTCCACGAGCCTCACTCTTATCGTGAGGCTAGTACTGACCCTCTTTGGCAGCAAGCTATGACTAAGAAAATTCAAGTATTGGAGAAAACTCACACTTGGGATCTAGTTGATCTTCCTCCAAACAAAATCCCAATTGGCTGTAAATGGATCTACAAAATCAAAACTCGCTCTAATGGGTCTGTAGAACGTTACAAAGCCCGTTTAGTAGCCAAGGGATACACTTAAGAATATGGCATCGACTATGAAGAAACCTTTGCTCCAGTTGCCCGATTGACATCTGTTCGTAGTCTATTAGCCATTGCTGCAGTTCGTAAATGGAAACTTTTCCAGATGGATGTTAAAAATGCTTTTCTAAATGGTGACTTATCTGAAGAAGTTTACATGAAACCGCCTCCTGGATATCACTCTTCTCATAAAGTCTGTAAGCTTCGCAAAGCTCTGTATGGACTTAAGCAAGCTCCTCGAGCATGGTTTGCCAAATTTAGTTCAACTCTTACTCAATTTGGTTTTGCCTCCAGCAATTATGATTCAGCATTATTTGTTCGCTACACTGATCATGAAATTATACTATTTTTGCTTTATGTTGATGATATGATTATTACAGGTAGTGACAAATCTGGTATTTTTGAAGTTCAAACTTATCTCAGCCAGCATTTCGAAATGAAAGATCTTGGCACTCTCAGCTATTTTTTGGGTCTTGAGGTTTCTCATAATTCTCAAGGCTACTATTTGTCTCAAACAAAATTTGCATCTGATCTACTTTCCAGAGCAGGTCTTACTGACAGCAAAACTGTTTCAACTCCTTTGAAACTCAATTGTAAACTTACTCCTTTGGATGGCACTCCTCTTGATGATCCTACTTTGTATCGTCAACTAGTTGGAAGTCTTATTTATCTCATTGTTACTAGACCAGATATATCATATGCTGTTCATCTGGTAAGCCAATTCATGTATGCTCTTCGAACGTCTCATTTTGTTGCCGTCCTTCGGATCCTTCGTTATATCAAAGGAACTATTTTTCATGGATTACATTTTAATGCCACAACTCCCTTGGTGTTATCTGGCTACTCGAATGCTGACTGGGCTGGTGATCCAACTGATTGTCGGTCAACCACTGGTTATTATTTTTTTTTGGGAGATTCTCTTATCTCTTAGAAAAGCAAGAAACAAACTGTCATTGCTCGCTCAAGCACCGAATCTGAATATCTTGCTCTTGCTAACGCTACATCAGAATTACTTTGGTTGAGATGGTTACTCTCTGATATGGGTATCCACCATCACTCTGCCACTATACTTCATTGTGACAATCACAGTGCAATCCGGATCTCTCATAATGACGTATTTCATGCGCGAACAAAACATATTGAGATTGATTGTCATTTTATTCGTCATCATATTCTTCAAGGTACCCTTATCTTACAATCAGTCGCATCAGTTCATTAAACGGCAGATATCTTCACCAAAACACATCTTCCAACTCGGTTTCAGGATCTTCTAAACAAACTCTAGCTGGCATCCACTGTACCACCTTGATTTTGAGGGAGGGTGTTAATGTCAATATTTGAAAGTCAATGTTAGGTATAGGTTGTCTGTAAATTGTCTGTATAATGTCAAATTTTTAGCTCTACCTCACATGTATAATCCACAAATCATGCCATAAATGGTGCCATTAATCATGTATTAATAGCTACAAATACCTTTGTAAATTCATAAATTACACATCAATAAAAATGTTCTGATATAATTCTTGCTGAAATATTTTCTCATTTAACAGGTATGTTCAGTGATGCAATCTTAGGTTGAAATCAATTGGAGATGAGAATCCAATTTCTTGTACTGATGTGGATACTTAATATCATTAAATCAAGCATTAATGTCTGCCTAGTGCTGCCGCGTCCCTTTCACCTTAAAGTATTGAAAATTGACAAACAGGACCGCCGTCTGAAAAAATTCTCACCTTTATAAGCTTATATAAGCAGGAAGCGGAAGGAGATGCACGTGGAACAGTGCTAGTTTAACTAAATGCACGTGGAACAGTGCTAGTCACATTACCACAAAAATTTTATTTTTAAAAATTCAAAATAATTTTAAGACGTGATGAAAAAAAATGAAATAATTTATTGCATATTAAATTCAAAATTATTTTCTAAATAAAACTAAATTATAAATAAATTAAATAATTATCATAATAATATTTTTATAATTTTTTTTAAGTAAGACAAACATACCGGTAAGATATATGACACATGCAATAAAATCATGGTCATTTTATAAGTGTTTGTTAATTTATATAACTCATACATACTATAATATAGAATCGCAAAGGACCAGGTCCCATTCCCATAAGAAAATATAGTTACACAACACACGAGTTAATTATTATGGTGTCCCTCTCATATGGGGGATCCACACAAAATAAATAATAAAAAAGGGAAGAAGAAGATTATCAAATTGTAAGGCATTCGGTGCCTACAAATTTTGTAAAAAAGAAAGGCATACTATTTGTTAATTGTTAAAAGTGGAGGATGTAAATTGCTACACGGCATTTTGTATAGGTATAAAAAGGCATGCAATGAAAGGCCTAAAATACAATTTTGCATAGAAATACAATAGGCATTAGAAAAAAGTTCTCTAAAGAAAAAATAATTTAGAAAGAGTTCTTGAGAATTTTTTTAGGAAATAATTCCTAAAAATGAAAGTAACAAAATAGTGATAAAAATATTTTGAGATATTTTGAAAATATTGTGAGTGTTACTATTTTAGTGAGATCTTAATTTTAATTGTATTGTACCTCTAAAATTTCTATCTAGAGAAGACTCTCTTGTACTTATTATTTGTAATAGTGGAAGAATTTTATTTGAAATTTATCCCATGGATATAGTCCAAATTAAGGGTGAACCATATTATATTGATTGCTAGTGTCATTCTAGTTGATTATTATTATTCCGCATTTACTTTTGTTAATTATACCTGTTGTACCAAACAAGTGACATCAGAGCTATTTGTTTTAATTTTTTTGAAAAATTCACAGTATGCTCTTTCGTTGCAGTTTTAACTATTTTTTTACATCAGAAAAAAAAAATTTGTCGAAAAATTATTACTGTGAATAATATAATGAGATACTGTGCTAACTAAGTATTGTAAAAATACTGTGTCAACTAGTAAAACATGTGCACTGTTGAATATGGGTATTGTTCACGTATGTTATTATCCACGTATAAGGAATTGGTCACCTATACAGTTCCTGTAGCAACTCAGTAATATTGAAGCTATATAAGCAAAGACAAGTAAAATGATTAACTTAAATGGCATAAATTACCACATATGGAGAAACAAGATGAAAGATCTCTTATTTGTGACGAAATTGCATTTACCGGTGTTTACTACAAATAAACCTGAAAACAAATCAGATGAGAAATGGAAATGTAATCAAGATGAAGTGTTTGTTTTTCTATACATACTTGGTTGGAACATTATACTCTGGATACTTCTGGCTCAGTGATTTTGCGAGATCAAGGATAGTAAAAGCATGACTAGAGCAAATGTATCTTCCATTTGCTTGTGGGTTCTCAAACAGGAATATGTGAGCACTGCATACATCATCTATATGAATTGCTCTTTCTCTAGTCAACACGTGTTAAAAAGTTTCATTTCTTGTTATGAGTTATCTTTTCGGATTTGTGAGAAAATAAGAATTGCAGAAAGAAAGAAACAACAGTGACAGTGTGTATATACCTGTGATCAAGTAATATTAAATTTATGTACAAACTCAAATTTTAATCCAACTTGAAACTAAAAAAGAAAACAAATATAAAGAAAAAATGACTATCTGCATGGAATATACACATATATATA
>CANTUT010001104.1:0-12500 GCA_947687605.1 Reutealis trisperma
ATAAGCAAGTATGAGAAATTAATCACATAAATTTTTTTTTTTTTTGTATATAATTTTTTTTAATTTTTTTATTTTGGAAAATAAATAAATAAGTTAGAAATTTGGGTTGCCTCCCAAAAGCGCTTAATTTATAGTCTTTAGCTAGACTTTCTCAGAATTTTGATCACGTGGCCTCTTTTAAGGAGTAAACCATCCCTTGTTCCACCAAATCTCCATTAAAATAAGGTTTAAGGCGTTGTCCATTTACTTTAAATGTTTCTCCCTGCATTGTTTTGTAGCTCCACAGCTCCATGATGATGTACCTTCACTACTTGAAACGGTCTTGACCATCTGGATTTCAACTTCCCTGGAAAAAGTTTCAAACATGAGTTAAAAAGCAATACCTGTTGGCCTTCCTCGAAATGCCTCTTATGGATGTGTTTGTCATGCCAATGTTTGGTGTGCTCTTTATAAATCTTGGCATTTTCATAAGCTTCCAGTCGTATCTCTTCAAGCTCACTTAATTAAAGTAACCTCTTGCGACCAGTAGCTTCCACATCCATATTCAACTTTCTTATTGCCCAGTAAGCTTTATGTTCGAGCTCCACAGGTAAGTGACATGCTTACCAAAGACAAGTCAGTATGGAGACATACCAATTGGGGTCTTGAAAGCAATCCTATATGCCCACAAAGCATCATCCAATTTGAGTGCCCAATCCTTCCTAGAGTTATTCACTGTCTTTTCTAAAATATTTTTCAATTCTCTATTTGAAATTTCCACCTGACCACTCGTCTGAGGATGATACGGAGTGGCTACTCTATGGTTGACTCCACTCTTCTTTAACAAAGCGTCAAAAGCCCAGTTACAAAAATGGGAGCCTCCATCACTGATAATGGCTCTCGGAACACAAATTGAGAAAAAATATTCTTCTTAATAAACCTTAGCACAACTCTAGAATCATTGATAGCACTTACAATTGCTTCAACCCACTTCGACACATAGTCGACCGCTACCAAAAATATATCGATTGTTTAGGAGATTAAGGGAATGGCCCCATGAAATCAATCCCCCAAACATCGAATATTTTCAACTCTAAAATCCCATTAAGCGGCATATCTTGCTTTCTAGTTATGTTCCCTGTTCTTTAGCAACGATCACAAGACATCACAAAGTTTCTAGCATCCTTATATATAGAAGGCCAATAAAAACCACATTGCCATACCTTTGCAACTGTCTTATTTGTGCTTGCATGCCCTCCACTTTCCTTAGAGTGACAATGCTCCAAAATGCTTGGAATTTCCTCCTCTGGCACGCATCTTCTTATCATCCCATCTCCATAATACTTGAAAAGTAATGGTTCATCCCAGAAATAATACTTGACATCTGCAAGAAATTTCTTTTTCCTGATGATAAGAAAATCACTAGGAATGATTCCACTCACCAAGTAATTGACAAAATCAGCAAACCATGGAGTTGATCCCTTCACTACCCATAACTGCTCCTCTGGAAAATAATCATTGACTGGCTCATCATCTTCAGCTGTTCGCTCTTGTTCCAATCTAGACAAATGATCTGCAACCACATTCTTCACTCCTTTCTTGTCCTTAATTTCTAAGTCAAACTCTTGAACCAAAAGTACTCATCTGATCAATCTGGGTTTGGCATCTTTCTTGGACATTAGGTACCTAATTGCTGCATGGTCTGTGAAGACTATAACTTTTTACCCAACCAAGTAGGAACGAAATTTTTCTATCGCCACTATCATTGCCAACATCTCCTTTTCAGTAGTTGCGTAATTTTTCTGTGCATCATTTAAGATCTTGCTGGTGTAGTATATCACATGTACCTTTTTGTTCTTTCTTTGGCCCTAAGACAGCTCCAATTGCAAGTCACTTGCATCGCACATGATTTCAAATGGCAAACTCCAATCGGGAGATGCAATAATGGAGCTGAAATCAAAGCTTTCTTTAACCTGTCAAAAGCACTCAAGCACTCTTGGTTAAAATCAAAAGTAGCATCTTTATTAAGCAAATCATAGAGAGGCTTAGCAATTTAGAAAAATTTTTGATAAACCGATGATAAAAACCGACATGGCCAAGAAAACTTTTTATCCCTTTTACATTGGTAGGTGGAGGCAATTTTTCAATAGTCTCTACCTTTGCCCTATCTTCCTCAATTCCTACTTGAGAAATTTTATGCCCCAAAACGATTCCTTCTTGTACCATAAAATGGCACTTCTCCCAATTAGTACTAAATTACACTCAACACAACGTTGCAAAACTTTTCTCAAGTTTTCTAAGCATGCATCAAATGAAGAACCATACACAGTAAAATCATCCATGAAGACCTCCATGGACTTCTCAACAAAATCAGAGAAAATAGACAACATGCAACGTTGAAGAGTAGCAGGGGTATTACACAAACCAAAAGGCATTCTTCTATATGCAAAAGTACCATAGGGACATGTCAAAGTGGTCTTTTCCTTATCTTCAGGAGCAATAGGAATTTGAAAATACCTTGAATAACCATCTAGAAAGCAAAAATATGCATTACCTGCAAGCCTTTCTAACATTTGATCAATAAAAGGTAAAGGAAAGTGATCCTTTCTGGTAGCATTATTCAGTTTCCTATAGTCAATGCACATTCTCCAACCTGTTACAGTCCTAGTGGGAATCAATTCATTATTATCAATTTTCAAAACAATCATCCCACCTTTTTTAGGCACTACATGCACAGGACTAACCCAAGAGCTATCAGAAATGGGATAAATTATTCCTGCATCTAATAATTTAGTAATCTCAGCCCTAACTACTTCTTTCATGTTTGGATTCAACCTACGTTGATGTTCAATTACAAGTTTGTGGTTATCCTCCATCAAAATTCTATGCATGCAAATAGTTGGACTAATCCCTTTAATGTCAAAAATATTCCAACCTACTACTGATTTAATTTCCCTCAAAAATCTCAATGTTTTCTCAAGTTGAACATCATTCAAGTTTGCATTCACAATCACAGGTAAAGTATCATTGGAACTAAGAAATGCATACCTGAGATGTGCAGGAAGTGGTTTCAACTCAAGAACTGGTGCTTGCTCAATTGATGGTGGAGGAAGTGACTTACCTTTTTCCAATTCTTCAAATTGTTGTCTCCTATAGAAAGGCATAGGTGAACTCCCCTCAAAAAGACTAGCAATTGTGGCAACCTCATGATTTTTATTCTTGTTAGTTGCTCCATTAACCAAGCATGTTTCTAGGGGGTCCGCAAAATGCTTTTCCTCCAAGACTTTTTGAACTTCCTCATCAATGACATCAATTTGAAAGCAACAATCCATGATGGCAGGTTGTTTTTCTGCTTTAGCAATGTCAAACTCAATCTCCTCATCACTTACCCTCAAAGTCAATTTGCCATGTTTTACATCAATTAAGGCTCCTGCTGTTGCTAAAAATGGTCTTCCAAGAATCAACGGGATCTCAACATCCTCATCCATGTCCAATACCACAAAGTCCACAGGTATATAAAACTTATCAATTTTTAACAAGACATTTTCAATGATACCTACTGGATACTTAACAGAACGGTCAGCTAATTGCAAGGTCATTGTGGTTGGGGTTAGCTGACCCAACCCTAATGTCTTACAAATAGATAAAGGCATAAGACTAACACTAGCTCCTAAATCACATAAAGCCTTTTTAAATTCAGTGGTACCAATTAGACAAGGGATAGAAAAGTTACCTGGATCTTTGAGCTTTTGTGGAAGTTTGTTCTGAATAATTGCACTGCACTCCTCAGTAAGTGCTACCACAGCATGCTCCTCAATCTTCCTCTTGTTAGATAGTAAATCTTTAAGGAACTTCACATAGGATGGCATTTGTGCCAAGGCTTCAGCAAACGGTATGTTTATGTGAAGTTGCTTAAAAATTTCTAGAAACTTCTCATATTGTTTGTCTAACTTCTACTGCTTCAATTTTTGAGGATAAGGAATGGGTGGTGCATAAGGCTTGACTTGTGAAGGTTTAGATACCTCCTCTCCTTTTTCTTCTTCAGCTTGATTCATTAGGGTATCTTCTTTTGAAACTTCACCACTATATTCATTTGTTTTCTTTGGTACCATTTCTTCAAGTTGCTTGCCACTTCTCAAAGTAATTGCCTTGCATTGTTCTCTAGGATTAATTTCAGTTTTGCTAGGCAATGTACCTTGAGGTCTTGCATTAAAAGAGTTAGCCATTTACCCCATTTGAAACTCCAAATTTCTATTTTGGCTAGCAATTTGATCGACTTTCATCTCCAACTTGTCATATTGTTTCTCCAATTTGTCAAACCTTTCAGAAGTGGCTCCAATGAATTTCTCCAAAGCAGTTTCGTAGGAATGCTTGATTTCTTGTAGTGTTTGGGATGGAATTTGATTTCTCCCTTGAAAGTTAGATTGGTATGGTGGCCTTAGATTGCTTCCTTGATTTCCTTGATTTCCCCATGCTAAGTTGGGGTGGTTCCTCCATCCTGGATTGTAGGTGTTCGAGTAGGGATTATTTTGTTGTCTATTGGGTTTAGAGACAAATTGGACTTGCTCTACTCCATGGCATTCAAAATTATGATGATGACCCCCACATGAGTCACAAACAATTGGATGACTACTTGATGGAGCATTAATGTTTACCCTCTCCAATGACTTGGCAATTGCATCAACTTTTGCTGCAAGAAGAGAATACCCATCATCCTGTTGAACACTTGCAACCCTCCTTGTTGTAGTCCTTTCATTGGACCAATAGTAGTTGTTAGTCGCCATTTGCTCAAGAAGATTATGAGCCTCGATAGTACTTTTGTTCATAAGAGCTCCTCCGGTTGCTGCATCAATCGTGCTCCTTATTTGATTTGAAAGACCATTGTAAAAAGTTTACACTATCATCTAGTCTGGGATACCATGATGAGGACACTTTCTTTGCAAATTTTTGAACCTTTCCCATGCTTCATATAGTGTCTCTCCATCAGATTGAATGAAACTAGTAATATCATTCCTTAGCTTAGCAGTCTTTCCAGAGGGGAAATATTTTGCTAGAAAAGCACTTATGAGTTGATCCCATGTAGTGATTGACCCTGGGGCTTGAGATATCAGCCAAGTTTTTGCTTTATCCCTAAGAGAAAATGGGAAAAGCCTCAGTATAATGGCATCATCAGTAACGCCATTCATCTTGATTGTATCACAGATTTCTAAGAAATTTGCCAAATGAGCATTAGCATCTTCCATGACTCCTCCTCCAAACTGGGACTGTTGAACCATCTGAATGAGTGAAGGTTTGATTTCAAAATTGTTGGCTGCAACAGTGGGTCTTTCTATGCTAGATCGCATAACTGAGTTTGGCATAGCAAATTCGTGCAGTGCCCTATTAGCTCCATTGTCCGCCATTTCTTCCTCTGCTCCTTCAAGTCTTTCCTCAAAAGTTTCTTGCTCAAATTCTGCTCCTCCTTCCAAAGCCTCTTGCTCGTTGGCCTTGTCTGCTTTCTCTTTTCTAAGTCTCTCCTTTTTGGCTTTGGTTAAAGTCTTACACCTTTGCTCGATTTCAGGATCCAATTCCTCTAAAATTGCTTCAGGATCATTTCTCATAAACACGTATACAAGCTGTACAATAAAAAAAATAAAAATTCAGTTCTAAAAATAAATCAAGGTGTCTAAAGTAATAGAATATATCAATTATATTAATATTGTCAAAAATTGCTTTCCCCGGCAACGGCGCCAAAAACTTGTTGCACGATTTCTGCAAGTGTACAGGTCGTGCTAAGTAATAGTGTGTGAATAGAGTGTCGAATCCACAGGGAAGGGTTGACAAGTACTAATTTTATGATTACTCTATTATTTAGAAAATCAATTATGAGAATTCGTATTTTAAACTAAAGTAAAATTCAAGTAAATAAATGATGAAAATATGAAATAAGATTAAAGGCCTAGGATTTAGAATTCATCAATTGATTACCTATGATTACTTTATATTTTTTAGATTGGATTATTTTTGCTGGAATTAATGATTAGATTTCTCTAAATTATATGATGTTCTCTCTCAAGATACAACATGTGTGCTCATATTAACCTTATATCTACTCTTGTGATCATAAGCAATTAACACAAACCCATTAAGTTTTATGGAAATCTTTTAACAATCACAAAGGAGTATTCTTATCTCTAAGCAATACATTCCCTAGGTCAATTATCCTAATGAAATAATATTGTGTTTCCACTCTCGCTACTTCACACAATATCTTAAATCATGCAATTAATGGCCAGTTAATTACAAGCATTAAGTTCTAAGATAAAAGATTAATTCCAACAATCAACCCAATCAATTAAATATAAATAATCATATGCAAATCAAAAGATTACATCTAAATCCTAGAAAAATAAATTTAGCTATTCATAATTGAGAAGGAAGAAATAATTAAATTAACAATCAAAATAACAAACATAATAACAATAAGAAATAATTAAATTAACAATCAAAATAACAAATATAATAACAACAAGAAATAATTAAATTAACAATCAAAATAACAAACATAATAACAACTTATAATTAAATTCAAGAATAAAGTTTAGGAAGAACTTGTTTTGAAATACAATCTTTGATGAACTCGAGCTCCAAAAACTCCTCCTCTTGATCAAAATAACGATAAAAGAAATCTACTCTAAGAAAATATTTGTAACTCTCTCTACATCTATTTTTTTCTACTTTGAGTTGTGATTTTGGAGAAGGGAGGTAATGCCTATTTATAGGCAAATTCCATCTTCATTTTCAACATTATTGCATCATTGATTACATCATTATTTTCAGGACATCATCTCTTACATCATTAATTTCATGACATCATTGCTTACATCATTTATAAAATGACATCATTATCTGCATCATTTATAAAATGACATCATCGTCTGAGTCATGATATTACTGCATCATTTTGATCTGCAAAAATAAAATAAAAATATTAAAAATATATTATAATTTATTTATAAATTGTATAACTATTTATTTCTAAAAATAAGTAACAATACTATTGTATTTTCGAGAACTTAGCTAAAATTTAAGTTTAAACAAATAAAATAACTCTAAAAATATAGAGTTATCAATTGGTATTTGCTATTACTTGGTTGTTCTTGTGAACATCTTGTGAGGAATTGAATATTGGAATATATATATAATTTGTTTTGCTTATTGAAATTGAAATTATATATAGATTGGTATATGTAGATTGAAATTCAAATAATATTATAAAATGTGATGGAATAAATAAATGAATATATATATATATATATATATATATATATATATATATATATATATATATATATATATATATATATATAGATATATATATATATATATATATATATATATATATATAGATATATATATATATATATATATATATATATATATATATATATATATATATATATATATATATATATATATATATATATATATATATATTCTGTTGAAATTGATATTGTATGATTGATATTTAAGAGGATTTTATTCAATTTATAGGCGGAACTCTATTAGAATTTTAGTAGGATTTAATAATTTATAAGTTTTGCATGTTTGCATATTAATTGGTATTTGCTATTACTTGGTTGTTCTTGTGAACATCTTGTGAGGAATTGAATATTGGAATATATATAATTTGTTTTGCTTATTGAAATTGAAATTATATATAGATTGGTATATGTAGATTGAAATTCAAATAATATTATAAAATGTGATGGAATAAATAAATGAATATATATATATATATATATATATATATATATATATATATATATATATATATATATAGATATATATATATATATATATATATATATATATATATATATATATATATATATATACACCAATCTATATATATATATATATATATATATATATATATATATATATATATATATATATAGATTGGTATATATATATATATATATATATATATATATATATATATATATATATATATATATATATATATATATATATATATATATATATATATATATATATATATATATATTGTGTTGAAATTGATATTGAAATTTTTTGTTGTGAATATTATGATTGATATTTCAGAGGGTTTAATTCAATTTACATAGGAAACTCCATCAAAATTTCAATAGGATTTGATAATTTATAAGTTTTGTGTGTTTGCATATTAATTGGTATTAGCTATTACTTAGTTGTTCTTGTGAATATCTTGTGAGGAATTGAATTTTGGAATGTGTAATTTGTTTTGCTTATTGAAATTGAAATTGTATGTAGATTGAAATTGAAATAACATTATCGAATGTGAAGGAGTATATATATATATATATATATATATATATATATATATATATATATATATATATATATATATATATATATATATATATATATATAGATTATTTTGAAATTAATATTGAAATTTTTTGTTGTGAATATTATGATTGATATTTAAAGGGGTTTTATTCAATTTACACTGGAAATTATGCTGAAATTATGTAGGATTTAATAATTTTAACTTTTGCAAGTTTGCATTTTAATTAAATAATATTGGAATATATAATTTATTTGTTTTTAACACAAAACTTATGAGTGGGACCTGGCCATCAAGGGAGTTATTAGGATGGTATTTGACGCTTAAGCTGCGAGGTGCTGTAGTGATATGATGTACAAACTGTGGCACTCAAGGAAATGAAGACGATCTAATATTTTGTAGGCTGTCTAGGAAGAGTGGCCAAAGAATTGGAATAGTGAGAAGTATAAAAAAAAAAAATTTCCAAACAGCCTCCTTAAATAGAAAAATAGAGAAAGCAGGTTCCGGTGTGAAAATACCTCTTATCATTGGAAATCGATAAGTTATATTATCTTTTATGTGAATATTGTATGCTACATTTACAATTTTTTTTTCATTAAATGTACAATATTTACATTTTTATTTATTTTAAATCTTATAATTAAAATTTTTATTTGTATTAATTTTAATATTAATTAAATTTATTAAAATTCAATAATAAAAAATTTGTTTTGCTGCAATTAGCGATACCATTGAAGTGACACTGCGAAGTCGCTAAATTTAGCAATGCAAAAGTCATCGCATCGCTAAAACAGAGATAATAAAAATCTCAAACATTAGCAATGCCTATAGAGACGAATCGTGTTGCTAAATTTAGCGATGCAGAGCAGGTGTTGCTATGGTGTCTCTGTTTGGTTTGTCTCCTTAATTTTATTCTCTCGATTAGCGACACTTTTTATTGCTTAGCGACATGTTTTTGGCATCTCTATATAGTGATGGATCTATGAGCATCGCTAGTCCTTTGCTGAATCTGTAGGCATCTGTATTGAGTTCAGGGATGCCTTTTTTTTTTGTTTTAGAGATGCTTTTTTGGTGTTGTTATTTTCTTAAATTCTTGTAGTGTTATACTCAGCAGTCTTACACCTCCTTAGACATCTATTTCTTTTCTTTTTTTTTTTTAATTTTTAACCATTTAATCAAAATAGTAATTACTTTATTAGTACAAAAGATCATTCTTTTTTTTTTTCCTTTATTGCTTAGAATTACTCTAAACCTTGTAATTTTTGTTTATAAATATTTTTAATCATCTATAAATATTTTTAATCATAAACATAGGATTCTAATAACATAATTTATTATTCTTATGTCAAATTTTTTTTAATTCAAAATCTATGAAAAATCCGAGAATTGAAATTTCTCGATTACGTACTTAATGTACCAATTTTGCTTAGCTATTTTTTATGCTTAACTACAACTTAATTTTTGAATTTCATTACTTCTAATATCCTCATATTTGCCTAATTTCTCTAAATAAAATATAAAAATTCTTTCCAAGATTGGAATTTGTCGACTCGCTTTTTATTCCTTGATTTTTGAATCCATACTATTTTTAGGGCTTTGTTCCCTAACTTTCTATTTCTCTTGTTACACTCTCTTCTTTACTTGTTCTTATTCTAATTATAATTTTTTTTATTATTTTTCAGGATTTTAGCCTTATATTACGCATTTAGGGCCTTGGTTTTTAGACTAATACCCATTTAGTATTCTGATTTCCACAATCATCATCAATACTCTTTTACTTCTAATCCAATCACTTCCTTTCAATCTCGATACCCACAGTGGACTCAGCATTCAGGCTAATACATTCACTCATTTAAATTGAAATCAATGGCCCTTTTTTTTTTTTTTTCAAAATATATAAATACACACATGAATAAGAATAAGACACGTATACATTTCAAAATTATGACAATTTTAAAGAGACACATTAACTATTTCATCCACACACACTATACTACCGATATGAAAGGCCAAAGCTCAATTTGTTTCACTTTTCTTTCATTTTGTTTTTCAAGTTTGTGTGGTATAATTAATGTACAACTAATAAATGTTTATACACAACACAATTGCACACTCGTACACACAATTGCTCTATTAATACTTTTTAATAAATGGTATTAAAATAAAACATAATTTTGGTGTTTATGGAAAATTAATAATTATTAATTGATAATTTCATCGTCTACAAAGGATAATAGTTGCCAACAAATTTTCTCACTTAGGAAAATAATTATTTTATAAAAATATACTCCATAATAATTATTAAATTTAAATTATTTGTAACATTTTATTTGGTCTGAAAACTAGTAAATTTTGCGAGTAGTATTAATTGTACATCATAGATATTCATACACTCTCTCTAGAAAGCAAAAATTAATAATATAAACTAACTTATAATTTATCAATTTCTTTTACTTAAAATTGAATTAAAATTAAGGATTTAATTTTGATTTAAAATAAAAGAATCCATTAAAATTAATTTATTATTTTTAGATTGATTCTTATAAATTTTGGTTTGGGTATAAAAAATAGAATTGTACTATTTATTCAATTTAATTCACCACATGTATGTGCTTTAAATTAAACTTTAGTTTTTTTTTTTAAATTAATACTACAATATCATCTTCTCAATAAAAAATCAAATAAACAAATAAGTAAATAATCAGCAAAAGAGCATAAAACAGTTGAGATGTCCTATATATTTAATGGAAGGGAATTTATATACAAAGGAGCATAACATTCTTGCAACCCTGTGCATACAATTGATGTAAGGACTTACTCAAAAACCATGGCCAAATAAATAAGAATTTTATAACAAAAATATGAAATCAAAAGATATATGTTGAAATATTTTTAAAATTTTTCATTACAATTCATTACAGCTCATTTGAAGTGATCATTATAAATTTTTGCCAATTTAGATTTGAATTCCAAGTGTAATATCTATTAGAACATTAGTTTTTTATGTTGGAGCAAGGAAAACTAAATTTGATTGGTGTAAGCTTGATTGACAATGTGTAACTGCTACTAGCAGCTATGCTTTTAACAACAGTTGAACAGTTGTATTGGTTCAAAACTATTCTATAAATTGAAAGTCATAAGGATAAGTTTTCCATAATTTAAAATTATTTTGCTGTTTAGATATATACAGACGTTCTTTTTTTCTAATTATTCTTGGGAGAGGAAAAGAATTGCTATCTTTTTTTCCAAGGGCTTTATTTTATCCCTGGGTAATTTGTCACACAACACCCATTGGGGGGCAGATATTACCTTAAAGAAAGTGATATATATATATATATACATGCCTCAAAGCCATCAAATTTTTATTTTGTTCCATCTTCAAAACTAGATATGATAATAAATTCAAATATTCAATCATTTCAAATCAATAATCATCCAAATTTTAATTAAATTAGTAAATTAAATCTTAAACAGAGTTTAATTAACAATATGAAACTACCATAAAATTATTTCAACAAATCAATTACAACCCATTTCATGAGTGTACATATAAGTAGCATGTTTGGTTGAGATTTAAGTAATTAGTTATTAGTAGCCTCCAAATATGTAAAAGAACAAGTGTCCAATTACATGGAGGCAAAGTCTATTTCCATTGTCAGACAGTATGGATGGAGGGAGTTCGCAACGAGAATGCCTAAGAGCTTCATAACAGAGAAAAAACTCCATTTGAAAAAACTAGGTTGCTTAAATTATTTTCAGCAACCAGCTTATACAAGTCTTTCACTGTCATGAGTCGGTCCATCCTGCAGTAAACAAAAAATAAAAGGAAAGTATTCAGTAAGAGTTATAAAATCTCAAATTCGAGAATTAATAAAACATTAAAAAAAAAAAAAAGAAATTAATCATCCTATTACGTTGTCCACAAATCTCATTAGATATGGAATTTCCTCTCTTCCTCCCAGCATCTCTTCCTCGCCCTTGCTGTTTTTTTTTTTTTTTTTTTTTTTTTCAAGAAAGCACAAAATGATTAGAATAATAATAATAATAATAATAATATAGATGACTAAAGAGAGAGATTCACCAGGGCAGATTTTATGATGGTAAATCATTGATCTGACTTGGAGTTCTTTTATTGGAGAGTCTGAACATGGATATGGCCCCCTTTGGATTATACATGATAATAACATGG
>CANTUT010001104.1:20000-92500 GCA_947687605.1 Reutealis trisperma
CAAGAAAGAAATTCTATGTTATTTGATTATTCTTGATAATCAAATCCTTAGCCAAGGTAATAAAGATTCACTGAAAGGATTTCTAGTAGGAATCTTATCAAGAATTAGAATCCAGATATAGACATATGATCAAAGAACATTAGGGTTTGACAAATCCATAACCCTAGCGAAGATTGAGATTTCGTAATGAAGGGAATTTAGTTTATGTTAATTATGATCAATGGTCCATGAAATGAATAAGTAATCAAACACTTATATTCATTCTAATTAGGTAGTCATGATATGCTATGCTAGATGTCGTACATGACTTATAGAACTAAGGGTGAAAGAGGGATTTCACATTAGTAGAGAAAAGTATTTTCTTAATCTCATTGCTAATTAGACATGGACCTAAAAAGTCACATACGCAAAAGTATTCAACTTCCAAGAATAAAAAGTTTAACATAATAATTAATTAAAATAATAATTAATTAAAGTGTTTAATTAATTGATTATTAGTAAAAAGATTGAACTTGTAATTAAATTTATAAAGATCCTAGCATGTCTTGAAGTTTTAAATCCAAAATCATTTCTTTTTAATTAAATCCTAATTTATATATGATATAAATGAGAATGATTAAATTAATAAAACCTATGGATGAATTAAAAGGATTAATTTTCAGCTTTAGACAAAACGTTAAATAGTCCAAGCCCATTTGAGAAATGGAGAGTGGTAATTTAGGGTTTAGAGAATTTTTACGACCCTAAAGACCATATTATGAGTTTAGGGATTAGAAAAAGTCTACCAAGGTCAAAATGGTCTTTTAACTATTTAAGATTTAATTGAAATAATCATAGAACCATAAAGGGTAATATAGTCTTTTCTATTTAACCTTAAAGTATAAAGCAAATTAAATATCTAATTTGTCCCCTAATAATAAACATAGTTGTTAGCTATATAAAGCAAATGATGTTGTTAAATTAGGGATGCTTTGATGCACATCTTTTCTAAGAAAAACTTAGCAACTAAGTCTTGAAAGAAAAGGAAAAAGAAGAAGTGTTCTTCAAATTTCTTGTTCTTTGTTTTTTTTAAAAGAACAAAAGTTTCTTGAATTGAAAAGATATATCTATAGCAATTAGAAGAAATCAAATCATAAAAAATTTGTGTTGGAAGATCTTGTATTCAATTGGGCTACCAAGAGAAGGAATCAAGAATATCTAAGCAAATCAAAGTGAGTCTTGGAGGTGGAGCTTAGTATGGATAATCTAGGGGCTCAAGATTTGCAGAGCTTTTGGAGAGGAAAGAAGAATTAAAGTTTATAGGCTTCAAGAGGTAATTTGATTACTATTTGATCTTCATCCTTCCTTATGTGTTTTATACACTAATTAGTAGAATGTTTGAATGATTATTAGAATCATTTAGGTGAAAGTGAAATTTTATTGTTTGAAATTTCACATACCTTGTTGCTTCCGCTTAATTTGCACCCAATATTCCTTCAATATCAACCGTCATATATTATAGTTCCTATGCACATGTTACATAATGATTAATAATACTCTTTGTGTCCGCAAATTATAGTCTACTTTTATTTTAGCAAAAAAAATTAAGGATTTGTATTTATTTTACTATTTTATTCTTATAATGATCACAAATTGCATTAATTGTTATAGAATAATGTGATTGATTATAATTATACTAAATGGCATATTTGGAAACACAATAATAAATTTAACTTGAAAAAAAAAAGTGGATTGTTTATTTTGGACATTTCAAAAAGGAAATAGAGACTATAATTTGTGAACAAATTGAGTAATATTTATCAATTAACCCATACATATTTCTTATCATTGCATTGTAATATATTCTTATGGATCATCTATCCTTATACTATATTCACTTATAACATTACATCTCATGTTCACTATTAAGAATCAATCTTATCGTATAAACCATCACTTTTGATGTACAAGGGAAAGTCCAATAATTCCTATCAATACGTAAATATATAATATTTATACAATTACACCTCATACCGACTACAAAGCCTCTAATCAATACATGTATTCAAACACGTATTAGCAAAAATGATGAATATTTTAAAAATAAATCTCCATTCTAACTTTAACATATACTAAAAAGAAAATAATATTTGGGCTCCATTTGGCCATCTTTCAACTACAAAAATAAAAAATAAAAAATAAGGCGAATGGGAGTGTTGTGCCTAAAAGGTATCCTAATTAATCTAGGCTTAGGCAGTTTCTCATAAGTATACAAGACTGCTGTAGTAATGGATAAAACACTCCAAGATCGTCTCTCAAGGAATACTATATAAGAATTGTGTGATTGTAAACAAGAAGAATAAATGTAAACATTCCAAAAAACTCTAATCAATTTTAAGATGGTGAATACGAAGAAGAGATAATAATAAATTAAATTAAAGCTAGAGCAAATAAATCATAACCAAACAATCAATTGAAAAAGGTCGAGAGGTTCAGATTATCCAATTAAAAATCATATGCTGGGCTAGTTAATTAAAATTAGATATCATGCTAGAATGAGTAATTAATCAAGCAAGACTAATTTAGGTTCAAAATTGGATAACTTTTGTATTCTCATATTTCTTCCTAATTAAAATTAACTAAATTAATTATCAAATATTAATTAGATAATACATTTCTGATTTATACCTAATCCTCTCTTGAACCTAGTTTCAGTGTTGAATTTATTTTTCAATCTCATTCAATATCTAGGGTTAATTCAAAAGTTGGCCTAACAAAAGAATATCAAAAAGAACAATTCAACAGAGATGCACAATAGATTAGTAAAAAATAACCCTGACATATTTATTCAAAAAGAATCATCCTAGTCTTAAATAAAAAGTATTTAGCTCATGATCAATTTAACATTCATCAATTCAATTAATAAATTAATCCTAATCACAAGCATCATCATAATTAATAATCAAGAGTAAAAATAATAATTGAATTGAAATAAAGACTAAAATAGAATAGAGAGTAATGTACTGTTTTGATTAGAATTTTCTCCAATTTTGATTTCAAAATCTTGAACAATTTAATCACAAGCTAAATTAATCTCCGGTCCAAGCCAAGAGTTGATCAAAAAATAATGATCTAATTATTTTAATTGAAGAGTAAATCACATAAAGAAAAAGGAGTTATTATCTGAAATTTATTTTTCTCCAAATCCTCTGTATTTCCGTTTCCCCCTTAGAGTATGTTTAGAAAATGGTTGGAAAATAAGGGAGAAAGGAAAATACCTTGAAATTTGTGAATCTTAATTTTTTTTAATATTTTAGTACAAATTCCAGGGCATTTTGGGAGGAAAATGGGTAGAAAATGACTTGATTTTTTATTGGTGTAAGCTTGGAAAACTAAATTTGATTGGTATAAGCTTGATTGACACTTTGTAACTGCTAATAACAGCTATGCTTTTACAGACCGTTGAACAGTTGTGTTGCTTCAAAATTATTCTATAAATTGAAAGCCATAAGGATAAATTTTCCATGATTTAAAATTATTTTGTTGTTTAGATATATACAGACATTCTTTTTTTCTAATTATTCTTAGGAGAGGAAAAGAATTACTATCTTTTTTTCCAAGGGCTTTATTTTATCTCTGGGTAATTTGTCACACAACACCCATTGAGGGCAGATATTACCTTAAAGAAAGTGATATATAAATTCACATAACACCCATCAAATTTTTATTATGTTCCATCTTCGAAACTAGATATGATAATAAATTCAAATATTCAATCATTTCAAATTAATAATCATCCAAATTTTAATTAAATTAGTAAATTAAATCTTAAACAGAGTTTAATTAACAAGAAAAAGAATACGTGAATAAACAATATGAAACTACCATACAATTATTTCAACAAATCAATTACAACCCATTTTATGAGTGTATATATAAGTAGCATGTTTGATTGAGATTTAAGTAATTAGTTATTAGTAGCCTCCAAATATGTAAAAGAACAAGAGTCCAATTACGTGGAGGGAAAGTCTATTTCCACTATCAGACGGCATGGAGGGAGTTCGCAACGAGAATTCCTAAGTAAAAGCTTCATAACAGAGAAAAAACTCCATCTGAAAAACTGGGTTGCTTAAATTATTTTCAGCAACCAGCTTATAGAAGTCTTCCACTGTCATGAGTTGGTCCTTCCTGCAATAAACAAAAAATAGAAGGAAAGTATTCAGTAAGAGTTATAAAATCTCAAATTCGAGAATTAATAAAACATTAAAAAAAAAAAAAAAAAGAAATTAATCGTCTTATTACGTTATCCACAAAGCTCCTTAGATATGGAATTTCCTTTCTTCCTCCAAGCATCTCTTCCTCGCCCTTGCTGTTTTTTTTTTTTTTTTTTTTTTTTTTTTTCAAGAAAGCACAAAATGATTAGAATAATAATAATAATAATAATATAGATGACTAAAGAGAGAGATTCACCAGGGCAGATTTTATGATGGTAAATCATTGATCTGACTTGGAGTTCTTTTATTGGAGAGTCTGAACATGGATATGGCCCCCTTTGGATTATACATGATAATAACATGGGAAAATGACTGAGTTGTTGGAGAAAAGAATAACACACAGAATACCAACACATAGAGAAACAAAGAGGAATTTGATTGTCATAAATAAATAAAAATTGTTAGACACAATAATTTATAGGAGACTAAGGATACTGCATACCAATTGGAAAAGATAAAAAAGGCGAGCTACTGAATTTGGAATTCTTTTTACTAAAAAGAAAAACAGTTTGGCAATGATAGCATGTTGTAGGCAATAGTTCTTACAATAGACCGCTTTAAGCCCCTTTTTTTTTTTTTTTCCAATCAATTCTGTGGCTAGAAAATTTTTATTAACTTTAGGATTATGGTGCAAATTTTTAAATTTCGAAAAATTCATTTCGAAACCCTTAATTTATTTTTTATTAAGCCCTTAATTTTAATTTTTTCAGATTAAACTCTCAAAATTTTTTTTTATGCTGAGATTTTTAATGTTAAAAGTAAAATTAATGATACATTTTATAATATTAATTTTAAAAATTAAAAAATTTATACTAATTTTTTGTTATGAAAATTATTCAAGTTAAAAAAAAAAAAAAAAAAACTCAATTGTGCATCCTTAAACTTTTCAAATTTTATAGTTATTAAAAAATTTGATTTTTTAAAGGAAATGGAACATTTTAATAAGGAAATGGAACGTTTTAGTAATGTATATATTATCATTATATAATTTCTTATTAATTTTTCTCTTTAAAAAGTATTAACATGAAAAAAAATAATAAATAAAAGTCCAATTGCTCAATATAAAAAAATAAAAAATTAGTGGTTAAATAGACAAATCGTGTAATGTTTAGGACTTCTAAAATGTGTTTTTCTGTGATGAAAAATAAATTTATTTATTTGATACATGGTTATTATATTCATCCAGTCTTTATTTATAAAGGAAATTATAAGTTAAATGGAAAAAATTTTATAAAAATTTTAATATTGTTAAATCTAAAATCAATCCATCAACGGTTTACGATTCTCACCAAGTGCTCTTATTTGTCTTTTTTTTTTAACTATTAACAAATAGTTTCGTTGGTTGGAATGGATAAAATAAAAATGGAGTTATTGAAATGAATATATGTTATATTTTTTATCAAATAATATTAGTTATGAATTAAAGATTTGATAGAAAAATGAATTGTTAATTTGTATAAGGTCAAACTTATATACTGTCTTAAAATTATTTGTCAAATTTCAAAATCTTTGATATTTTCTTCATTTAAAATTAAATAAATCTTGCATACAAAACCTCTCAAAAAAAAAAAAAAAAGGAGTCTTGCTTATGAAAAGAAAATTGAATCGTATTCCCTGTAGAAGTTTACTATATCATATGATAAATAATTTTATCAAAAATCAATTATATACATAAGTTATATCATAATTATTTTTATTTTTATTTTTTAATGTTCCCTTCATCCAAAATTAAGTTTTTTTTATTGCATATCATGTATATTATGTGTGCAAGTGTACAATAAGAAATTGTGATATCAATGTACCAAATTATTATCTCAGTATATGTATTAAATACTCTAAATTTCTTACCATCTTCTCTTTTATCCCATAATCTGCTTAGATTTAGCATATTAATGACACATAATCTTGTTAGATTTTTTACTAGAATTTTAATATTAATGATAAGTTGTATTTTCAAATTTAGAGTTTCCGTGCTCGTTTTTGTTAGGCTTTAGAAAATTTAGTGGTTGACTGGAGGCTCGATCTTAGGGGAGACCATTAAGTCCTATGTTTAGGGCTTCAAATTTGAGAAGGTCCCATATGATAAGTTTCATTTAAATTATTGGGAAAAGTGAAAAAAAAAATCACGTAGTTTTACCCATTTATATTTATAAGTTTGTGAAATTTTTTTTTATAAAGAGGTTATGATGTTTATTTCATTATCAGTTTGAAACCTTTGTCACTAGCATCAATAGTTAATATTGATGTGGCATAATCATTGTTAATATGGAGCAGACGTATCATTTGTAGGTCTCAATTTTTTATCCATACGACTATCTAAACAAATTAAAAAGTGGAGCCCACATACACCAGCATTGATTATATCATATTAATATTGGTTAATAGTATTAAGGTTATAGACCTTAAGTGTTAATGGAGCAAATCCTAAATCCCTCTTTGTAAATAAAATTTTACAGATTCATAAGTGTAAAACGATTAAATGACATAATTTTTTTTTTTGTAATTTTAAATTTCATCATATTTTTTGTATTTTTCCCTAAACTATATGTAGATGAAATATATATTAAATGTCACATTATACTTTTGGGATATAATAGTTCTAAGACTTGGTAGACGTAAGGCTACTGAAAACCTGTAGAACTCATACCTGTTATAAATCCAGTACGGTATCATGCAATTTAAACATAATTACATTATTAACACTGCCCAAAATTAGAACCTAAATTATGCCAACAGTCATATACTACAGTTCCTATGCACATGTTACATAATAATTAACAATAATATTTATCAATTAACTCGTACATGTTCCTTATCATTACATTATAATCTATTCTTATGGATCATCTATCCTTATACTATGTTCACTTATAACATTACATCTCATTTTCACTATTAAGAATCAATCTTATCATATAAACCATCAGCATTGATGTACAAGGGAAAGTCCAATAATGCCTTATTAATATATAAATATGTAACATTTATACAATTATGTCTCATACCGACTACAAAGCCTCTAATCAATATATGTATTCATACACGTATTAGCAAAAATTATGAATATTTTAAAAAGAAATCTCCATTCTAACTTTACCATATACTTAAAAGAAAATAATATTTGGGCTCCATTTGGCTATCTTTCAACTTCCAAAAAAAAAAAATTGGGAACGGGAGTGTTGTGCCTAAAGGGTGTCCTAATTAATCTAGACTCAGGCAGTTGCCCACAAGTATACGAGGCTGCTGTAGTAATGGATAAGACACCCCAAAATAGTCTTTTAAGGAATACTGTACAAGAATTGTGTGATTGTAAATAGGACAGATAAATTTAAACATTCCTAAACACTGTAATCAATTTTAAAATGGTGAATACGAAGAAGAGATAATAATAAATTAAATTAAAGCTAGAGCAAATAAATTATAACCAAACAATCAATTGAAAAAGGTCTACAGGTTCAAATTATCCAATTAAAAATCATATGCTGGGCTAGTTAATTAAAATTAGATATCATCCCAAAATGAGTAATTAATCAAGCAAGACTAATCTAGGTTCAGAATTCGATAACTTCTGTATTCTCATATTTCTTCCTAATTAAAATTAACCAAATTAATTATCAAATATTAATTAGATAATATATTTCTGATTTATACATAATTCTCTATTGAATCTAATTTTAGTATTAAATTTATTTCTCCATCTTATTCAATACCTAGGGTTAATTCAAAAGTTGGCCAGACAAATGAATATCAAAAAAGAACAATTCAATAGAGATGCACAATAGATTAATAAAAAATAGCCCTGACATATTTATTCAAAAGGACTGATCATAACCTTAGATAAAAAGTATTTAGCTCTTGATCAATTTAACATCCATCAATTCAATTAATAAATTAATCCTAATCACAAGCATCATCATGATTAATAATCAAGAGTAAAAATAATAATTGAATTGAAATAAAGACTAAAATAGAATATAGACTAGAGTACTGTTTAGATTAGAGTTTTCTCCAATTTTGATTTCAAAATCTTAAACAATTTAATCACAAGCTAAATTAATCTACAGTCCAAGCCAAGAGTTGATCAAAATAATGATCTAATTGTTTTAATTGAAGAGTAAATCACAGAAAGAAAAATGAGTTATTATCTCAAATATATTTTTCTCCAAATCCTCTGTGTCTCCGTTTCCCCATTAGTGGTGGCTCAAAAGTTTCCTTTTATTGGAAGGAGGAAACACTTTATTAACACTACAAAAATCCACTAATTTACCAACTGAAAAATCCATCAGTAATAATTGAAAATCTGTCAGTAAATGAATTTATCGACGGATTAAAAACAAAAAAATCCGTCGTTAAAATGATTGTTAGTAAATCATCAGCGACGAAAAAAATATTTCGTTGGTGAATATACCGACGAAATTTGGTCAGTATTTTATGGAAAATGGTCAGTAATTTCGTTCAAAAAAAGATCGCAAATATTAATATTCCGTCAGTGATCCGTTGCTAAAAACCAAAATTCGTCAGTAATTGGTCAATAATCCGTCATTAAAATATAATTAAATAATATTTTCGGTCAGTAATCCATCAGTAATTTTCAGTCAAAAATAATATTTTAACTTTACGATCAATAATCCGTCAATAAATGAACTAAAAAAATAATATTTTATGACAAAACAGTCGGTAATCTATCAGTAATTTTCAGGCAAAAATAATATTTTAATATGATGGTCAGTAATCCATCAGTAAAATAACTATAAAAAATAATATTTTATAATGAAATGGTTGGTAATCCGTCAGTAATTTTTAGTAAAAAATAATATTTTAATTTCACGGTCAGTAATCTGTCAGTAAAATAAGCATAAAAAATATTATTTTATATAAAACAATCAGTAATCCATCAATAATGTATAAAAAATTATGAAATTAATAACTTAAAAAATAAATAAATTTTTAAAGTACACATGATTTAATTACTTATTATAAAAAAAAATCGACATCTTATCAATTATCTTATTTCGTATCTCAGCTTTGCCTTTATGAAATATTTTATTTTTTTATTTGCATCTAACCTTGGCTGAATTAAATAACATATCTTAGAAAGGGTACCTTTTATTTAATCTAGTATTGGTGATAAAAAAAAAATATTTAATACAGTCATTGTTGAATTTTTGCAGGAAATATAATTTAAATAAAATATTTGAATTAATTTGTGAAAATACTCTTATATGAATGTAATATAGTTTTCTTTTCAATAATAATATTTTTGAGTTCTCAAATATGAAAAAAAAAAATTCTAATTTTTTAGAATATAAAAACTATTATAAAAAAAATTGTAAAAACTGAATTACTTAATTACTTATTATTAAAAAAAATCGGCATCTTATCAATTTCCTGGCATACTTGCAGCAGGGGCAGACTCTCTAATATGCTTAGATAGTCCACTTGCTGGACCACCTTTTTCTGACTTTCTGTTCATGGATGTCTTTTGGGAAAGCTGCTTATGCTCCAAAGAATCTCAATATTTTTTCCAAGCATCCCATGTCTCCTAAGAGATCCACATCTCTCTCTTCCCCTTTTTCTTGACATCGTAGAGAAAATTCTTGTATCGAATTGCAGCCTTCTTAAAAAAGAGTATCTTCACTATATCTAATATAGCGAGATTCCAGTAAAAATATTTCTGTAAAAAAAAATACAAGTTGGTATATAAATAATAATTAATATATAAAATACAAAATTAATTTACTAATAGTATGTATCAATTTAATACATATTACTAACAAATTATTATATTTTATTATATATTATTACAGTTTATTATATATTATTATATTTATTATACTTAATATCTTTTAATATAGTATTATATATAACATATAATTTATTATGTATTATTTTTATATTTATTATTTTAGAAAATATTATATATATATATATATATATATATATATATATATATATGTGTGTGTATATATATATATATATATAATTTTGAATTCTATATAATAAGTTATTCATTACCTGAAACTCCTTCCAGTAGAACTCTTTCATCTCCTAAGGCACTGATTTCTAACGCATGCCTTCAGGTCTCAGCTGGTTCTTAAATATCTTGTAAATCATCCGCGTTGCATCTAGCGGATACATCCTGCAATTAAAAAACTTAAATGTTAGTTAAACGAAAAATAAGATATTATAAATTAAGAATTACCTTAATAAATATAGTACTTGCACATCTCCCTACAGTGTGAGATGCTGCCTACACCTCGAATCTGAAAACAGGATTGGTGGGGCAGTGGTAGAGGTTGATGCAGTGGTAAGAGTTGCTATAGTGGTAGGAGCTGCTACAGAGGTAATAGCGGTAGATGTAGAAAATGAAGGATGGGTGGATGGAAAAATAGGTGAAAGAACAGTGGATGGAGGGGTAAGAAAAGGAATAGTAGATGGAGGGGTAACAGAAGGAATAGTAGATAGAGAGGTAACTGAAGAAGGGATAGTGAATGGAGGGGTAACAGAAGAAGGCATAGTGGATGGAGGGGAAATGGAAGAAGGAATAATGGAAAGTAATGAAAGTATAAGACTGATGGATAAAGTAGTAGAATAGGAGGAGGAAAAGATAAAAGGATATGTATGGTGATGGTCAAAAGGATGAATATATGTGGTATAGAAGGCGAGAAAGATGGTAAAAAAGAAAGGGTAGTAGGAAGATCACTAGTGGTAGCAGGCCCTCCTTGTGAGTGACGCCGTTTCCGGGACATCGATGTACTGCTACCAAGAGTATATCCAAGAGTTGGTACACGTCTCGGAGTTGACATCTATATATTTAGTAGAGTTTAATAAGTTCATTCATTATTTAATGTTACATAAATAGTACATCCACACAAATAAAAAATTGAAAATTGATATGGCGTAATCACTGAATAATAATGTAAATATTAAAAAAAATTACAATACAAGTTAAAAATGACTTCATTGAAATATAATGTAACATTGTAAATGTAAAAATAATATCCTTTTACACAATTAGGAAAAATCCATACACAATCCCTAGGAAATAAGTTCACAATTCATTTATTCAGAATCTATTTCTTCGAGCTCATTTTCGTATATGTTTTCCTCAGACGTCTCGACATCTAAATCAAATTCAGATTTATCATATGTATCATTATCATCTTCATCATCCATTTCAATTAATGGCTTGTCAGGATCATTTAATGTTGCAGGAGGCTCATCATCATTAACTTCAAGCATAGGCTCATCATCATTAACTTCGAGTATAGGCTCATCAACTTCGTCATCTTGAAATGGTTCTTCAGATGTTGTATTTATTTCACTATCCTTCTTAATCTCTATGACTGCTCTAGCTTTAATCTTACATACTGCCCACCAATCTGCTTTATCTCTTCGTAGACTCAGATAGGAAACATAATATATTTGACAAGCTTGCATTGCCAGTAGAAATGGCTTGTATTTATTGAATTGCTGCCTGTGGTTGACTTTAACAATATTATATTGCTCATGAACTTTTGTTCCCACATTTGGCGTTAGATCAAACCATTCACATTTAAACAAAACAGTCATCTTAATTGGAAATGCATGGTATTCCAATTGCATTATATCGATTAATCGACTATAATAGTCAAATGCATTCTCACTGTAATTGGAACCCTTTATACATACCCCACTATTTGTTGATGACCTACCCGAACTTCGCTTTTCAGTATGGAACTTGTAATTATTCACGAAGTAAATAGGATAGGTCATAACATATCGTAACGGACCCTTGGACAGATCAATAATGAATTGATTTGTTATTCTATTCGTAGGATCAATGGCCTATGATAAAAATAAACATATCAATTTGATTGTATAGGATAGAAATTTAGGATTAATTTTTTAAGTAATGGTACTACATTATACTTACATACGAATGAAATCAGTGCGTAAATTTTGTCTCTAATTTTTTGTCTATATCAATTGTTGATATATTTGGCACAGTTTGCTTCAATATATTAATGCATAAGCTTCATTCATAAGGAAAATGGTAAGTAAAATAGAAAGGAAAATATGCAGAATGATGAAGAATGAGTTATTTTAATTAAGTTGTAACTTACTCGACGTATTTTGTAACTTAGGAGCAATTAAGAAGAATGTAGGATTAAGCCGCCTTATATTCTTCGTAGGTCATCAATCTTGTTTTAGGTTGACCAAACGATCTCCCTGGATGAGTGAATATTGATAAAATACCAGGCATATTTGCTCTTTCAGGCATTTTACCATCATCATTTCAAGCTACTCTCCTATGCCTTGTATAGACATGGGGTTCAAAATAATAAGAGCAAAATGATGAAGCCTCCTCAACAAAGTATGCATTACAAATGGAGCCTTCAACTCTTACTTTATTTTTGACATTATGTTTCAAATGTTCATTAAATCTACAACAAGTAAATATCATAGATTATGATATTTGAGTATAAATAAATGGATGTGATTATAAATATTAAAATCGACAAAGACTTTACCTCTCAAATGGATACATCTATCGGTACTAAACTAGTCCCGCTATACGAGCTTCGCAAGCAAGATGTACTGGTAGATGCTCCATGGAGTCAAAGAAACTTGGAGGAAAAATACATTCCAATTTACACAAGATGAGTGGAATGGTATGTTCAAACCTCGCCATGTCCTCTTCCCTAATAAGTGTTGAAGTGAGTTCTTTGAAAAATAAACTCAACTCAGTCAATGATTGCTAGACATCCCTAGGCAAAATTTCACAGAATGTAATAGAAAGCAAGCGTTGCATAAAAACATGATAGTCATGGCTCTTCATCCCAAACAATCTTAGTTTTCGCATATCAACGCATCGACTCATATTAGATACATACCCATCAGGAAATTTCATATCTTTCAGCCATTCACATAAGACTTGTTTGGCCTGCTTATGGAATATATATTTTGCCTTCGGATATTTTTCAGACACTTCATCCATCTCTAACTCCTTATAGAGACAAAACTATTTCAAGTCCTGTCTGGATTTAGCATTATCTTTGGTTTTCCTTGGGAAGTCCATTATGGTGTTGAATATATTTTCAAACACATTCTTCTCAATATGCATAATATCCAAATTATGTCTAATCAAATCAGTCCTCTAATATGGTAAATCCCAAAAAATACTTTGTTTCTTCCATCCATATCCAGTTCGCTTTGCAATTTGAGCATTCACATCATCAGCTCTTACGTCGGTCACCCTTATCAACTTTAAACTAGTTATTTCCTGCAACAATTCAATTCTCGAATGTATAGGCAGAGCAGTTGGTCAAACAGCTCTATTTTTTATGAAAGCTATTTTGTTCCGTCTAAAAGGATGATCAGGCGGTAAGAACTTGCAATGGCAATCAAACCATAATTGCTTACCCCTTTTAGGAAGAGTGAAAGAATCTGTTAGTTCCTTACAATATGGACATGCAAATCTATCCTGAGTACTCCAACCAAACAACATACTGTACGCAGAAAAGTCACTCACAATCTACATCATAGCAACTCGCATATGAAAATTCTACTTCATAGACACATCATATGTTTCAATGCCAATATCCCATAACCGTAGCAATTCTGTAATCAGAGGCTGCAAAAATACATCCAACTTTTATTTTGGATTATTTGATTTGAGAACTATTACAGACAGGAACATGTACTCCTTTTTCATATACATCCCTGGAGGCAGATTATATCGCATCACTACAATTGGCCATGACAAGTATTGTTATCCAGATTGCCCAAAAGGTTGGAAGCCATTAGTGCATAAGCCCAAACGGACATTGTGAATTTCAGAAGCAAAATCTGGATTCATCCGATTGAAATACTTCCATGTTATAGAATCTGAACAGTATTGCATCACCCCATCTTCCTCTGCATGTTCTGCATGCCATCTCATATGCTTTACAGTTACCTTAGAGACATACAATCTCTGCAACCTCAAAGTCAGAGGGAAGTAAAACATAATCTTATATGGAATATTTTTTTTTTATGGACATGAACTCCTACGTCTTGGCTTATATCTTGGCTAATCACAAAACTTACATACAATTAGATTACTATCTTCACCCCAATAAAGCATGCAATTGTTCTTGCAACAATCAATTTTCTCAACTGGAAAGCCCAAACCCTACATTAACTTCTTGGTGTTGTAGAAACTATCAACCATTATGTTATCTACAGGCAATGACTCATTATACCATTGCAATATCTCATCATAACACCTTTCAAATAAATGGTGTTCTAACTTGATATTCAAAAGTCGTGCCATAGCAGATAATTTAGACTGTTTCTCATAGCCAGGCCATAATTCTTCTTTAGCTACATCTAACATGTCATACAGTTTATGAGCGATCGAATTTGGTGCTTCCTCCATTCAATCCCAATCAAAATCTAGCCCAGTGGCATCCATTAACATATTATGGTATGTAGTTGGAGAACAATTATCCATATCTTCAACACCTATTTCTACCGCGGTCGAAGATCCAGACCCACTGACTTCACCATGCAAATACCATTCATAATACCCCAGTATAAAACCCTTCTTTAGAATGTGCAACTTGACAGTATCTGGCTCAAGGAAATTTCGATTTTGATATTTTTTATGGTTACAAGGACATCAAACACTAGTCTCACTCATGCACTATGGCTGAGATATCGCGAATTGCATGAATTAATCTAAACCCTCCAAGAATTTTGGATTCAAATACCCATCAGTAAGTATAGAGTACATCCAATTCTTATAGGTCCTCATAATTATTTCCTATACATTCAACAGTATTAATTTATTTTTTTATATTACACAAACAAAATTACATTTAAACTTATATGTTTGGTTATAATTTTAATTAAGTTCGCAATATCTAATTCTACATCCTTATATCTCTCTCTCTATAAGGTAAGAACCTAACCAATTTAGAAACTCATTGCTGTATAACTGTTATTGTTACATTCTACACTCATACATCTGCTGAAATTTTGGCAACATCTCCCTATAATTCTCCTAGTGCACCACATTTGAAAAAATCCACATAATCAGGACATTATTTCAATATGCACTAAGAGAATATGGTGGAAGATAGTACTGAAATTTCAGACATTTGTATAAAATAAGAATATACACAAACAGTAAGATCTCTAAACTGACCAATTTGAACAATTCGATATCCTCTCACCATCTGATGAGCAAGACATCAAACGGGATTTACGGCTAATTCTAAATATGTTAATCATTTTAATTAACAATATTTTTGGACATTTGATTGTAAAAGCCCAAAAATAAAATTAAAATCATTTAAATTCATTCAATAACAAAATGGTATAGATTCATTGTGCAAATAACAATTGTAACATCATAACATAAGAACATATAATCAAAATTAATAAAATAAATTCACAAGATAAATGCAAAATATTGCTGAATACGATACAAATTCATAAATGCATTATACTTTTTTTAATTTTTTTACCGTATCATAATTTTACACACATATATTATTACTTAATAATAAAGATATTAATATTATATTAGATATTTTTTATATCATTTAGGAAAAAATTTAATTAAAACTCTTCTTAATTATTTTAATTTTGAATATTCGAATTTTAATTATTTGTTAGCATTAATTAAGCCGTTATATATTATTATATTTTATAGACTATTTTTCCTTTAAGAGGATATTTGTCATTTTTTTTTAAATCTTATGAAATGTACTTAAAATTTAATTTTTAATGGCAAATTTTTTATTTATTACTTTCTTTTTATTTTTCGTCGAAATATTTTTACTCCTAACTATCTGCAATTTCTTATTTTTTTGTATTTTATAAAATGCATTTATATTTCAATTTTTCATGGCATATTTGTCAATTTTTTTTATTTTTTAATGTGATGAGAGTTAATATTTTATAAAATTTATAAAAAATAAATTTTACTTTTTATAACATGATTACGTTTTTTTTTATTTTTCGTCAAAATATTTTTACTTCTAACTATTTGCAATTTCTTTTTTTTTTTTGCATTTTATAAAATGTATTTATATTTCAATTTTTGGTAGCATATTTGTGGATTTTTTAATGTGATGAGAATTTTTAGTATTTTATGAAATTCATAAAAATTAAATTTCACTTTTTATGGTATGATTAAACATAAATTTATTAATCATTTTGTTGGTATTATTAACGGATTTATTTAAATAAAACCAAAATTACGTCACATACATATACATCTATAAATTCACATTAATTTAACAATATAATTAAAAATTACATTACAATACACAAATTACAAATTCACATCACAACATTTATTTTTTCATATACATTTACAAATAAACATGACAAATTACAAATTATACATAAGATAATTAAAAGAACATTACATTCTAAATTATTATATTTATATATTAGTATAAATAAATTAAATTACAGTACGGACCTTTTGAAGCGAGAATCTGACATATATTGTTGGTCCACACGTCAATTATCTGAAACAAAATTAAAATTCTATTAATAAAACTAAGATAATTAAAATAATTACTAACATAATTTAATAAAATAATTTCACCATATTTAATACTATCATAAATTTATAAAAAATTTATTAAGCTTAAAAATATAAAATATCTTAAATTAAAAAATTTATTAGCATATATATATATATATATATATATATATATATATATATATCAAATCCCAAATCAATCTAAACAATCTAAACAAAAAATTAACAAATTTTCAACAAAATCAATCTAAAATAAAATTCAAACATTTAACAAAAATTCAATTAAAATCATAATCAATAATAAGGTAATCATGTAAATACCAGTGGAAAAACAAAATCTCCGATGAGGGATGAGCACCGGCCGGTATATGGGAGGGCGGCAGAGAGCAACAACAACAGAGAAGAAAAGAAGAAGAAGATGAAGAAGAAAAAGAAGAAAGGGAAGAGAGAAAAAAGAAGGTCAACAGCTTATATTTCATGATTACTGACGGATTACCAATGGACAGTGCCATGTAAATTAAAAAATCTGTCGATAATCCATTAGTAAAAGGCTAAAAGCAGTAAAATGCACACCTATTTTTCACTTCCGTTAGTATTCCGTTAGCATTATTTATAATTTATTGATGGATTACTGATGAAAAGTCTACTACCGTGTGACATTCCGTCAGTAAATATTTTGATTTTCGCAAAAACCTTCTGCCCTTATTTTCAATACGGTCAGTATTTCGTCAATATATAGTCAGATTTACTGATAGATTACTGACGGAATGCCTATTGCAACAAATAGTTCCTTCAATAAATGTCTTAATTGCCGCCATAATATTTTCGCGTATCTTTTTTTGTCTGTAATTGATCACTAAATCGTCGGTAAAATTTGGTCGCTGTCCGTCAGTATATTCCGTTAGTAATCTTGCTTTTTTCGTTAGTAAACAGTCAATAAAGAGATGAACGTTGCTACAAAGTATTCCGTTAGTATTCTATCAGTATTCGATCAGTATTTAGTTATATATTTTAGTCCTTCACTAATTTCTGTCAGTAAATAGTTAGATTTTTATAGTGTAAGGAAGAGTAAGCGTGTTTTTTGATTTGGAATTGACTTGAACAAGAGTTGTTATATCATAGATTTGGATCTACCTTGCATTATGGATTTGAATCCAAAATTTTAATTATTATATACGTAGTAATATTAATAAAATTGTTGGTTAGTGCAGCAAGTTAAAACATTTATCCCTTTTCCCTGAGGTTGCATGTTCAAATCCCCAACAAAAGCTTTTTTTTGTTTTTTTTCCTTTTTTTAGTTATTTTTTTTCTTGTGTTTTTTGCTTTATTTGTTTGTAATATTTTCAATTAAAATTATATTAATGATTGAATTTTTTTTATTTGTTTAATTGTTCTAATTAAATTATATTAATTTTTATAAGAAAAAATTACATTAATGATTCAATTTTTTATAAATATTTATTTTTTTTTATGAAATTATTAGTTTGATTCTTTATTTATGTTGAATTTGATAAAATTAATATACTTATTAAATATTATTTTATATTTATTTAGGTAAATTATTTAATACATTAAATAAAATTCACTTTCTATAAATTTATATAAAATTAATAATATATATTAATAATTATTTTAATTAATTATAAATTAATATTTTTAATTTTTATTATATTAAAATTTTGTTGTAATATTTATATTATTAAAATAATATCTAAAATATTTTATGGTTAAAAACTAATCTATCAAAGTTCATATATCATAGATGATAAATTCATCAGTTATAAAGAATATGTTTACAAGATATATAGCATAAGTTCATCACTTTTAAAAAATATATTTTATTATCTTACTAATATAACTAACGAATCTATAATTTACAAATGAAAAATCTACACCATATATTTGATGAATTTATAAATAATACTTAATAAACATTTTGTTTATATTGTTTTAAATTCTACTAGATCGAGATAACAGAGTTAGTTGTTGATTAATAAAAAAATAGATAATTTGGTATTAATTTATAATCATAAATCTGACAGTAAGAAATAATAAATTTATATGTGATATATGATGAATTTAAATATTATATCTAATGAACCTGATAATTATATGTAATGAATCAAAGCTTTAAATCTAATAAACCTTATAATTATATGTGAAATATTAAAGAATGAAAATTATAAATATGAGAAATGAATAAAATTAAATTATAGAATAATTAAATCATAAATCTGACAGTAAAAGATAATGAATTTGTATATGATATACAATGAAGCTGAACGTTATATTTAATGAATTTGATATTTATATGTGATGAACTTAAACTTTAAATCTAATAAACCTCATAATTATCTATGAAATATTAAAGAATAAAAATTATAAATATGAGGAATGAATAAAATTAAATTATAGAATAATTAAATCATGAATCTGACTGTAAAAAATAAAAAATCTGCATGTGATATATGATGAATCTAAATATTATATTTAATGAACCTGATAGTTATATGTAATGAACATAAACTTTAAATCAAATAAACCTCATAATTATATGTGAAATATTAAAAAATGAAAATTATAAATATAAGAAATGAATAAAATTAAATTATAAAATAATTAAATCATGAATATGACAGTAAAAGATAATGAATCTGTATGTGATATATTATAAACTGAACGTTATATCTAATGAATTTGATAGTTATATGTGATGAATCTAAACTTTAAATCTAATAAATATAATAATTTAAAGTTTAATTTGAATTTATAGTTTACAAATGATGAACTTACATTATATATTTGATAAATTTATAAGTAATACTTAATCAATATGTTGCTTATAAGTGGTGAACATAATTATCATATAAATTATATTTGATAGTAAATTTTCAATAAATTTATTATTATTTAAAAAAAGATTTGATTTTTGAAAATTCATTGCCATAAAAAAGATAAATATGAAATTTATCTTTTTGTTAAATTATCTTTAAAAATCATGTAAAGAAATTACCCATAAAAATATTAAAATTCATAAATGAAAATTACGTTGAAAAATTAATGATATTAAAATTAATTATCATTATAAGAATCAAATAAAAAAATTTAACCATTAATATAATTTTTTTCAATGTTTTTGATATTAAAAAGCAAAAAGAAAAAAGAAAAAAATTGAAAAAGAAAAAAAGAATAAATAAAGAACTGAAAAAAGAAAATAAATAATAAATAAAAAAAGAGAAAAAACAAAAAATAAATGAAAAAAAAATGAATTTTGTGTGGCTTGAACCTAGATATCCTAAAGTTATTATGGTCCCGAATTTATGATGCTACGTAGTTTCAAATTCATGATATAAATTGGCCTTGAACAATGGCATTTTTAATGCTCAAAATGTTCTTGTTGTTGCCTTTCTTGCAAACGCTATTTTCATGGGTTGAAAACACCCTGACTCCATTTGAAAACACTCATTTTCCATTTTTCCTCATGCAAGGCATGTTTTGTCTACTTCCACACTTTTTTTACCCAAATTTAACAATTTCACCAAAAATCTGCACAAAAACGCGCACGGCAAAGAAATAACAAAATAATATAAAACAAACATCTATAATAATAAAGTTATATAAATATTTTTTTATAATAATCTTAAAAATCGATCAATAAAATTTAAGTATCATGATATTTATTTAAAAAATTTTATATCATTTTAATTAAAAATTTCAATTAATATAAAAATATATAATTTTATACTTATATAATAAACTAATCATTAAATTTTTAACAAGGAAAAAATGAAATTTTAAAATAAGTATTTATATTTTTAATGAGTCATAATGAAAATTAATATGCAAAACATATTAAAAAAAATATAGTAATGTAAATATAGCATTAAAGTTAAATAAATTCTCTCATAAAAAAAGTCCTCATAAAAAAGATAAAATAAATTATTACAAAATAAAATAATATTATGAGGATATCATGATCATTTTAATTCTATATTTTGAATTTATTGAGTCAATTTTATATTAATTATTATATTCAATTCAAACATAATCGAATTTATCCAATCCCATATATATGTTCTAGGATTGCAATATTAAATTTAAATACAACCAATAATTTATATTTGTATTATTATTAATACAAAATATAATATTTCAAAAGATTAAAAGTATTTTATATTTTTAATAAAACAATTTAAATATTAGATGCAATTCAATTTTGAAGGCTAAAATATAATCTAATTATATAATCTTTGCGAATTAAAGTGTATTAAAAAATTTAGAATTTTATAATCAATTACTGAATTATAGAATTATTAATAAATAGCATGAATCAAAATTATTAATTTTAAAATGTTTAAAATAAAGTATGAGAATTATTCCATTTAAATAAAAAAATTGAGTCCAACAAATGCAGTTTGAATTACCTGCTGGGTCAGTTTTCCAAAGTTTAGCGTTGTCTGGTTTTGATTTTTAAAATATTTCAAATCTGAATTTCGATTTTATTTTTTATTCAGAAGTAAAAAAAAAATTGAATAAATTAAAAATAAATCTATTATACAGTTAAATTATATACTAATATTAGATTACACATGCCAGCATAATTATTAATATGTACATTAATAACTTATTTCAAATATAATAATATCTTATTAATTTATTTTTATTTCAAGATTTTTTTTTTTAGATTTTTACTCTAAAAGATAGCTCTGTATAAATTTTCTCAGATTTTTTTAGATTTTTATGTGCTTTCATATTTAATTTGTTGTGATTTTCATTTAATACAATTCATTTACTTCATTGGATTCTCATAATTTCTAAATGGAATCAACTATTTGATGCATAAAATATTTAAAAGTAATAATCTATTCAATTTTTTAAAAAGAATGTCAAAAAAAAAAATATATATTTTTCAATCTTACCCTACATAATCTGTAGTTGTTCCTTCAAAGGAAACCAAGAATCATATCTTATTTTCACATGAAATCCAATTTTCTTATTTTAAAAATAAGAATCATTATTGGCTTACCATAATTAAAAATTAAAAATAAAAAGTAGGCGCCCACGTTTTTTACCTACCACAACATGTACGACTTCTCCCATATCATCCTTGTTGTCCTTCCTTTCAACTGCATATGTAGTCCTCTTCCAAATTCAGTTGGGTCATGACCCCATCTCAACACTACATATATATATGGTTTTTGAGCATAGAGGACTTAGTCTAAATTTATTTTCTAATCCAAAAATGAAAAAAAAAAAAAATGCAAACCTCAAAATCTTTTTTTTTTTTAAATAAAAGTTAAAATAGGTACACACATGAAAAACTCCTCTCCTGCATTGAATTAAAGTTTAGAGTTCACTAATTCTAAATTATGATAAATAGAAGTTAAATTTTCAATTAAAAAAAAAAAAACTCTCAAGAACTTTTATTATTGTACTAATACGTTATTGGCAATTCTTACATCATTAACCGAAATTTGCTTTCGAGAAATCATAAAATTAACATTTAGCTAATGAATTTACTCTTCATATTGTTTCCCAGTATTCTAATTTTTATATTAAATCATAATAAATATGTTTTTTCTTTATTAATAATTTTATAAAAAAATAAAATTTTGTATAATACATCAAAATTTACTTGTGATACTACCATTTTCTTTGAAAAATTCTTAAACAATGTAATTTTCATTTAACTTGTAACACGTGAAATGCGAAAAATAATTTAGATATACTTTATTTTAATGGATAAAGTATTGAAATTTATTTACACAAAATCAATAACTCACATCAAGTTCAACATCTAACATCTAACCATTTATAAGTGGTTTATTTATTTCATATTTATTCAATGTGACATTTCTTAACTTGTATGTGATGGAGCAAAATATTTATGATAAGAAAGCAATTAATTGCGGAAGAAAATGACAAATATAATTCATTATATTATAATATAAACCAATATTTTTATCTTAACTTATTAATTCAACTGATGTGACATCATTATATAAAAAATATTTTATAAAATATATTCTTTAAAAAAAATATATGGCAAATAAGATGATATCATATCAATTAAATTAAAAAGTTGGTACAAAAATATTAAGTTATATGGGATTTTCCATATAATTCAGGTTTCTCAATGCTCTACTTTTAAACAATAATTATGCAAATACTACCAAATTAATATTAGTTGACAAAAAGAACATATAATGTTAGATTTATCTACTCTTCTAACAATCTTGCTTTTCCACTAGTGAATGGTAGCTACATAATACTTGATCACCATGTTGAAAATTTTACAACATGTAACTATCAATCAAAGTCCAAATATCAACCAAGAAACTTTCCCTTGTTTCTATAAAAAGGGCTATTCTTAGTTGTTTTTCTTTATTTTTATTTTTTTAGAAAAAAATCACTAACCTTAGACTCACATTCATGGGGTCAGCAGAACCTGAGTACCAAGAATTGTTACCAACATTAGACTCACATTCAAGAATTCCAGACTTGTCTTCAGAGGCAATTGAAGAGTTTTTAGAGCAAAGAACAGTCCCAATTAGATGGTGGCATAGGCTTGTTTTATGGGAATCAAGGCTTTTATGGTCCTTATCTGGGGCTTCTATAGTTGTTTCTATATTTAATTACATGCTTAGTTTTGTTACGCTAATGTTTTCTGGCCATTTGGGTGCTATTGAACTTGCTGGTGCTTCTATTGCTAGTGTTGGAATTCAGGGTCTTGCTTATGGGATTATGGTATTTATTCTATCCTCTTAATTAACTCTTGCTAATTTTTTTATTTAAAAAAAAAATTGTTGATGAGAATAAGAACTGCTTACAAACTAATTTGTATTTTTTTTTGAATTATTGAGTTGTTAATATTTATTAGAGAAGAATTTACTGTTCACTAAATCATTTTGGTAAGATGAAGAGTCCAACTAACCTGAACTAGAAGAATAAATTAGGATAACTTTGCATACTCTTTAGTTATTATATATTTTTTTTTAAACTCCACAAATGACTAGAAATACCTTAATCTTTTCATTAATTTACAATTTTACCCTGACTTTTTAATCGCCTCAATTAAACCCTAAAAAAAGTTATTTGTAATTTCACCTTTTATCAAAACTGGAAAAAAAAATAATATAATTTTATTATTAATTAGAATTTCAAAAGGTCAAATTGACCTTCAATTTATAACAAATTGTCAATTTGACCTAATTTCAATGGTCAATTTAATAATTGGACTCTCTAATTAATACTTTTATTTATCCTCAGTTTTTTTGGGTTGAATTATGAAATACAGCTTGGTATGGCAAGTGCTGTTCAAACAGTGTGTGGGCAAGCTTATGGAGCTAAACAATACTCAGCAATGGGCATAATTTGTCAAAGAGCAATTGTTCTACACTTGGGAGCAGCTATTCTCCTCACATTCCTTTACTGGTTCTCAGGCTCAGTTCTTGTTGCTATAGGCCAATCGGAGAGCATCGCTGCGCAAGGTCAAATTTTCGCACGCGGTTTGATCCCTCAGTTATATGCATTTGCCGTTAGCTGCCCATTGCAGAGGTTTCTTCAAGCTCAGAATATTGTAAATCCTCTGGCATATATGTCTGTTGGGGTATTCTTACTTCACATTCTTCTTTCATGGCTTGTTGTTTATGTTTTGGGCTATGGACTTATTGGAGCAGCTCTTACTCTAAGCTTCTCTTGGTGGCTGCTTGTTATCTTAAATGGGCTTTATATTATTCTAAGTCCAAAATGCAAGGAAACTTGGACTGGTTTATCTATAACTGCTTTTAAAGGAATTTGGCCTTATTTCAAGCTCACAGTTGCCTCTGCTATCATGCTCTGGTACGAGATTTTTTCTTTACTTTTTTCGTTTTATTTTATTTAAAATATTTTTTTAGAAATATCTCAAAAAGTATATTTTGTATCTATTTTTAACATTTTTTTCTTTTTATATCTATTTTGTTCTTAAATATTAATTCAACTTTTCTCTATAAAATTTATAGAAAAATGTAAGAATTATATTTAATAAAAAATATAAAAGAAAAATAATATATTATTTAATATGCTATTAAATTTTGTGAAAAAAATTATCTCCCAAGGAGAGAATGTGTGTGTGTGTGTGTGTATATATATATATATATATATATAATCTGAAAAATTAAAAATTTTATATGATGTAGAATGCATTATATTTGGCTAAATGTTTTTGGTAATGCAGTTTGGAGATATGGTACAATCAAGGAATAGTACTTATATCAGGCCTTCTATCAAACCCAACAATCTCTCTAGACTCTATTTCCATTTGGTAGCATCTTGATCTCCACTTTCCTTCTGCTTGCCTCTTTATTGTACTTGCAATTTATGATGTGAAATTATATCATCTACAGCATGAATTACTTGAATTGGGACATGCAATTTATGCTAGGTCTAGCTGCAGCCACCAGGTTAGTGACATTCTACTTAATTTCATTTCATATTTGAAATATGTAATTTGAATTTTAAAAATTCTTAATACATATCTAATATGAATATATCACCAATTACATGAGTTATGAAATTTTTTTATTTGAATGGAGTTTACACAGATTTTTCTCATTTGACGGTGATTCACTATAATCAATTTAGATTAAAACTACTCTATCCATGAACTTGGACTATATGAATAATTGTGTACATATACTTAAGAAATCTTTAAAATTTAGCCTATTTAATTTGATGAAATTTTGGATTAAATACAGTGTTCGAGTGAGCAACGAGCTAGGAGCAGGCCATCCAATGGTTGCAAAATTTTCAGTGTTTGTGGTGAATGGAACTAGCATTATTATAAGTGTAATTTTTAGTACTATTGTGCTGATTTTTCGAGTGGGATTGAGCAAACTCTTTACAACTGACTCTGAGGTCATAGAAGCTGTTTCTAATCTGACTCCACTACTTGCCATCTCTGTTTTCCTCAATGGAGTTCAACCTATTCTTTCAGGTAATAATCATACACCAAAATATAAATGTAAAATATATTATATGCAATTAATAATGATATAGCAATGGAGTTGATCGTTTAACTTTTGAAACGATTAAATATTTAAATTTAAAATATATTGATATAATTTATGATTTTATATTAAAAAATATAAATTCAAATAATCAATCATTTTAAATTCATATCTATTCAGATACATCCTCACAATATATTCATAGAATTTAATCTAATTGAAAATGAGTTTATTTTCATCTTATTAATATTAAACTTTTAATGGAGATATTTTAGAAGGGGCTATAATACAATTTTCCTAAATAATATGAGACTGAAAAATGTTTTTGTCCTCTATTTATCATTTACTTTTATAATTATTTCTCTTTTGGATGGCAGGTGTGGCCATCGGCAGTGGGTGGCAAGCTGTGGTAGCATATGTTAATGTAACCACATACTATATTATTGGACTCCCAATTGGATGTGTACTTGGTTTCAAAACTAGTTTAGGAGTAGCAGTAAGTTTTTGTCCCTCTTTAGCATTTTTTTTTTTTTTTGATGATGAACTAAACCAGTTAACTTTTTTTTTTTTTTTTTTTTTTTGTTAATTTCAGGGTATTTGGTGGGGCATGATCATTGGAGTTATTTTACAAACAATAACTTTAATTATTATTACTGCAAGGACTAATTGGAATACTGAGGTGAATAAAATTACTCTTTTGAAATATATATATATATATATATATACATATTAGAGCTTAGAAGTGTGTTCACCATTATTAATTCTTTTTGTAGGTACAAAAAACTGCTAAACGGTTGCAAGAGTCCGCAAGAGAGAGCTTAAATTCAGTCTCCAACATTTAAAGGCACCATTAATTTTAGGTAGTGAAATTTTTAATTAAATTAAGATCACTTTAAGAACGGATGCTAAGAATTAAATCTTACCAATCATAAAGCTTCTCTATAATATTAAAAAAAAAAAAAAAAAAAAAAAAAACCTTAGATTTCCATTTAACTTTTTCTTTGGTTCTCTTTTCTCTATTTTCTATTTTGAGTACAAGTTCCCCTTGTAAGTTTTGAAGAAGGATCAATGCAATAGTTTTTCTTTGTGAGGCATGAATTTTGAATTGTATTTAAGGGACTATCCTATTATTAAAATTTATCATTTAAATTCACTAATTTAATGATATTGAAATTATTTTCAGTACCGAAAGATCTCGAGTTTAAATTTTAATCCAGTCAAATTTACTAAAGAAATTCAAATCACCCAAAAGTTAGGGCATGAAAATTTTATAAGACGAAGAAGAATTACTGCTACTATGTGCAGTTTAAAGATTAGCTCCCTAATGTTTGAGAACAAGAAAAATTAAAATTTATAGTAACTTGATAAATTGTATAACAATGACAACATAACACTTAGACTATGATAATTTCATTACTATTATTTTCAATGATATCTTAGAAAGCAAGTGATTGAGATCCTAAGTTATATTGCATGTCCATCTCAATAAATAAATAAATATTATAAAGTGTGAAGTAGATATTCAACGATAGTTACTTTCAGTGTCCTTTTCTCATTATATAGATTGCTAAGCCATCGTTTTATTCGAATCATTGGGTTGTAACATATCTGTCAATTTTTTTTCCCTGGTTTTACAGTGAGATGTTATCATGAATTTGCTTTGAGTATTATATTTAATTTGTTATGTGTGAGATTTCGCTGAGTATTGGTCCAGTTCGTTAGGAATCAAAATATTTATTTAGATTAAGTTTCACGATTGAAGCGACTATCATTTTATTTAAAAAAATTTTCTTTATTTTTGAAAATAATTTTGGTAATCACCATCTTAATTTATTTCTACTTAGAAAAATATAAGATAAAAACCAATTGATTGACTCCATTAAAATTATCCCAAAGAAAAAATATACTAATACTTCAAAATTAAAAAGGATTTAGAAACTAGATTTTTGATTTATTTTAAAAATATAGTTTGCTTAATGATACAAAAATAGTTTGGTGAAAATAAATTCATTAATAATTAAACAATGGAATGACAATTATAAAGAACGAAATAACAATTATAAAGATAAATAACAAATTATTAACATGTAAATAAAAAAGGAATATAATCATATTAACAAAATAATTAATAAAATTAAAGTAATTTGGGATTTTTTCTCCAATCCTTATGAGTATTAAGTATAAGGAATTAATCATGAATCACATACCTATGCAGCGGAATAGTTTAAAATTTTTATTTTCTCCACCACAAATCACTTTAATTAATTAAAATTATTCATATAAAGATTAGATAATTGTTGCTTATTGTAAGTCTTAAAATTTGTATATTCAAATTACTGTTCATCTTAATTGAGTTTTAGCAAATCACAAACTATCAAAATTGGGTAGCAATAATGAAAATCCATATAAAAAAAATAAAGAAAATGTAGAAAATAATTTTTTTATGGATGAATTTCGATGGCTAAATTAGAAATGCTCGCTCGAAACAATTCTTTTTTTGTTATTGTAATCAGCAGCCAAAAGTTTTCAAAACCCTTTATCTTCAAGTTTCGGCCAAGCATGATATTTGCACCTGACTATGCCTTGTCGGTCAATTTATAATAAATTACATATCAGTCCTTAAACATTTTAAGTTATTCAATTTAGTCCCTAAAAAGTATAAATACTTCTTAGTCAAGTCCCTACTTGATTAATCCATTTTATATTTTCAATATTTGTCTTATTGTCTGTGAACCATTAAGTTCCCATTATGTTAACAATAAATATAGATTATAATTGTAATTTAAAATTATAATTAGATAAATTAAAGCTCTTTTAATTTATCATTAATTCCACTAATTAATTGACTCATATTTATACATCAAAATTGACATCTAGCAATGTGTCATGACCACTCAAGTAATGTAGAATACCATGTGGTTACGGCTACACGTTTCCATGTATGATTTATTATGTAAACTCCTTTATCATAACTTATGTTCCATATTAATCATGAGTATGAAATTGTGTCAATTCATGAAGATCAATATTGTATCTTAATTCCGAAACTTATAACTCTTATAAGAAAAATATTTGAAACCCATTTCCTAATATTTTCTTTTGATTATTCTATTCAAAGATTTGGAGTTATCTTTTTCTTATAAGAGGCCATGGAATATAATTCTCCTACTATTAGGGGTGATAATCCTTTATTGATTATATACAATCTTCATATACTTCATATAGCACTCAATCTTCACGATTATGAGTAATCCATATTAGGCAATAATAATTAGAGTTAAAATACTATAATCCATATATAAGATGCCATGATAGTCTCAAATCTAAGGATATTTACATAAAGTCATCATAAAGAGATATAAACAATGACACTGATAGTTTTATCCATTTGTGATCTCTTAGTTGGGTTAATCTAATGTACTTATTTATTCTAACAAGTATCGACATATTTGTCTAAGTGTCACCACACCATAGTCATGAGATCAACTTCTACTTTCATAAAATAGCGATATAATATGTGCTAGTCTTTTCATATTAATAATTTCAAGATACTAGACCAGGTGTCAGGCCTCGCCTGACCACCAGCTTGATCTGCTAGAGGAGAATTGAGATGCTTATTTGATTTAGACTCATGATGGAACTCTCAAATATGGATGGGTTCATTTTTTGAAAATATTTTGGAAGTCGTCACTTTAATTTTATTTTAGTTGGGAAAATATTAAGGAAAAAATCCAAATTGACTCTAATTCACTAATCTTTGATTAATTTACTAAAGGAAAAAATCACTAGTTTTTGAAACCAAAGAAGATTCGGGGACTAGATTTTTAGTTTTAATAATCTCGATTTAACTCATAAGTTTAATTTGGCTTAAAAATTGGTTTCATGAATGACAATTACAAGATGACAATTGAAATGAATGATCATGGCACCATTGTGAATGCAGGAGGGATTTAAAGAAATAAAGCAAGTAAAGTAAATATTCACAAGTTAAGGAGAGTGTTTTTTCTAATCCTTATTAATAATAGGAAAACCATATGATCACTCCTTAACTCCAAAATAATTAAAACTAATTACATAACAACATGATGGGATGCCTTTTCTAGGCCTTATGGGTTTTAGGAAGGCCATAAATTTCTTTACAAGATGAAAATATAAATATAAACAATTACATTTTGAAATGAAAGGGAAAAAGGGAATAGTATGGATTTGAATTTAAATTGTAAACATGCCTGCGTATCCCATTAAATAGGAGATTAAAATCTACATAGTTTATTTTATCATTAAATGGAGGGTTTAAGAGTTGATTAGATTGATTTGATTTTGGAGTTTGTGTGGGTGGGGGAAATATATTATACCTTTGAGTGGATTGGGTGAAGAATTTTATCAGACCGAAGTTTTTTTTTTATCGATACTAGAGGATTAGGTTGATTGATGGATTGATTAATTAATGACAATGATTAATTAATTAATTAAAAAGATTAATTAATTAATTAATTAGGATTGATTGATTTTTTAAAAAAGTGATTAACTAATTAATTAAAAGGATTAATTAATTAATTGAGTGATTAATTTTAAAAAAAGTTTAGTTAATTAAAATAATTAATTAACTTAGGTTAGGGTGGAACAATTAATTAATTAATTTAAATAAATTGATTGGAGGGAGAAGAACAGAGAAATTAGAGGATAGCTATCAACTCCAATTCAAGATGAATCTTGAAATAGGAAATGGAGAGCCTATTTATAAGCAAATGTGAGTAAGGGCAGTTTGGATATTGGAAAAGTGAAAAGACAAGGAGGGGTAAGGCTGAAAATACTAAAAAAATTAGGCTGGAGGGCAAAATTAGAATTTTTGGGACAGAAGGGGGATTAACCATCGGAGAGGCCGGTGGTACCACCAGTCTTCTGGGCTGTGCCGATGGCCAGTCCTCATTCATGAAAATCAGATAAGGCTAGAAGGGCTGCTATACTTGACGAGATAAAGGAAGAGGAAGAATCATGATTGTTGGGTTATTTTCTATTTAGTTTAGGAGATTGATCTGTTCATGTCTTTATTTTCTTTTGATGTTCCAAAAATTAAATAAGACATCATTTTTATTATCTTTTTCTTTTATTGCTCTAATTTTTGCCTGAGCCGTCCTTTCAGGTTTTCAACTTAGCAAGTTTGTTTTTTATTTATTTTTATTCTTTTATCATTTCATGATGCAATTAAGAGCCAAATGAATGTGAAAATGAAAATTTTATTGATGATTTGGATTGAACCCATATGGGCTGCCTACGTATCTCCTTGCAACAATACCATCTTTTTTATTATTTTTCCTCTTTATGGAGAATCAAGTCCACATAGTTCTGCTTTGAAGGAAATGTGAATGTTGTGTATGAGTTTACAAGGATTGTAAATGCTATGCATGAATTACTAGGATGCTTATGCAAAGTATCTCTTAAGTTGATCTAGATTGCACGGGCTGGCAAATTTTATGCCATCTAAGTCCATCAAGATTGCTGCTCCCCTAGATAGGATCTTCTTGATCATAAATGGGCCACTCCAATTAGGTCTAAATTTTCCCCTAGGATTATGAATAGGCGCCCTTATTTCTTTCAAGAAAAGGTGACCTTCTTGTAGTCCTCTGTCCCTAACTTTCGTATCAAATAGCCTAGCTAGTTTTTGTTGATAGCCTTGAATATGGTATAAGGCGTCCAATCTCTTTTCATCAATGGCAAGGAGTTGGTCATGGTAGCCCTTTGCCTATTCCACTTCATCCAACTGACTCTCCCTCATAATGCAGGGTGATTTGACTTCCACCTTAATCAGCAGGACAGCTTCCATTCCATATACCAAAGAGTAAGATGTAGCACCGATTGGAGTACGCACTATTGTTTTGTATCCCCATAAGGCATATGGTAAATGTAGGTGTCAATCCTTGTAGTTGTCAACCATCTTTTGTAGTATATTCCTGAGAGTCTTATTTGCAGCTTCAACTATGCCATTTGTTTAAGGTCTGTACGGGGAAGACTTATGGTATTGGATTTTCTCCTTCTTCAACAGCTAAGTGACCTTCTTTTGGAAGTGAGATCCATTGTCAGTAATGACCTCAAAAGGAACCCTATACCTATAAAGGATGTTGGTACGGATAAATTGAGCCACTCATTTAGAATCTATTATTTGGTAGGGTGTGGCTTCAACCCACTTAGAAAAGTAATCAATAGCTACTAGGATGTACTCATATTTGCCGGGAGACTTCGGGCTTATCTTGCCAATGACATCTAGGCCCTATATTGCAAATGGCTAAGGCATGGTGATATAGGGATAGAGGTACAAAAGGCTGTTTCTGGAGTTTGGCATAAATTTGGCACTTATGGCACTTTTGCACATATCTTGCACAATCTTGATTCATAATAAGCCAGAAGTAACCCTGATTCATGATCTTATGGGCTAAAGCGATTCCATTCATGTGTGGGCCTTCGTTGCCACCATGCATCCATTCCATGATCTGCTGGGCTTCTATTTTAGTGGCACACCTTAGATGGATGCTATCCCAAACCTATTTGTATTGTACTTCCCTGTTTGAAATGAATCCCTTGGACCAAGAGGCCCTTTCAGGATAGAGTCTGTTTTTGATGTAATTGAGGATATCCTAAAACCATGGTTTACCATCAACCACTTGAATATTCAAGTAATGAGTTATGCATCCTAGCTTATGCTTAACTTTAATTGTAACAAGTTTGATTATGAAGTCATCGCTTATGTCAAGCATTAAGGCGAGTGTTGCAAAAGCATCAACGAACCTATTCTTCATTCTTAGAAGATAATGGAAAGATAGCTCATAGAAATTGGCTGCCAGTTCATCTAAGCGTTTATGGTAAGGAACCAAATTCTCTTATATAATCTTTCACTTTCCTAAGGCTTGGGAAATTATTAGATTTAAGTACCCATAAATCTTAAGACATTTGATTTTGAGCCTTACTGTTGCTTCAAGACTGCAAATGCATGCTTCATACTATGCTTCATTGTTTGTCACCTCAAAGTTTAGTTTGATGGCTACGAGTAAGTTTTCTCCACTTGGTGTAATGAACACAATGCCAGCACTGTACCTTTTATTGTTAGATGCCCCATTAAAGTAGAGCTTCCAAACTTTATTTTCAATCATCAAGATATCCTCATCAAGGAACTCAGGTTCAATCCATTCATCATCTACTAAAGCTGTAGCTAACTGAATAGCCACTAAGTTATCCTTGATTGCCTTCTGCTATACATATTTAAGAACATAGGTAGCTAATACAGCCATTCATCTTATCATCTTACTATCAAGAATTGGCTTCTTCATAAGGAATTTGAAAAGGCTCTTGTCAGCAAGAACATGAGTTGTAAAAGAGCAGAGGTAGTGTTGCAATTTGTGGCAGACATATACCAAAGCGAGGCACAGTTTTTCTATAAAACTGTCCTTAAGCTCATGAGACAGCATCCTTTTGCTCAAGTAATAGATGAAATTTTCCTTATTGGAATTAGGAGTATTCTGAGCGAGCATTGCCCCTATTACTTCATCAGTTACTGATAGGTAAAGTAACAAAGGCTTCCCAGGCCTTGGTGGTTGTAATACTAGTGGGTTTAGCAAGTATTACTTGATCTAGTCAAAGGCTTTCTGGCAGTCATCATTCCAATGCTTGAAGGCCCATTTTCTGAGTAACTTGAAGATAGGCCCACATACATCAACTAATTGATTGATGAATCAACTAATGTATTGAATCAGTCCAAGGAAACCTCTAATCTCCTTCTTTATTTTTAGAGGTGGCATTTCTAAAATTGCCTTTGATTTAGCAGGGTCCAATTTTATACCCTTCTTGCTGACCATATGGCCTAAGAATATTCCAGATGAGGCTCTGAAGACACATTTGACAAGATTGAGTTTGAGATTGTACTAGTGAAGTCTAAGGAAGAGTCGCCTTAGTGTTTCTAAATGTTCTTTGGCAGTGGTGCCTTTTATCACCATGTCATCAACATAAACTTCAATCTCTTTATGTGACATATCATGGAAAATGATAATAGCCATCCTTTGGTATGTTGCCCTAGCATTTTTGAGCCCAAATGGCGTAACCCGGTAATAGTAGGTGCCCCACTTAGTAATAAAGGCTGTCTTCTCTTTGTCAAGAGGATGAACCATTATCTGATTATATCCTGCAGCCAGGTTAGTTAAGGAAACCATTTCGAAACCCGTCATGCAGTCTACTAGAAGGTCAATGTGAGGTAAGGGAAAATCATCCTTGGGATAGGCCTTGTTCAAATCCCTGTAATCCACACACATTTTAACTTTGCCATCTTTCTTAGGAACCGACACAATATTAGCAAGCTAGGATGGATAGTTGATGGGCTCAATGAAATTGTGGTCCAATAGCTTGTTAATTTCCTCCTTGATTAGTATGGACCATTCTGTCTTGAGCCTTTGCAATTTCTACTTAATAGGCTTAGCACGTGGGTAAACTGGAATCTTGTGAACTACAATGCTTGGTGCCAAACTTGTCATGTCCTTTGGAAGCCATGCGAAACAGTCTTAAAACCCTTTGAACATCTCTTTAGTGTGATCCCTATTTATACATGCAGATGCAATGAATGTAGTTTTTGCTATATCATGAGTGCCAGCATTAATTGGCTTTTTAATTGCATCATCTTTTATTTCATTTATTTCATTTTTTTTCCTTAATGTCTCATTTAAGTCAAATTTAAAAGTTGGAACATCAAAGAAAAAAGGAGACACAGGATCGTAAGAGGAAAAGGCAAATTTTTTATTGAATTCAAAGGGGATATGTCCCAGTTTACATCAAATTGAAAAATTGGACCCTCATGGTCAGTTACATTATCATCAAAAGAAATAGAAGAAACAGACTTAGATTTAGAAGACGAGTCTAGAGAGGACTCTGATTCAGACTAGGACTCTGACTCAAATTTTGGTTCAAAAGAATAAAAGGCACTCTCCTCAAAGGACCAAATTTGCAGCTCAGTCTTAGTGGGCTGGATCAAGGTGGAAGGGTCAATTTTCTCCTCCTCAATAGTGAGCATGAATACTTCATAAAAAAGACTAGCCTCCATATTTTCTTCCTAATCTTGACTAAGCATATTGATTGGTTTATAGTCTTCTAACTTGAGCTTGACATCAGAAAAGATTTCAAACTTGAGGATTAGTTTTCTAGTAATGGGGTAGACCTAGGGCTCAGGAAGGTTACAGTAAGGAATTGTGTCACCTTCCCTCACAAAGTAGCCATTTAAAGTCTTAAAGTAAGGACGCATGGGCCAGTTATAAACCTTACCTCGTTTAAAGGCAGCTGCTCTTTCCTTGGCCTGCTTCTCCATTTCCATAAGGTCTTCATTAGTGGGCTCATATCCTAACCCAAATGGTGGCATTACACTAGGATTGTCTAGAAAAGACTTCAAAACTTACTGGCTTTTTCCAAAACCTAAACCAGGAAAGTAGTTTATTTTTTTGAGCATGTTAGAAACAGGAATATTCCCAAATGGGTCAAAATCAAATGGGACAAACTCTTTACCCTCTTTGCCCTCAATGTACTATATGAAAGAGAAGCCAGAGGGTGGATAAGCAGACAGCTCAGGTTGGATCTCAAGAATGGGAACAGAGCTTGGGATGTTAGGTTTTCCATGCATGTCCCTTTTGACTATAACAACCCCATTCCAAAAAGGGAATTTGACTTTCTGGTGCAAGGAGGAAGGACTAACCTTTGCTTGGTGGATGCAGGGCCTTCTAAGTAGTAGATTGAAACATAAAGGTACATCAATCACTTGAAAGGGGATAGTGAAGGATGTAGGCCCAATTGTTACATCTATAATAGCCACCCCACAAACTTCTCTCTTGGTGTTATTATAAGCCCTTACTATCTAATCTGAATGGGTAAAATCAGTAACTTCCCACTCCAAGTAGCTAGCTACCTTCAAAGGGCAGACATTTAAGGCCAAGCCATTATCAATGAGAACCATGGGCATGGTCTTTCCTCTAGTCATAACTATAATGCAAAGGGCATTATTATGGTTAGAGTCCTCTACTGGAATGTCACTTTCTCTAAAGGTGATGGATACCCCTTTAATAGCACTAGTGATGGAAGCAATAAGATTTTCGGGTGTGATATCAATAGGAGCTTGGCATTGATTCAACACCTTGCAAAGAGCTTGGCGGTGAGGATAAGAAGACTGGATTAAACTCCATATTGATATGTTGCTTAAGTTTTCTTTAGTTGCTTAAGGATAGGGCCTTCGTCTGGTTCAAGAATCCCTTTCATTTTGTTAGCTGGTACGGGAATGGGTTGAATGGGTTTAGTGTTTGGACTTAGTAGGCTTGGGCTTTGGAGGATTCTGCCACTTTGGTTGATGGCATCAATTTCCTCAACCAGGTTGGTGAGGTCTAGAACATAGCAATAGTTAGGATTTGTCTCAATCAAGGAAATAGGGTCAACTCCCTTATGATCATTAATGGCATTGACTGTATGATTAGGTAGAGGATTTGTGGTGATATTTGGTTTGGCTTTTGGTGGTAAAAGGTCATTTGATTCAATAAGATCTTGGATTTTGTGTCTGAGGGCCTTACACGCATCAGTTTTGTGCCCAGGTCCTTGGTGGTAGTCACACCTTTCATTTGGGTTGTGATTTTTAGGTAATGGATTGGGGACTAATATAGGTTTAAGGAGTTTTACCATATTTTCCTCAAGCAGTTTCTTAAGAACAACACTCATGGGCACACCCCCTAGGTTAGAAAATTGCCACCTTTTAATCTTGAGAGGCTTTTTGATTATTAGAGCATTAACTTCCCCCCCTTTTTGATTTGTTGAGGAAGTCATATTTCCTTGGTGTGTTGGCTTCTTATACCTTGACCTAGATGCAAACTCTTCTTTAATTTGCCCACTCTGAATTAGGTCTTTAATTTTTGAAGCAGTAGCAATGAGGGCTTTAAACTTAGGCAGATATTAAGTCAACAACCTATCTTGGTAGATTGGAAGAAGATTCTTGACAATTATATCAGTTTATTCATTTTTAGGAGGCTGATTCACCATTTGAGAAGCCTTTTTCCTCTACCTCATAAGGAATGAAGAGAAGGATTCTTTTGCATATTGCTTAGTAGTTTCGAGGTGTCTTCTTGTTACATCAACCTTAATGTTATAATGATATTGTTTAACAAAGATGTTGCAAATGTCATCCGAGGTCCATTTTTGGGAAACATCTAGGTCTATAAACCACCTTACGGCAGCACCAGTCAGAGATTGTTGGAACAGTTGGGCAAGGAGTTCATTGTCCATTCCTAAAGGATGCATAGCCCCTACATACACCTTAAGATGGGTTTTAGAGCAAGTAGTTCCATCAAATTTGTCCAAATTCAGCATCTTGAACTTTAAAGAAATTCTTGTATTGGGAAACAAGCTCAGGGACCCTATATCAACCATGTCCTCTTTCTTCTTCATATTTTTCAGCATTTTTTCCATGTGCTTCACTTTTTCCATAAAGGCCTTGAGTTCAGGGTTGGCTCTATTCCCTTAGAAAGGATCCATGAGTCAGGAGGTGCGAGTAGGGGTGAAATTTGGTGGTTCAATTGTCATGGGTTAATGAGGTGAGTTATTTTTAAGGAATTCTGATGATGGAATGGGTAGTGGTGGAATGGTGTCAGTGTTTTCAAGCTCTTTATCTTTGGAATCAGCTTTAGAAGTGGATCCAAAAATAGGATAAAGAATAAGCTTTGGGTCAGGTTTGAGTAGTTTAGGGTCAGTTGAGCTTTGGGCCAAGGAGGTCTATTCATCATGATGCAGACATCTTTCAGAATAGCCCTCCTTTGGGCTTTGAGCAGGTCTTAAAAATAGGCATCTTGCCTCTTCATCATGGTCTCTTATTGTTCAGAGAGCTTAGTAAGAAGCTCATAAAAGATCACATCAGCTTTAGTAGTAGTTGCTTCATCTCCGGCAATAGACATTTTGTCAACCTTTGTATAAAAAGATAAAGCTAGGTTAGTTTTTAACTTAGGTATGGACAAAGATCATGGAATCCTAATCACAACAGTTTGATAGGGATAAAAGGTACCATAAGTTGACATGGGTTTGGATAGATTGGATTGAGACTAGCAGTATTCGAGTGAGGTTTAAACTCTCTAAATTTGTAAGGTTTATGCATGCATGCATGTATGAATGAATGAAAAAGATTTCATGATAATAGCATACCAATAATTTAGTATTTTAGAGTACATACAACCTTAAGGAAAGTTTTTATGAGCCATTACATGAAAGGGTTAGGGTGGTTTAAAGGAAACCCATCACACTGGAGATGCGATATACCTAATCACATGTGAGACAAGGAGTCTCGCGTGTGTCTAATGGTACGTGCATACTCATTACACCTCTAAAAGGATTAGAGGATATGTCATGGGCTGGATGATTTCACTATTGGTAAGCAGACCTAAGGAAGGTTGCCCACTCAATGTTACTTTCTCTCTTTTGTTTTCCTAGGAAGCTAGGATTTTTGGACAACGAGTTCAATGTAGTGATGCATGAAAAGAGTTATTTTGCATTTAAATCCAAACTTGGTATTTTACCAAAAGTAAACCACTTAATCTCTTATTTGAAAAAGATTTTAAAGTCCCTAGTGGAGTTGCCAACTATGAGGCGAGCACTAATCTGATCCTCTAAGGGGAATCAAAATGCTCTTCGGGAGAAACTCCGTGATTCGAACTAGCTATGAGTTTAGAAATTTGGATTTTGCAATTTGTTTTTTTGTAAAAGGGAGTTGCCACTTTAATTTACTTATTTTAATTGAGAAAATTAAAGGAAAACCCAAATTGATTGACTCCAAAATATTTAATTTATCCTAATGGAAAAGACACTAATCCTCGAATGACCAAAGAGAGCCCAAGGATCGGGTTTTGGTATTTAAATAAATGTTTGGCTAAAAGTTGCAAAATAACTCTTAAAAAGTGTAATTTTAGTGTATGCATGAATATAAGTAAAATGATGAATGAGACAATTATGGATGAGAGAATGAAATGATAGTTGCAAATAAACAAGTAAAAATAAATTCTATTTAATTATTACAAAGCCAAAATGAAAGAAATAAAAAGGATCTTTCCTTTACCCTTATGGGTACTAGGAAAAGCACACATTCCTCAACTAAAGTGAAGAAAGAAAAATATAGAATCCAATATGTATAAATAAAAAACATAGTAAAGGGGAAAATATTGTTGAAAAAGATTTTGGAGTTGATGCCTTAAAGAATGGCAGCTTGCGTATCCTATTAAATAGGAATCAAACCCCATACAGTTATTTCTTCTTGCGAAGGGGGTTTTGGAAAAATGTTGGTTTGGTTATTAACTTAATTTTGATTTTTAAATTAATAAATTTTAGATCTTTTCTATGTTAGATCTAAAGATAGAATTCTAGATCTGATTTTAGAAATGGAAAGAATAAAAAGGTGTTATACCTTTGTTTTCCTTGACCTTCATATGAATGGGGCGAGCTTAACTCCAGATCTAAGCTCCTCCTTAGATTTAGGAATCCTGAAGTTGAACCTTAAACAAAAAAGGTTAGCAAAATAGAATAATAGTTGTAAAAAAGAAGTTGAAATGATAGATTTTAGTATCAATTTTTAAAAAGAATTTTAGCATAAAAAGAATAGCAATATAGGTGATTTTCTACCTCAAAAATCGTGTCAAAGAGCTAAAAATGAAAGCTCTATTTATAGAGCAAATGAAGGGGTGTCGCAGGATGTAGGCGGCAGCACCGATGGCATGCCGGCCGACTAGTGTGCCGCCAGCAGGATAGGCATGCCGCCTCACCACCAGCATGCTGGGTGCGCCACCCGATGAGATGGCATGCTGTTGACTCACCGGTTTAACCTGGTTTCACATTATTTTGGCTGATTTTGCTCCATTTCTGATTCGATCTGATCATTCTGTGGGTTTGTAACTGAAAAATGGTCAACTAGAGGTGCAATTTTGAGGGTTCACAGTGACTCCTAAAATCATTTTCAAAATTAACCAATCCGAACCTGAGAGTTTTATCGTGAGTCTAAACCTAAATGAGCATCCCAATTCCCTCTAATGAATCGGATAGGTGCTTGGGCGAGGCCTCACAATGTCATAAGAAGAATAAATGCCAAATCATCCTTTGGTCATAAATACATCCTCATATCAGTTGATTACTTCACAAAATAGGTTGAAGCAGTATTTTAATGGGTACATGAATCGAAAGAGTAGCACATTTCATCCAAACTAACATCCTTTGTAGGTTTGGAGTACCTTTTGAGATTATCACAGACAATGGGTCTCATTTTCAAAAGGAAGTAGTTCAGTTCTTGAAAAAGGAAAAGACCAGCATTATAGATCATCTCATTATTGGCCACAAACTAATAGGGCAGTTGAAGTAGCAAATAAGACTGTCAAATCCCTCCTACAAAAAATGATTGATAATCACAAGTATTGGCATCAACAGTTACCATTTGCTCTGTGGGGATATAGAACTTCCATTCGTATACCAACTGGGGCAACTCCTTACTCATTAGTATATAGTAATAACAAAAAATTCACACAAAAAAATTAAAAGAAAACATATAAAATAATTTTCTTACTGGTGAATTTTGGTGACTAAATTTTGATTGCTAACTCGAAAGAATTTTTTTTACCATAAGTCTTAAAACTTGTCCATTCAAATTATTGTTCATCTTAGTTATGTTGTAGTAAATTAAAAGCTATCCAAATTGGGTAGCAATAATAAAAAATTCACACAAAAAAATTAAAAGAAAATGCGGAAAATAATTCTCTTATGAATGAATTTCAGTGATGAAATTCGATTACTAGCTTGAAAGATTTTTTTTTTTTTTGTTATAAGGCCAAAAGTTCTCAAAACACCATATATAGCTGACTACGCCTTGTCCAACAAGGTCAACTTATAACAAATTATAAATCAGTTCTTAAACTTTTTAAGTGATACAATTTAGTTTCTAAAAAGTATAATACTTTTCAATCAAGTCCCTACTTGATTAATTCATTTTATGTCTTTAATATTTGTCTTATTATGTGTGTGACCCATTAAGCTCCCATTATGTTGGCAATAAATATGAATTCTAATTCTAAATTAAAATTAGAATTAAATAAATTAAAACTCTTTTAATTTATTAATAATTTCACTAATTAATTAATTCATATTTATAGATCATGATTGACGTCTAGCAATGTATTATGATTGCCTAAATAATGTAGAATACTATATGTTATAGGTACACTTTTTCATGCATGATTTACATGTAATAAACTCCTTTGTCATAACTTATACTCCATATTAATCATGAGTATGAAATTATGTCAGCTCATGAAGATCAATATTGTTTCTTGATTCCAGAACTTGTAACTCTTATAAGAAAAATATTTGAAACTTTTTTCATAATATTTTCTCTTAATTACTCTGGCCAGAGATTTGTAGTTGCCTTTTTCTTACAAGAGGCTGTAAAATACAATTCTCTTGCTATTAGGAGTGATAATCATTTATTGGTTATACACAATCTTCATATACTTTGTATAGCACCCAATCACTATGATATGAGTAACCTATATTGAGCAACAAGCATTAGAGTTAAAGTATTATAATCCATATATAAGATGCCATGATAATCTCAAGTCTAAGGATATTTACATAAAGTCATCATAAAGAGATATGAACGATGACACTAACAGTTTTTTCCATTTGTTTTCACTTAGTTGGGTCAATCCAATGTACTTATACATTGCAACGAGCATCAACATATTTGTCTAAGTGTCGCTACACCATAGTCATGAGATCAACTACTACTTTCATAAAATAATGACATAATATGTGCTAGTCTTTTCGTATTAATAATTTTAAGTCTTATTAATAGCACAAATAGGGATATTTAAGAATATAATCTATATTATGTAATAGGAATCTCATCATTATTATCTCATATGATTTTCTCTACACAATTAAATATTCTATGGACTTTATCAATATAAGCACATTAATATTAACTCATAGATAAAAGAAAAATGCCAAAATAATATTTATTTATTATATTATATGAATAATGTTATTACATTCTAAAATTAGTTGTCTTTAGGGCATAACACTTTCACTAGGAAAATCACACATTCCCAAAAAATGAGAAGGTGATAGGATGGAGACATTGTTTATTTTATTTTGGATTTGCCATTTTGACCAAGCATGCTTGTATATCCCTTCGAATGGAAATCAAAGCCCATGCATTTCTTCCATATTGCAATAGAAGGTTTGTTTATTTTATGTTTGTTTTATCATGCTTTTGTGATTTTTAAAGAAAGAGTATAAGGTGTTTTACCTTAAAGTGAAGGGAAATAGGTGTTTTATCTTGGTTCTTTTAAAATTTGAAGAGGTGGTTGGAATGTCTTGTCAGATCAGATTCCCAACTTTCAAAATGTAAAGATATAAAAATAAGCCTAAATTTTCAAGCCAACTCAAATTAAGGAGAAATGACTTGGTCACCTTGCATAAGAATAAATAGAAAGCAAACTAGAAACATAATCTAATCCAAGAAGGCCTAAACTAGGTAGACTAAAACCAAAGAGGAATTGTCAGATGGTGAAAAATTAATTTGAAAGCCTCCCTCCAAGCATAAGGAGACCTTAGTCATAGAAGAACTTTATAAAGAAAATAGAGGGAAGATTAGAAGTTTAAGAGGATAGTTGTCAACTAACAAGCAGAGAGTAACAAGAATAATGGATGGAAGTTGTATAAGCTGAGGAGGGTGGAAGGCTCAAATTTTCAATGTGGGATTTAGTGCACAAAAGGAAGGAAAAGGATGAACCAGTGATATGCTGTCGTAGGAGGAGCTTGCAATTCTCCAGCTTACCTTGCAATAATTGCATAGGCTACAAGTAACTTCCTTATTTTTTTGTTTTTATCCATTTTGGTTCCTCAAAGTTCCATTCTTATACATTTTTTATCTTGAATGTCTCAAGAGCTTTTCAAGAGTTGCAAAAATCCATCAAATTGCCAAATATTATTTGAGGGTGCAAAATTACATGTTGATATTATATGTAGAGTGTTGAAGAGAGGGTGAATTAGACTTTTAAAAATTTTTGAATCAACATAGAACTTTAAGCCTAAGGTCTTTTAAGTGTGAAGTCTATAAGTAATACAAGATAAAGTAAGTACAATCTTAAATCACAAAGTGTATCCAAACACAATAATGTACCAAAATAATATATGGCAAAATCTAAGAAATAATACAAAATAAAATTAGATCACCTAAGATAAAATCTATCAAAAGTTGAAATTATATGATTAGAAAATTGTTGAACTTTAATTTTGTGGATTAGATTTCTGTAGTCCAAGAGGAGGGTGAATTAGACTTCTTTAAAAATTCTTTAGAACTTTTAAACCAAACAACTTCTGGCCCTCTATAGGGCTTTAAGTATAAAATAAAAATAAAAAATATGAATTAAGGATAAGCACACAACACTTTTGGATGTAGCGGATTGAAAAAAAAAAAAAAGGTTATGAGACAAAGGAAAATTAGACAAATAATTTCATTATAGTTACCACGTGATCAAGTTATACATCCTGTCCATCACTAGTCTTAAACAGATTCTGCTTGGAAAAATTAACACATGGTACAAAAAACTTTGACAATAAAGTGAAAGAGTTTATGATTAAGAACTTACTAAATTCACTTTACACCACTAGATTCTAGTTAAAGTAAGTTATTTTTCAAGTTTAAGATTTTACAAACACATTTTAAAGATGAAGCAAGTAACTTTGGGGATCAATTGAAAACAACAAATACATAGCAAAAGTAGATGGGTAAAAGCGATAGGGAAGAAGAAATAACACAGTAATTTATACTGGTTTAATCCTCTTACCTATAACCAGTCCTCAAAGATACACTATGAGATTTCTCTTCATTAAAACAACTCTATTAATGGGGCTAGAGTTAAGCCTTTACAAAAGTTTCTAATCACCTAAAAGAAACTATCCAAGAAAGTTATCACCATTTTCTAACTCACAAGCTTCAAGGTGTTTGCAATCTCTACACACAAATTTCATTAGGTCTTTGCAGCCTCTCACTGTCTCATAAGGTGCTACATCAACCTTTATAAAGTTATAAATTTGTGTTTGAAACTCACTCACTTAACAACAACTACATATATTAGATAAATTTGCCCAAAAAGAATTTTTCAATAAAAATAGCTATCTAAAAATTTGATAAAATAGTTTAAGCACAAGTTTTGAAAAATATTTTCTTTGAAGTACACTTAATAAAATCCTAGCTTTACATCTTAGAAAAGGTTTGAGGTATTCTTTTTTGTAGGCAAAAATTATTTTAGGTGTCAGAAATGAGAAAGAGAGGAAGACTATCATTGAAAAAAATTAATGCCAGTTGTGTTTGTTGTACAAGTTCACAAAAAAAAAAAAAAAGGTTATTTAGAGTTCTAAACTTGATAGTTCTCTTTTTTTAAAGTCAAGTAGACAAAAGGCAATATTAATTAATGCGTCAAACAGTTATCTATCCATACTTCTTCCTTTAAAGCATGCTTATGATAGAGATGTATGCATGCTTCTCTCTTTTTAATTGTGAAAAGAAAAACAATTTGTTTTCTCTTTCAAGATCATTCTTTTGGGTAACTGATTTTAGCTAAAATACTATTCATTTGAGATAGGAAAAATTGGAAGATACAACTAAAAATCTTAATCATTTAATTTTTGGTTTGATATCATACAGAGTTAGGTCATCTAATTTTTTAGTTTGATATCAAAGATCTCAAAAAGATAGTTATTATTTTAAAACCTTGTTTACTTGTTCTGAAAACTTGTTTTGGGTTTTATCTAACTATCTAATAAGGAAAGACTAAGACTAATTTACTCACATAAAGTTCTATAAATCATTTCTTGAAATCCCTTAACTTTCTGCTATAGTCTTCTTATTTGACTTGAAAAATTCTTGGCACCTTATTTTGAACTCTTCAAGACTTGGTCAACTAATTTGAAAATTAGAAAACATAAGCTTCAAGTAAATTGATTCTTCTAACCTATAAGATGAACTTAACATAAGGAGGCACAAAGCACAACCATAAATTTATCTATTTTGTTATCATCAAAATCAAGGATTTTCTTACAAGGCTAACATTCCACCCTTTTGATGATGACAAAACATTACAATTAGTTTTCATTTTCAAAATTGTTAAGCAGGTTAGGAATCTCAAATATTTAGATAAAATAATTAGAGCACAAGTATAAATTTCAACTCCACCTGCATGTTTGCTTATATAAAAATAGATGCCTAAACTCAACCTTGTGAGGCCTTGCCTGACCACTGATCCGATCCTCTAAAAGGGAATTGAAATGCTCATTGGGAAAAAACTCATATTGGAGCCCTCAAACTCAAGTGGGTTGATTTTAAAAATATATTTTAGAGTTGCCACCATAATTTTATTTTATTTAGAAAAGTTAAGGAAAAAAAACCCATTCGAGTCCAATTTCATCACAAAGGAAAAGTTCACTAGCCTCAAAACTATAGAGAATTTGAGGATTAAGCTTTGGGTTTATTTTAACAAAAATAATTTTGCATTTAATAAAATTGTGACTTAAAAATAATTTCATAAATTATGCGTGTATAGTTTAATTGATGCATGACAATCCATTCATAAAATAAATAAAATAAAAGAAATGAAAAAGGAAAATCAAAATTAGGGGAAAAATTATATTAGGAGATACCTCCTTTAACTATAATGAGTTCTAGGGAAGTCACACATTCCCTAAACTAATCCTAAGACAAATAAAGAAATCCTAACTTGGTGAGGAAGGTGAAGGAAGAGAAGTTGGTTTATTTTAATTGGATTCGATGCTTGATGGATCAAGCATGCCTATGTATCCATTTGAATGAGAATTAGAATCCACATAGTTCTCCCTTCTTTCAAAGGGGTTAGTATAGTCTAGCCATTTTATCATATTTTGATTGATTGATTGATTGATTTGAACAATGAGTTGATAGATTTTAACTGGTTTTAATTAATTACCAAGTTGGATTAATTAGTTCATATTCTAATTAATTAATCTAAGTGAATCAATTAAGATAATTAAGAGTATAAGAGAAAAAAATTAAGCAATGAGCCCCAAGGGGGAGAAGAGAATCCCAATGAGGAAAAATAAAATGAAATAAATAAATGAAAGGAAAGGAGAAAGGAAAAGAGACTTACCTTGAGAGGGAAGAGACTCATCTTAGTTGGCAGCAGACTTGGCTCAGACAGTGAAGAACTTGCCTTGATTATGGTTGAGGGAAGCTACCTCAAACGGTGGCAGAAAGCCTGATACTTATTGCTTTAGGGAGCAAGAAGCAAAAGCAAAGTGAAAAATAAAAAATAAAAGAAAAACTTTAAATTATGGAGCTCATTTCTTGGCAGAACAAGCTTAATAATATTGCTTGGTTTGAGATCAGAGTTGATCAAGCAAGTCTTGGTATTAAGAGGTAAAGAAAACTGAGTGGAAGGACCACTATATATAGGGGAAAGACTATGGTAGGTTCCATGCACTTCCGATATGGGAAAAAGGGAAAACTAAAAAAAAAAAAATGGATTCTTACCACTATTGTTGTAGGCCCACTATTTATTTTAGAATCAAAGAGTGTAAATTTTATGTATTATAATGATTAATCACTTACCTTTTAAGAGCATTGCCCTTAATCCCCCACAAGGGCCACTACCACCTTGGACCTTGCCTGCTAATCGACTAACGCGACTACCATACTAGCTCTGTACAACACACTAATCTTAGCAATGTCAAGCTGTGACTACCCTATGGTAGTGCAAAATTGAGGGTTCATAAGGCTCAACCTAAATTTTAGCATACTCTCATAAAGCTCCCCCTAAATATTTGCTTGTCCAAAGATGTAGTCATTTACGATTTATGGACAACTTAAATTTGTAATATCAAAATATTCATTCATTCATCAAAGATAAATATCATAGTACTTCATCAATAGAATTTAAGTATTCATAGTACTTTGTCCATCCAGGACACTAATCAAAACCTGTATTAAGATAATCAAATTTTTCTCCCTTTTGTTCATTCATTAGAAAAGGAAGGCACTTATCCAAACAAGCACAAAAACAAAATAAATCATGTTTGGAAATATGTAGGATGAAGAAAAATGAAAAGGTGAAATTGTTTAGGAACCCCTAAAGAGCTTAAACTAGTTAAAGGCTAGGAGTTAGGTATTTAGTCAAGGTCCATTGGCTTTTGTTTGCTGCCTTTTTCTCCCATCTTAATAGGCTTTATATTACATCAGCATCTACCTAATCTTCTTGGCATGTGGTTTTTAATGCTCTTCACTATATTTTATCCCTCTCCTTTTGTAAGCTCCTTTACTTTTTCTTCTTTCACTTTCTGTCCTTTTAGGTCTTCTGATTTTGATTTGGTTGAGATGCTAAAGCTGATATCTAAGACATTTAGTTCCTTCTTGATGTCTCTATACTTTGTATCTCTTTGCTCTGCATTCTTAAAGTTCCACCAAGTGATCTAACCTCAGTAACTATATTAGAAATCTCCCTCCAAACCCTAGATGCATTTTGCTTGATAATTTCAATGCCTTGGCTATAGTCTTTTTGAAATTAGCAAAATCTAAAAGAAATTTCTTCCCAAATTGCTCAAGTCTTTATTCCATCTTTTGCAATAATAGATAAAATCTAAGCCTTTGTCTAGTTGAACATTGGTCTCTATTGGCTTCAGATCACTAATTTTGGCCACTAGCTCTTCTTTCATTCTCTTGAACTCTTCAAGAATGCCAATTTGGTCTTTTTGTTTTCCTTTTTTTTTTTTTTTTGAGAAGGCTTTTTTGTGCTTCTATAATATTCTTTAATTTTCTTCATTTTCTCTCTTTTAATTTTATCTTCTCTCCTCATCTCAGCAAATATGTCCTCATTGAGATCAAAGTCCTCTTCTTTTTTTTTTTTCATCAACTTCTTTTTATTGTTCATCTATCTATTTCGCTTCTTCTTCTTTTTAGCTCTATTTTTTGGTTTCTTCTCTCTCTTCTTCCTCTTCCTTTTCACTTTCTTCTTCTTTAGTCTCTTATTCTAAATTCTCATCTATTAACTCCAATTTCTAGATAGCAACCTTCTTAGTTTTAGGCTTCTGAGAGCCTAATCCTTCATCCTTTCTATGTTTCTTTTCTTAGATAACTCTCTCTAAGAGATCGAGCTTATCTTCCTTATCATTTTCTTTTCCTTCCTTGTGTCCTCTATATTTATTATTATGAATAATAAACATCCTAATAATGTCATGATGCCCCTGTATACACTATCTTTCTATAAATTTAGAAGCCCATAGAGCATCTAAATAAAAACACGTGCACGCACACACAAACACACACACATATATATATATGCATGATATTGGAGACCTGAGAATTTCATATGAAGTTGAGAGTATAATGAGGAATATTAAAAGGGTTGTTTATTCGTAGGTTTATATTTTGGGATTTGTTATAAGTATAACAGGCACTCTGTCAGATTTTAATAAAGTTGGAGCAAAGATGGGTTCTACAAGTTTTCAGTGGCTTTAGTGCTACCTATGCCCTAGGGTTGTCATATCCCAAAAGTGGGATATGACATAATTAGACTTGTAGTTAGGAATTTTATGAATGATTATTAATCAAATTAATGATTAAATTTGTATAATTATATGGCTCAATCAATTTCAATCAAAATATAAATATTAAATTGATATATTAATATAATGAATATAAGAATTAATTTAATTTTTTGACTTTTAATTATTAACAAAATATTTTATTTTCATTTTGAAATTAAGATATTGTCACGTTCTAAACAGCAATAGTGTGACTGTCATAGGACATGGGTAGATTTAAAACTACTGAACACCCATAGAGCCCAATACTGACTTTAAAATACCTTGAATCCATATAATAACAATCATTAACATATAAGCATTCCCAATTGAATATAATCAAAATCTTTTTGTTTCATTTCATTTAGATCACTTCGTACATTGACCCTTTCATTCCACAAAGCATCTAAGATAAAGATACAATAGCTGTAACATTTACAAAGTACAATCTTAGAGCAAACATATGCATTTTCAGCTTCTTGATGGAGAAAAATGATCACGAAGCTCTATCTACTCAGCTTTTATCCTTTTCTAATCTACTCTTGAAAATCATATATGAGTATTAGGTGAGCTATCAACTTAGTGAATCATGACATTAATACTTCAGGGTTTATGAAAGAGTAGTAAATTTGTATAAATATATACATACATAACAATTCAGTGGGTATCAAAAAAAAAAAAAACATATATGCTAAGGACAAACAACCACTAAGGGTACATCCGTCATAATAGAATAATACAATATAGTGGAAGAACTCATGGGTGGGACTGCATCCATCACAAACCCGATAGTCTCCATAATAGTAGAACTCATGGGTGGGATGACACTAAAAATCCCATAAGCCTCAGAAATAGTAGGAGTACTTATTAAATATTGACATTTTTATGAACTCTGCAAGTTGAGTTACCAATACACATAGTCTAATAGATTTCCCCTATTAGTAAAGGTGTTATGTCATATGTGGTCATAAAGTTGGTAACGATTTAGTAGGGGAATATCAATAAACAGTAGGTTGGCCTAATGGCCTCATCAATAAAACATTATAATAGTTTACAATAATAGTAGGTAACTGAAGAAGTTTTTCATCATATACTAGGAAAACAATATAACTTTTGGTCTTAATAGATAATAGAAATATCAACAATTATATAATAATAACAATATGCTATTTTGGTCATTTAAAGCAATCATATAAATGGATTTAAACTAGAAGTAATTTATGGTGGTTTTACCATGCATTTCATAACTCATCTCACTTTTACTATAGTTTCATTAATAAAACTCATATCATCATCATGTAAGGCATCAAACATTCCTTGGTCCACTAGCTCACTAATATATACTAGCACTAGACCAAACTCTTCTAAAAAAAAGTAGAAGAATGATCTACCACTTAGATCTTTAGGTTACTTTTGAGATCAGATGGCTTCTTTAAAGAAAAAGAAAGGAATTTTGCTGGGACTTAAAGATCTTGAAAGAAAATGCTAAACTTAAATTATAAGAAGAAATAGAAGAAATTTTGCATTGTAGACCAATTATATTTATAGATAGGAAAGAAAATGGTAGTGGCTAATAAACTATTCATTGAGAGATAACTTTCAATTTAGGTCATACAATTTACTAGAAAATTGTTCAGTGGTAGATGGCTTACATTCTTAACCATATATTTTTTGCCACATATATTTATGGGTACTAATGTTTATAAAAATATTTCATAATTAAAGCTTTGCAAATACTCATGCACTTGTATCACTAACATACACTTCCTATCAATAACTTAAACTTAGACTTAGACTTCTGTATACACTACATAATGCTATGTAATCAAAACTATTAGTTTTGTTTGCATATCAATGCCAAGCCTCTAATTCGCTTCATATATCCATACTAAGTCTCTTGGTAGCCTCATACGTCATCCACATCATACCAAGTTCATCTTAGGCTCGCTCATCTTATATCCTTGCTTATTTTACATCGAGCTTGTCTTTTTATTTGACATCGAGGTCTCTCGTTAACTTATATCAAGCTCCTTATCTCGTCAACTTACTTATCCATACATTAAGGATTCATCCTTGTCAGTGAAGCTCATCTTTATAATCGAACCTTATTCTTACTATCGAAGCTTCTCCTTGCTTCGCAATCCTTCACCTTATAACCTTTCACTTCATAATACTTAGCTTCACCTCGTAACCCTTCACTTCATTTTTTAAGCTCGTCCTCATCATTGAAGCTTTGCCTTCATCATTCATGTGCATTCTTACTATTGAAGCTTTATGCATCACCAAACTACATCCTTAGTGTTAGAAACTCGCTAAAATGAAAAGTCTACCATTCCTATTTCCTTTTCTTGGAACTTGTATAAAAGTCTAATAGAAACTCCTTAACTATGTCTTCATCCTCGACCTAATCGGCAACAATGCTCACACTTTAACTTCTAAACTTCATCACTTATTATGTGCTTGTAACAATCATAATGGATGTGCACTATCTGTAACGAGTGTTACTTTGCTCTCTATTTGAAATCCTTACAAACTTCAATTACTTGTAACTTTCATTAAGAAAAGAGTAACAAATGTGATCTTCAGTCTTTGAAAGAAAAATCCTTGAAATTACATTAACTTAAGAGTCTTTACAATTAACAAAAATCAGGAAAGTTATAGATATAATTGATAAAAAGCCAAAAATTTGAGATAAATTTGTATATTATAAGCCACTTGTATGTAATCTATCAAGTTGGTGTATGCATTGCACATTATTATGTATTTTTAGACTCGTGATTTATATTAATTATAATTATATATTTTTAAAAAAATATAATTCTTCAGTATAATGAAATAATTAAATGTAATTTTAAGTTTAATAATATATATATTATGAAGATGCAAATTTGAAATAATATTATATAATAAATTTTTATTTTGATTGATTTTTTTAATTAATTGATTATTTTATATTAATATTATATTTTAAAGGGTAGTACTAAATAAGACATTATGATATATAATTTTTTAGTTCAGTAAGAATTTAAACATATTTCAATAAAATTTCAAATATTTTTTTTTATGATGATTGTTTTATCTTTTATTAAAAATAACAAAGACAAATCAAAATAAGGAAAATTTTTAATTAAATTTTTTACTTTTATGTTTTTTCTTATTTAATTCTAATAAATTAATAACAAAGAATTATTGTAATAAATATTTAATTTTGTGAAGAATTACGCATAAAAAATAAATCAAAACAATTATATTACATAAACCGAAAAAAAAAAAACTGAACTCATACTTTTTTTTTAATGAAAAAGATGAACAAAAGTTTGATGATATAAAAGTAATTGAAAAAACAATTGTCATAGAATCTTGTATTTATATTAGTACAATTACTACTTACAATTTTTGTTTAATAAAGTATAAATTCATATGTAATTAAGAGTATGAGGAATGAACTGTGACAGTTATAGATATATTTTTATCTATTATGGTTTTTCCAAAATCTCCCTTAAAGCTTATATGGTGATTTGCAAAAGAGAAGAAAAACTCTCACCAACAGTGGCACTCTGACTCCCTTAAAGCTTATTTGGTGATTTGCAAAAGAGAAGAAAAACTCTTACCAATGGTGACACTCCGATGCCTAAATTACTGGATAGAGTTTGGAAAAAAAAAGGAAAGAAAATCTATAATTGGAATTGGTCATATACCTTAGATAATGGAATCATGTATTTATAAGCATCCACATATTAAGGAGTTATAAATATTGTGGGGTTGTGCCACTTTCTGTGAGATTTTAGGGATTATGGGATAATAGACCTGATTTTTTGCTGGAATCTAGGTATTTAACTATTAAGGGTGAGATTCGTCTAGTTAGGTCATCTGTTCAAGATCAAATGACTTGGTCTACTGAGACCTCTGTTTAGACTCATCTAATTAATTTAATTTCCTCTAGTAATAGTAGTCCCCACCAGTCTAGTCATTTATGGCCAAGCTTTGGATAGGTGAGCTTCGACCATGTAGGTGTCAATCGTTATGGACGTCACCAAGAAAAATGAGAGCTAGTTAGCTTAATATGGCGTGATAGGTTTGTCAAACCCAATTTATGTTTCTCAACCACTTTTAGTCCAATTTATTCCTTATCTTGTGAAAAGGAAATGAATTTTCAAAACTTAATGTCTTACACTAGCCTTTCTAGTGTCTTTTCATTGCCTATGTTATTGGACTCATAATCATCCTAGTTTGACATTCCTTAGGCTTTATAGGTTGATCTAGACTACCAAGAATGAACCAATTTTAAAGTAATAAAGTTGATATAACTTATGGGTTTTTAATCATGATCCATTCAAGCAAAGGTGTTATATAAACCAAAACAATGTCAAGTGCCTCCATATCTACATCTCCATACTTATGAACCGACATCTAAGTTATGACAATCAACCTCCTTCCTAATTTAAAATTCTTTACTCTTACTCATATGAGAAGATTATTGGTAGATCTCATTAGGAAATTCAACTTCCTCTTCTAACAATGTCTTTGATGGTCCTTCCCCATTATGGTGCTTTGGTGGTGTTATTTTACTTGGTGAGTTATGGCTAGGTTTTGGTAGGTAGGCCATGCAAATCTCATTCATTATGGTTATAAAATCTATAATGGCAGATGCCTACAAAGCTTGGGGACCACCAACTTTCCCCGTGTGATTGGTAGGTTCATAATAATACAAGATGGGGAAGGAGATGAGTTTTGTGGTTTTGAATTCTAATCATGGTGTGAAATATTGTCTCCCTTCATTGTGCAACAAAGGATCTTCAGCAAACAGTAATTAAAAAGAGCTCCATGCTCACCGCATCAATGTTACTATTTGGCCAAAATCTCTCTTGAAACTTCAATAATGATATGCAAAAAGAGAAGAAAAACTTTCACTAGCGATAGTGCTCCGACGCCTAAATTAGTTTATAGAATTTGGCAATGAAAAGGAAAAAAAACTTCATAATTGGAATTTACCATGTATCTTAAATAATGGAATCATGTATTTATCGGCGTCCAAATATGAAGGAGTTACATATATTATAGAGTTGAGCGATTTTCTACTAAATTTGAAGGATTATTTGATAATGGATCCGATTTTCTGCTGGGATGTTGACATTTAACTATTAAGGGCGAAAGTCATGAGTTGTTATATTATGGACTTGAGTCCATGATCTATCATGGACCAAACAGTTGTTCATTATTGTTAAAACAGAAAGTTTTTGGCTAGTCTATATAGCAAAAATCCACACGTTTAAGTTTCTACTTTCTAAAAAATTTCTACACATTGCTCCCAAAAAAAAAAAAAAAATTCTATGAGCCAACATGAATAGCACACTCTTTATTATTGTTGGTGCTGCCTATGCTTCTCTCTATAAAATTATCCATATAATAAAATTTCTAGGATTTTTTTTGATGTATATATAAAATAAAATCAGAATTGAAAAGTTATTAGAAAAATTTTGTTCCATTTCTAAAAAAAAAAAAGTATCCAAAAAAATAAATTGAAATCTATAAAAATATAATTATGTAAAAAAATAACAAGATATTTCATGTAAATTTTAATTTGTAAAATAATTACTTAATACATGATTAATTATAGATTCATCACACGTATACATGAGGTTCATAAACTATAATCTAGAAATTCATAAATTAAAAAACAAATTCATATGCTAAGAATAGGTTCATCAATAAAAATTAATGAATATACACTTTATATTTGATGAACCTAATACGAATAACAGATGAATATACACTTTATAAGTAATAAATATAAAGTTTATATTTAATGAACCTAACAATAATAATAGATAAATATACACTTTATAAATAATGAACTTATATCTTATGTTTAATGAATTTGATACTCATGACAGATGAATATATAATTTATAAGTAATGAACTTAAATTTTATGTTTAATGAACCTGATACTAATAACAAATAAATATACACTTTATAAGTAATGAACCTAAACCTTTTGTTTGATGAGCCAGACACTAATAATGAATGAATAGATATTTTATAAGTAATGAACCTAAACTTTATAGTTAATGAACTTGACACTAATAATAGATGAATATACACTTTATAATCACTATTAAATTATACTTATATTAAAAAAAATATATAATATCATATCACTAAAATTTAAAATTATTATAATTATTCAAATGTAAGAAAATGAAATATTAATGTCTCAAAGTAAAAGACAAAATTTTATTCTTAAAAATAAATTATATTATAACTCAAGCTATTAAATATTTTATAATAATTATTTTAAGCAATGAAAAAGATTTTTGGTATGTTATAAATTTTTAAAATGAAAAGAAATTATTAATAAAATTTGATGGTACAAGAGACATGTAAAATTTATATATCTAATTATAATGATTTAAATGTATTTAATTATAACTATAATGATTATTTGATGAGAGAAATAAAACTCATTAATATCCTTAGTTATAATAATTTAATTGAAAACATTGCAAACAAACCAATATATATATATATATATATATATATATATATATATATATATATATATATATATATATATATATATATATATATATATATATATATATATATATATATTAGCAGTGATTTGAAAATCCTATGTTCCCTTTTCCTATGATCCCCCTCCCCCTTTTTTTTTTCCGTTAAGGCTAGTCCCCCTACTCTCCAACATGTGACCTATACACCTTTTTTTTTAATAATTTATGTGGCCCTAGATCCATAAATCTAGATGGACCTGGTCTGTAATATAATTTGCCGAAAGTCATCTTATTGATCTGTTTGGGTTGAGATTAGATGACCTAGTCTGCTGAAACCTCAGATTAGGCTTATGGTTAACCTAGTCTACTGACACCTTAGATTAGGCTCATGGTTAAACTCTCTCTTAAAAACAAGGACTACCCTTGGTCCTGATTTTAGCTTTTAGTTTTTCCTTTTGTTGTGGTTTTATTTGAATAAAGTTATAGTATCCATTTTCTGGATCTTTTTTGCTATCCAGTTTCCATGGGTTTTCTATGTTTTGGAGATGGAATGTCTATGAAGACTCTGACCTTTTCTTTCTATAGTCTGAATGGTCTCTTCTACAAGCCATTTTACTCTATTTTGCATTTTATTTTGGGAGGCAAGTGGAAGAAGGCAGATCTACCAAGATTGGGTTTGGGATCCATTATTGTTATGTTTTTTCTTTTGGATTTGGTGCATTTCCTAAGATCCCAAGCCCCAATTAGAGATATGAGAATCCCATGGTATAGCCATGGTAGTTGGAAGGATTTGTCTCTTTTCATGGATTGCTCTGCCTTTTGTTGTGTCAAGTAGTTGTTCATTTATGTTGAAGCTCAATAGTACATTACTTTTAAAGAAAGTCTAAGCGCATATTCCCTTTTGGTGGTGGCATATTCTCCCTCCTTATCTCAGCTGAGTGTAACGACGATAGGAAAGGAATCGATGGTGACAAAAGCAGCTGGAAGTACATTGAGGTGTGAAGGACATATGCGATATTCTGATTTTTTTTTTTGGCCTTTGGGCCTTAGGTTATACAGGCTTTTGTTCTATGTTTTTTTTTTTTTTTTTTTTTTTTTTTTCAGACTTTTAGCTCTTTGTATCAAACCCTAAAATAGGTAGTTTATGCTTGGGATGTATGTCATGTGAAAATGTATTTTTTTGGACTTTCTTGTGGATGTTTTGTCTAATTGTATTTACTTGGGTTTCATGTCCTTTGTATGAATGAAGTGATAGATAATCTTTGACAAAAAAAAAAAAAAAAGGCTTATTTTTTAATTTATTTCCTCTAACTAACATTATCAAAAAATTATCGTGCTATATTAATGCGATCAGCACAAGGACAATTAAATAATAATAATATATTAATTTAATAATACATTAATAATATATTATCATTAATTAAATAATAATAGTAATATAATCTTTGGCAAAAAAAATAATAATATATTTATTTTAATTAAAATTAAATTTTTTAATCGAATAAAATTAAGGATAAAAATAAGCAGATATACCATCATTCCTCGCGTTTTCTAAACATAAAAAATCCGATTTCAGTAAATTTTGGAGGAGAAGAACAGACGAAGAAAAAAAGGAAATTTTTGCCGGAGCGCCAATTATTTCCGGCGAGGTAGGTAGATGCTGCACCAGCCAGAGTATCGACCGACGCTAAGGTTTGTTCTCCTTAACCATTCCAACATTATTATTTAATTATGTATTTTGCTGATTTAGGTTTTATTTTATTTATTTGAAAATTTTCCATTGCTTTAATCTTTGTATTTGATTTTGAGTTTGTGGTGAATTCTATATATCATTTTGTTCTTGAAGGAGTTTCGAATTATATATGTGTTTTGCTCCAATTTGAGAGATTGTTTATATGAGTTTGATTATACTGAACTCAAGACTGGAGAATTCTTTCATTTCAATTCCTCTCTTTGAGTTTCAATTCCTCTCTACAGAACTCTCATTGTGTTTCAATTCCTTTCTCTGAGTTTCACATTCTAATTTTTAGGTGAGTAATTGATTTCAAATTCCTTTATTTTCATGTGGGTTTAGATTAGAGAAATTGATTTCCAATTCTCTTTCTCTCTCTAATTAGCTAAATAAAGTTAACAGAACTTTTGAATGTTGAAGCTGATCGGTTAAAAACTGTTATGGAATGGACATGCCAGTCCCCCAAAAAAATAAAAATAAAAATAATCAAAATCTAAGTAGCAAAAAGAAGTTGATTCTTTATTGTGTGTATTACTATCTGTAGCTTCAAATTTTGCAAGGCTGACCAAATAGAAGCATATTGTAATAAGAGAAAAAATCAAAGAAAATGGCAGAATTTTGATTGTCTTGTGCTATGAGATTATGACTATATATATATATATATATATATATATATATATATTATCACACACACATATTGTCCTTTTTACATCTCGTATTTCCAAAGAAAATGTCTTAGTATCTCATATGTCAACTTACCCACCAATTCCAAATTACCCAGCCTGCAGAAGTACTAGCTGATCAGAAATAAGGAAAAAAATATTTTTTTTGGTTGCTTTTTTCTGATTCAGAGATTTTTTGTTTCCTAATTTTTCAGAGTTTAAAATTATTTTTAAAGCAATTTTTTCCAGGCAGCCATATACTATAAGATTGAAGAAAGCTATCTAAAATGACGTTGATAAATTTGACATCGTTGGTCAATTTATTAAAGTTGGTGTAAATGTTCACGTTGACTATTGAAATCTTATTTTGATTTTTTACATATCACTTTTAGAGATGCATGTTGGTGAATATGCAAAAACTGTAGAGGATATAAAATTTTCTGCAAAAACTCATGCCATGATATACAATGTCATATTATCTCTCTGTTTGTTTTCAAACTTTTAATCTTAAAGTTGTTTTACTTATGCTCAAAACTTACATTACTGCATACCGGATACTTGCTAATCGGCAGCCGGCTGCTCGCTTAAAAGAGAGGAGTGCCCAATATATTCTAGAGCTTGAACGTAAGGTTCAGACCCTTCAAACAGATGCCCAACTTTCTTTATTCCAGGTTTGATTTCATATATTTTAACATCAGCATGCATTTATAATGTGAGCTAAATTTGTAAGATATTTTCTCTATTTCATTCATTTAAGTGCTAATGTCCCCAATTTGGATGGTTCACCATGATTCAAAACTGTTAATGCTGTTTTTGCACTTCTAATTAATTGGATTTCATTAGATGGCATGCATTTTGTTAACCCCAATCAAAGCGAATTGGTGCACATTTAATTATTGTAGTGTGAGTCTGCTTGTTGATCTGTTGGAGCATTAAGAGTTAGGTACTTTTTGTTATTGAAATGAATAATTAACAATCTCCAACACTATATTCATCAGAGGCCCTATTTCCCTAATACTCAAACAACCAGACTTAGAAATGGTGCACCACACTGCATACCCTATTCTATACACATTTGAAAACATCTTCAAATGACAATGAATTTAAATTTGTCATGGAAACATACCAAACTCTTTAACTTTCTATTTCTAGCATATTTAATCATTACCTGTGATTGGCAGAGGGAGAGGGGGAATATTTTGTTATTGAAATGAATAATGACCATCTCCTGTTCTGTTGCAGTGACCTAGAGGGGTAAAGGGTAGTGAAGAGTTTACTAAGCTAGGGCAGTAGAAGAGAAATGGCTAACAGATTGTTAAGAGATCTAGAGAATGATGGTTGGGAACGCTCTGACTTTCCAATCATCTGTGAATCTTGCCTTGGTGACAATCCATATGTCCGTATGGTATGTATGACCATTATAGTAGTATACTTTATAGTTACAATGATATGGAATTTTGGTTGTGATTGTATATATTTGGATGTAGACCAGAGCTGAATTTGACAAGGAATGCAAGATATGTACAAGGCCATTTACAGCTTTTAGGTGGAGTCCAGGCCGGGATGCAAGATTTAAGAAGACTGAGATTTGCCAAACGTGCAGTAAGTTGAAAAATGTTTGTCAAATATGTCTTTTGGATCTTGAATGTGGGCTGCTGGTTCAGGTTCAAGATACTGTTCTCCATATTGATTCCAATAATGCAATTCCAAAGAGTGATGTGAACAGGGAGTATTTTGCCGAGGAGCATGACCGAGAGGTATTGTTTATTTATGTTTAAAGCAAGTTAGTAAACTTTTTACTACCTTACCCAGAATATCAATTTGTTTGGATAACTCCTGAATTAACAGTGTCAGTTTTACAAGTGAAATCATATCCAAGTGACTTGTCTACTTGCTTTTGTGTATTAATATTAATGTGATTTTGACATGGAATGGCTAGCGGTTAAAGTATGTAAATGTTGACAGCAATTGCAATCCTGTTTTATAATTCCATGCATCTTTGTGTTTTATAGCTATAATGTTATTGTTTTATGGTTTGATGCTGACATGCTGTTGATTGCTTTCATTCATGTAGATCTGCTAAGAAATTGTAGACATTCATGTCACTTGGCTCTGAGGGGAGATTGATATAGATGGTTCTACTTTTTCTTCATTTACATGACAATTATTACCTTACAAACTGTTATGGTCTCCTGCATATTTTGATTCCTATTATGGTAATTGATCAATGCAGGCCAGAGCTGGTATTGATTATAAATCTTCATATGGAAAGGCACGGCCAAATGACACAATTCTGAAATTGCAAAGAACAATGCCATACTACAAAAGAAACTGAGCACATGTTTGTAGTTTCTATATTCGAGGTGAATGCACGTGAGGTGCTGAGTGTCCTTATAGGCATGAGATGCCCATAACTGGGGAGCTGTCACAGCAAAATATAAAGGATCAATACTATGGGTAAGTGCAAGTGGTTAAATTATTTCGTCTAAATATTATTCTCTCTCTCTCTCTCTCTCTCTCGTGCACTTGCATGTATGCTCATTCTTGGTTCTAGTTTTCTATTATTTATTATTATTTTTTTTTAACTTTTCCTGTCAATCATATGGCTGTCCTGGTGATTTCTTAGTATTTGCTGCATAATTTGTGTCAGATAGATGAGCTTTGACATTTCAATCTTTAATATGGTGGCAGAAGATTCTTGTAAGTTTTAATCCGGTGCTGTAATGTATTACTTGTCATTAATGAGAATGCTTCTCATTTATGTGTTATTTGGACTGGTAATGGGTTATTAGATATTACTGGAGGAGATGATGCAAAATCCTTCTGCCTCCTGGATTGCTTGCCTTTTTACTTGGAAGTTGGAACTCTCCTCAAGCATTTGTTTGTGTTTTAGCACTTCAAGTTGTGTTTGTATCTTTTATATATATAATGAAAATTCTAAGTAATAGGGCAAGAATGAATTGATATATGGTGGTTTGATATTTTTCACTCCATTTACCTGAACTCTATCCTGTTCCTTGCAATTGAGCCCCAGAAGTCAGAACTATCATTCCATGAGAAGTGAAGTTTTAGTTGACAGAACTTTCATTGAATATCCTGTCAACATGACATCATCTAATTCGTAAATGTGTAATGTGATTCTTGTTGCACCAAAGGCCATTCAGAAGCGCACACGCACATGTATACACCTATTTACCCATCCAACTGGCTGAGCAAAATAGGCACGTGTTATGTGAACCTTTAGATGTTTGCAGTCTACATAATTCTTATATATATGCAGTGTGAATGATCCAGTGGCTGCAAAGCTACTTAACGAGGCTGGTGAAATGCCTTCACTGGAGCCACCTGAGGATGAAAGCATTAAAACCCTTCATGTGGGTGGGCTTGATGCAAGGATCACTGAGCAGGATCTGAGGGATAACTTTTATGCACATGGGGAGATCGAATCCATTAAAATAGTGCCTCAACAAGCAATTGCTTTTGTAACCTACACAACCAGAGAGGGTGAAGAGAAGGCTGCAGAAGAGCTCTCCAATAAGCTAGTTATCAAGGGGCGGACACTGAAGCTAATATGGGGTAAACAGCAAGCACCAAAAACCAAGTCAGAATGTTCAGAAGAAGGAAGGCAGGAGGCAGCAATGGCTCATATTGGGATGTTGCCTCGGGCAGTTATATCTCAACAGCAGAACCAAATACATCCACCTGGCACTCAGGAACAACCTCCACCAATGCACTACTTTAATATGCCAGCGCCACTGCAGCCGGAAAGAACATTCTATCCATCCATGGATCCCCAGAGAATGGGTGCCCTTGCTCCTTCCCAAGATGGGACACCTAGTGGGACATCAGGATCTGGGTAGAACAAAAATGCATTGGAGAGCAGCAGCATTATGCATATCAGGCTGTGCCGCCTACACATGGGCAATATCAGCAACAACTTTATCCTCCGTATGGATGTATGCCAGCAATGCCACCTTCTCAGCAGTACCCCCCACCATATCACTCTACAGTTCCCCCTCAGGTTCCACAAGCCAGCCAGCAACACCAGCACTCTGTTCCACCACAGAGGAATGCCCCTGCACCATCTGTAAGCTCTGGACCTCCACCTCCAGGGATTGGAGCGTTAATTTCATCAAATCCCTGAAGCCTGGAAATTGTTTAAATGTTCTATTACAAGTTTACACATTATTGGTTGCAATTTTGATATTGAAATGTCTTTCTTGCTTCCAACTTAGGCTTGTATTAGTATTTACGGTGAATCATCATATTGGTTCATGGTGCTTTTCCATGTAGAAGTTATATCAATCTGTTCAGTCAGGAGGCCGTGTTACCTTACGATCAATTCTCATGGTCCCATGGTCATCGCTATCTTCTTCAGCATCGAGGCCATTAAAGTGATAAGCTTCAGATCAATGGAAATAATTAGTATCGGCCTCAAGGCAGAAGCAGCAGTTAGAAGTAACATGGGAAAGGATTTCAGTTTTGGGTCGAAAACAGAGATTTAGAAGTACGTTTTAAAAACAGTACATTGTCAAAGAAACAATTATCACAAGATTAACATTTCAAATAAAAATTAAATAAGATTAACGAGATAATTATAAGGAGATGGATACTGTAAAAGTAACTTGTTATACCATTTTGTTATAATAAAAGAAAATACTTGAAAAAAGAAAATAGTCTAATTTTCAAATTTTCTATTTTTGTATGAATTTATATTTCTTGAAATCTTATTTGAGTCTTTTAAATTTTTAAAAAGAAAAAAAAAAAAAAAAAGCAAAAAGAAAATTTCATATGTAAATACATGATGGATATATTGGTCACGAAGTAGCCGAATCAACTTATTCGGGTTCCAGGGCCACATTCAAGCTTCATTACACCTAAGCCAAGTCCATATTACGATATCTCCATTTTGGCTCCAAGCCACCCGAATCGTTCATCTAAATCCTTTCAATATCGTTTTTTGTTTTTTTTTTTTTTTTTTGGTGTAAACTTGGAAGACTAAACTCTGTCGCAAATCATTGTAGATTGATAATTTCATTTCCATTTGATTTTATCTTTAGCTATTTATCAAATCTATTTCATTTTATTTCTAACTTTTACGTATTTAATATTTTTAAACAAATAAGTTAACTAAAAAAATTAAAATATAATTATAGAACAATTAGAGTCATTAAATCTAGTATTTCTTTTAAAAAAATTAAATTGATCTCAATTATTCAAATTCATGGAATGGAATACCTCCAAGCACCCATTAACCGGTTTATTATTTATGGCAAGAGAATATTATAAAACACATAGTTCATTATTAGTTCCATCTCAATGAGGAGGGGCCACGTATGTAAAAGGAGTCAATAAATTTCTAAAGAAAATGATTCATTCGTAGTTGTCTTAATCAGGGTCGTTCAAAACAAATCAAGTACCTCCATATTAATTATTAGTGGACAAAATTAAAATAACAAATAGTTAGATTTATCGACCATTCTGACAATCTAACTTTTTAATAGTGAACTACTGAATGGTAGCTATATATAATTCTTTAAATATCGACCATTATGTAGAATAGTTTACGTGAATGCAAATAAATATTAACACTCATTTGAAATAATAATTGAATATTTTTATTTAAAATCATGTGCAAATTAAAACTAGTACATGAGGTTAAGATGAAAGTTCAAACATTAAGATTTTGTTCAGTTATGGAAAATAAAATCTATTTTTTAAAAAAATTATTCTAAAAGAAATGAAAAATTAGAATTTGATATTTGGTTTATCAAAATTTTTTCTAAATTGAAAGTTTGTTTTCAAATCTTTTAAAATTGCAGTGTACTCTCCTTTAAAATAAAGAGTTATGAAAAATAATAATTATATGTTTAATAAAAAAAAATTCTTAGAAATGAAAATAAAAATAGAGAAATAGAGAGTTTAAATAGAAAGTAATTTTAACATGGTTTCTTATTTTTTAATTTTTAATTTGAAAAATGAAAATATAAAAAGTTAAAAAATGAAAAAGAAAATAGAAAATATTTTTCATGTTGTGATAATATTTAAGTATTATGATAAAATTGGATGTTTATCTTATCTTTATAGATAGATATTTTTATGTAAATAGAACTCTATTTTATTCCTATCTCTGTAACATTTTACAATTATAAATAGATATTACAATTAATAAAATAAGATATATAAAAATTTATTCTCTCTTTTTTCTATTCTCTATAATTATTTTTTATTTTATAATTTATTATCAGCACGATTTTGTTATACCATTTTTTAGAGTTATTTAATAAATTATTATATGTTCTACACATATGTTATTAATACACTGTTTCGCTTAATTTAATTATGATGTTCTAAATTTATTTAGTAAATTCATTTAAATACCACATGGATTTAAAAATTATTAATTATTTTTTTTTTAGATTCGAAATTTTTTTTTAAAGAGATTTTTTTTATATAATTAATTTTATACGCATCATTGCATATATATATATATATATATATATATATATATATATATATATATATATATATATATAATGCGATGGATAACACGTTAAGTAATTTAACGTCACTGCTTTTTAAATTCTCATCTTCAAATTGTTATATTTATGTTTCTAACTAGCAAGATGCAATGATGTTTTTTTATGCTCATTTATAGAGATATTATTTGATGCTATTTAATTTTAATTAATTAAATACAAATCTTGAAGAATTTGTATTCTAAATTTCTGCAAAATGAAACAAATTAATATAGTTATTGAAAAACTAATATTCTCTATAGTTTCTGAAAAATTAATAATCTCTACAATTCTTAAAGTTACAATTTGTGAAAAACTAATGTTCTCTATAGTTTCTAAAGAATTCACACTACAAAAAAAACGCAGAATACCAATTAAGTTTTTTGTTGCTAAACATAGAATTTTAGTCGGTATTTAAAATTACCGACTAAATACCGACAAAAATATTTAGTTGGTTTTTTTTATTGTCGGTAAAGAACATAATGGCGTAAAAGACTATGGTCGGTAAATACCGACATAAATATTTGTCAGTATATTATCTTATTTTTGTCGGTAAATTTGTAAAAAAATAGTATGCTCAACAAATTACCGACTAAAAATATAGTCGGTAAAATGTATATTTGGTCAGTAAATTAGTAAATTATTTTGTCATTAAATTTTTCCGAATATGTATTCCGTTGGTAATTGACAAGTTTGGATTGGTAAATATATAAAATATTTGTAGGGAAACATTTTTACCAACTGATATTTAGTCAGTAAATTGATAATTTTTTGGAGGGAAAATTTTACGATCTAAATATTTTTGTCGATAAACAGTAGGTAAATTTACCAATAACTATATTTGTCAAAATAAATTGTCAGTAAATCAGTTGGTAAATTATCTAACAAAACCTCTTAGTTGGTATTTAGTTGGTAATTTTATTCACACATGGTCGGTAATTTGTCAGTAAATATTATTATTCTTTTTAGCTATTATTAACCCAATTTTAAATAAAATATAAATAATAAAAACACACACACACACACACACACACACACACACACACACACATATATATATATATATATATATATATATATATATATATATATATATATATATATAATCTAGGATAACATATATATACAAGACTATATTATATATAAAATATATAAAAAAAAACTAATGATATCATAAATATGAAAGCCAACATTCTAATTCATAGATATATATATATAAATTCCATACAAATAATAAAAGTAAAGTAATAATTGTATAGCAATTAAAATCCAACAAAAAAGAAAATGTCCAAAATAGACATACTACTATTTAGATAAGTAATCATCATCTCTATCACTATTATGCTGAGAATTATGTGAATCTACAAGAAGCTGAGAATCAGGACGAGCTGGAGGACACTAACCAGCAATCAGGGTACTCATTTGAGTCGCCAAATCTCATGAGATCCCGCAACTCTTGAATCACCCTATCCTGTTCTGTCATCCTCTGAGCTTGCTCAGTAACCCTCTAAACCTACTGTGAAAGTTGCTCCTATAGTTGCTGAATTTTAGCAGTATGTTATTCACAAGCGTGGCTTGTCCCTAAAGTAGAGGCACTAGATGATGGGTAATATTCTGACCCTTGAGATCCAAGACCATAAATTTAATTTCTTTTTCGTCCACCAACTACATCCAAATACAACCTATTTTCATCTATGGTCTCATTTGACTGAGTCATTTATTCTCGTCTAGCCTCAATTACATCCTTAAAAAAAATATAAAAAGGCTAATAATATGTTAACAAATAGATAAAAAAAAAAGTGTAATATAGATATTATTTAAAGTAATTAAATTGATGTACATGAACAGCTTATGATCTCTGATCGATAAAAGTCTGACCATCCCCTTTCTTTGTATGAGTGCGAACAAATAACTCTGTAACAGTGGGTTGTCGGCCTAGTTTTTCAGCCTAAAAAAATAAAGACAATTCAAATCATAAAAAAAATAATTTTAAATATAAAAAATTGACAAACTAAAGTTGCATATTACCATATATAAAAAAAAAGATATATATATATATATATATATATATATATATATATATATATATATATATATATATATATATATATTACTAAAATAAAATTCAATAAACAATTACAAGTCATTTCCCATGCTCATAATGGGTAGCAGTGCCTCTGGTGTGAGTTGATAATCCGAATCCATCACTGGACTGTGACATTCTATTTTTCGAATATTGCTTAGAACATTCTTTCACTTCTGGCTTATTCCAATGGTCCTGCCATCTATCCCACAATTCTTCATTCACAAATTTTGGCTTCTTACTAGTTTTTTTTTTTTTTTTTTTTTTTTTTTTATCTCACACATCATGTCCTTATATCAAACTGCAGCTTTCTCCTTTCATGCTGTATGGATTAGTGCATCCAATGCTTTATCCCAAATTTATGCTTTCTGCCCAAAATATATGAATAATGGAATTTGTTAAATTATCCAATCTAACATAAAAAACTTGTATGAAATAAAAAAAAATGAATTAAATACCTGAAATTCCTCCCAATAAAGTTTCTTCTTTAACTCACTAACAATTTTCCATTGGATAGCTTTCATCCCCTCTTCATCGACATCCTCCTCAAAAATCTTTCTAATTTTTCATGAGCATGTCCCAGAAGGCTCCAAACTTAAAACCCATTATATTACTTATAAGAACATACTAACATGTAATTTTTATATAAATAAAGTCGCATACATTAGCAAGTAAAAAAAAAAATGTTACAAATTAGTAATTAAACAAACTTGTAAATCAAATCAAGCATTTTACTGAAAATCCAGCAAAGTCTCCCCTATAAAATCAACATATTCCCCCCATAAAATGGTTCAATTTCCTCTTAAACACTTCAATTATCACATCTACTCAATCACACATCACCACAACCACAAATCACCACAATGCCACATCATCACATCACACAAAGTAATCATCAAGCCTAATAAAGTGATGTATTTTATTTAATATCTAATATAAACCAATAGCAATTAATAATTAATTGTCAAAATTAATGTATATTACTTACTTTTCACCGCATAAGGTGACATGTAATTGGCCTTGTGTAGAAGTAAAGCTAGAATGAGCAATAGAAGCACTTGCTATTGGTCCTACCGACTATCCATCTATCTGTGAAGGTTGAGATTGTGATTGAGAAGCTGTATGCGTAGTAGATGGAGATGGCGATGTCAATGGTGATAATGGTGAGGACTGTGTTATCGCAGTACCAGGTTGACGTGCTTGTTGAGGTGGTGGTACTGATAATTGTGTTATGGTAGTAGCAAGTTGAGGTGGTTGTTGAGATGGAGGTGGTACCGGTGATAAGGTCATGGCAATAGCAGGTTGAGGTGGAGGAGGCACCAATGATAGGGTCGTAGCAGTAGCAGGTTAAGGCAGTGGTTGAGGTGGAGGCGGTACTAGTGATAGGGTTGTGGCAGTAGTAGATTGAGGTGGAGGTGGTACGGGTGATATGGTCGTGGCAATAGCAGGTTGAGGTGGCGCCGACTATGAATGATGTGTATGTGAATCTGAATGTGTAGACCCATCAGATGGCCAGGATTCAGCTGAATTATTCTTAACCAATTGTCTCTTGTTGGGGTCCTATTTTCTACCCATCTCAACAGTCAACCTACAAGAAATGCAATCATAGATAGTTAGATCATTATTATAAAAGTAAAATAATAAAATAGCACTATTTATTAAATAAAAGCACATAATAATGAATAAAATCATTAAAATAAATAATAACCAAACATTCATTCATCACTATTAAAATCTAAATAATCCATCAAATGCAATAAATTAAATACAAATTAAATATTGTCCAAACTAATCACTATCACTATCTTCCTCAAATTCATCTTCACTTTCATATTCATCTTACACTTTTGATTCTATCTGTAGTATAGGATCATCTGAAAGCTCAGCTTCATCATCTCTTAAATCAACAAGTACTCCATCTATATCATGCAACGAACTAGATTCATTGATGCTTATAGATGTTTCAGTAAGCTGCAAACTGATGGGCTCATCTTCTTGGAATGTTGTGGTAGCATCTATTATTTTCTCAATAGTTATAGGAACATCCATAATATGCTTAGCTTTAACTTTGCAAACCGCCCACCAGTCACACTTGTCTCTTCTCAAACTAGGATAAGGAACATAATATACCTATGCCGCTTGCATTGTGAGAATAAATGGATCATACTTGTTTAGTTTGCACCTGTGATTGACATCCACTAAAGGGTATTATTTATGAACCTTATCTTAACATTATCAGTAGGATCAAACTAGTCACACTTGAATAGAATAGTGCACTTAATTGGAAGCCTTGGATATTCCAACTGCAGAATCTCTATTAAGCATCCATAGTAATCACTTTCAGACTCACTGTAATTTGTGCCCTTAATACAGCTATTTGACATGGACCTAATCGAACCATGTGATTCTGTATGAAATTTAAAACCATTAACAAAATACATAGGGAATGATTCCACAGTATGTAATGAGCCTTTTGCAAGATCTTTGATGAACTCATTGTCAATGACGTTATCACATGCCTATTATGAAAACAAAAGTTTAGTATGTTATCACGTGCCTATTATGAAAACAAAAGTTTAGTATGTATATATGTTTTATTACTTACATATTTCTCAAACTAGATGGAAAAATGGTCATTAAGCATATGATCAAGCTCGGCATCAGTGATGTAAGGTGATGCTTTTTTCACTTCATCAATGTACAATCTATTTCAAAACAAGATAATAAATATTTTAGATAAATTTTTTAAGCAAAATTGAAATTGTTTTACTTTTCAACACACTTACACAACATATGGATCAACCTCTTCACAATTCAACAGAATGTAATTACGCGTTGCTTTGTATTCAATGTCAGACAATCTCCTTTTTTTTTTTTTAATCATCCATATGCTCGACCAGGACGTTTAAATATTGAAAGATTCCCTTCTATCTCTTCAACATCCCCACCATCATCATTTCGAGGCACTTTTCACAGCCTTGTGTAAATGTGGTGCTCAAAATAATATGAACAAAAATTTGATGCTTCTTCCACTAAATATGCATTACAAATTGAACTTTCCTCCCTCACTTTATTAGTTACATTCTTTTTCAAGCGACAAAGAAATCTCTATGAAGATGCATGAATAAGCTTATATAAGTAATCAGTTTTAAATAAAGAAATATTCATTTTAAGTGTAATTGTTTTACCTTTCAAAAGGATACATCCAGTGATAATGAACCAGACCAGCAATTTTAGCCTTATAAGGCAAGTGTACCAAAAGATGCTCCATAGAGTAAAAAAAAACTAGGAGGAAAAATATGCTCCAATTTACAAATAATAATTGGAATATCTCTTTCAAGTCTCTCCATATCCCCCATTATAATTGTGGTTGAAGATAAGTCTTTGAAAAAAAGGCTTAACTCAGTGAGAGCTTACCACACATTTGCAAGTAGGAGCTCACGAAATGCTATGGGAATTAACCTCTGCATAAAAACATGGCAATCATGGCTCTTCATCCCAAACATCTTCAATTTTCTCATGTCTACACACCGCCCCATATTGGAAGCATAACCATTGGGAAATTTAAGATTTTTGACCCATTCAAACCAAAATTGTTTCCTAGGTTTATCTAATGTGTAGCATGCTTTCGGATATTTCCCTGTAGCTTCATTTTTTTCTAACTTAGGCCTTCGGCACAACTTCTTCATGTCTTCCCTTGCCTTCTCATTATCTTTAGTTTTCCCCTCGATATTAAGTACAATATTAAAAACATTTTCAAATATATTCTTCTCAATATGCATCACATCTAGATTATGTCTAATGAGATTTGAACTCCAGTATGGTAGATCCCATAATATACTCCTTTTCTTCTAGCCATAGTTCTTACAAATAGGACCATTAATCTCTTCAGCATTGAGTTCGATCACTTTCCTCAATCCCAATTCATTTAATTCCTGCAAAATTTGATGACCATTCTTAATGGGTGGTACTTATGAATTCTCCATTCTATTTTTCAAGAACCAAGTTTTGTTACATTTGAAAGGATGATCTTCAGGAAGAAATTTATGGTGATTATCAAACCAAGTCGTCTTTCAACCATTGCTTAGTGTAAATGCTTGTGAATGCTCCATACAATAAGGACAAACAAGTTTCCTAGCCGTGCTCCAACCTGAAAGCATTGCATTGGCAGGAAAATCACTAATAGTCCACATGAGGGCCGCTCTCATTTGGAAATTTTGTTTCCTTGACTCATCATATGTTTGTGAACCTACATCCCAAAGATGTTTCAACTCTTCAATCAACGATTAAAGGAAAACATCTATGTGGTTTTTTGGGCTGTTAGGCCTAGGAATAATTATAGATAAGAACATGAAAGTCTCTTTCATACACATCCATGGGGGCAAATTGTATGGGGTAACTATAACCAGTCATAAAGAATATTGTTATCTAGACTGACCAAATGGTTGAAAATCATCAGTACACAAGCCCAACCTCACATTGCGGCTCTTAAAGGTAAATGAAGGATATGTGTGACTAAAATACTTCCATGCCTCAGAATCAGATGGATGACACATTCTCCCTTCTTCATGTAAATGCTCATCATGCCATCGCATATATGAGGCTGTTGTTTCTGAAGCATAAAGTCATTGCAACCTAGGAGTTAGAGGAAAGTAATACATAACCTTATTTGCTATATTTTTACCATGTTCCCCTAGTCCCTTTTTCTTCTTAAATTGACACTCATTACAAAACTTACATCTTGTCAAGTTATCATCAGCACCCCAGTATATCATACATCTATTCTTGCAACAGTCTATCTTCTCAATCGAAAGACCAAGGCCTTAAACTAATTTCTTAGTTTTGTAAAAATTATCCACCATTTTATTATTCTCAAGTAAAACCTCTTGTAAAAATTGTGTGAAATCATCATAACATCTCTTTGAGAAATGGTGCTTTGACTTTATATGCAACAATCATGCCACTGCCGACATTTGAGAATGCTTATTACACCCATCGCACAATTGTTCATTGACTAAATTAAGCATATCAAAGAATTTTTATGCAGCTAGATTAGGTTATTCATCCATGTATTATGTATAAAACTCAGGCCCAGCTGCATCAAGAATCATCTGTTTGTATATATTTGGTGCTTGTGTATCCACGTCTGTAAATACAAAGCGTTCAGAATGCTTAGCTTCCATACTCCTATATGGTTCACCATGTCGATTCTATTCATAGTAATCTGGAACAAATCCCTTTCTGAAAAGGTGTAACCTCAAGTCTTCAAGCGTTTGGTACTTTTGATTGTGACATTTCTTACAAGGACACCTTATCTCAGTCACATATCGCATACTTGAATGATTACAAGCAAAAGTAACAAAGGTTTCAACAGCATCAACAAACTCATTGTTAATGGTGCCATCAACATTAAGCCTATTGTACATCCATTGACGATCAACTCTCATGTTTTGTTCCTGTGTTAATCTAGGGATGCACCAAAGTTAAAAAATTAAAAAAAAAAACTAAATATTTTAGTTTTAACCCATCTTAACTTTTGACTGTTTCATATATTTTTATATTTTATAATGTATAGAAGAAAACACCTAAATTCTCTAAATTTTTATTTGTTATCCTTGTATTATTATAATTTCTAATATAATCTACCATGTATAATTATATTCCATTCCTTTGTTATCTGTGTATTATTATAATTTGCTTAGTTAGGAAACAACAAGAATTAATGGATTTCAATATACATTCCAGTGATTATACAATTAGTAAGTGATGCCTTAGACACAAGTTTGCTTTTCTAGTCAATTTTAATTAGAAATTTTATTAATGTTGGTGCTTCCTTTTAGCTCTTAATCGCTAATGCAAGTACAAATATTCTATATTTTTAGTTCATATACAGTCTTCCAAAGAGCCAAAAACCATATTTAAAGTCACAATTTGCAAAGAGTTATAAATTAATAAATATAATAGTTTTACCAATAGCATAAAGTTATAGTTTTGGATATTATTTGTGCTAAAACTTGTTAATGGTGGTTGTTAGATGCAAAATAGCATAGTTATTTAGGATAGTTATGTGTTATTTTCTATAAGTTTTGTTTATAATTATTTGATTATTGCATTATTATTCTTATCTTTGTTGCTTTTTGTGTTTTAAAGGTTCCCTTAGGCATAATTCGTGCATGGGGTGGTGTTTTGATACCTTAGAATGAGGAGTGGTGCAAGGAAGCCAAAATTTAGCACGTGCTGAGTCGTGCCGTCCATGCCGAGTCGTGATAGAAGCCGTCCATGCTGAGTCGTGTCATCTGTGCCGACTTGTGACAAAACCTACTGGTGCCGAGTCCCACCTGAGTCGGCACAAGTGTGCCGAGTAGTTTCCATAACTCTTCATTGCACCTTTTCACTATCACATCCATTTGAAAGGGGTACGAGTTGGGATGCTTAGAAGCCTATAAATATTTACTCATGTCTATAGAAACGTAAAATCTGGTTCACCACTATTACATATATTTGAGATTATATTTTCATGCTCAGTATAGGCACTGATCAAAAAATACTTGCTGGCTACATTTTATGTATATGATTTTACT
>CANTUT010001104.1:97500-160997 GCA_947687605.1 Reutealis trisperma
AGAGCGTGTTTTATAATTTTTGGAGCAAAGGAATAGGGCTTTCTGCGCAGTTGAACTTTGAAATGCCATAGCTTTTAGTAACGAATGAGTTACAGGGTGCATAATATATCAAATCGAAACTCATTCAAAAACCTATTTTTGTGTTAGATTTACTTGACTCTGCCCACTTTTGGGCTGAAATTCAACCATTTCAAACTATTTTGGACACTTTTGGGCTATTTTGTTGGGATTTTTTGTTTGCCTTTATTTTGGCTTTTTCTAAGTCTAGGGTTCTATCATAAGACACGTAAATGTGTCTATTATTGCTGGAGATGACATTTTTTGACAATTTGAATAAAGAAACCCTTTTCTTTCTATTTCGGTATTTCTTTGAAATCAACGAATTAAATGCCTAATTCCTGGAATTCCTAGAATCAACAGATTTGATAGATTAATTCTGGTATTCGTGTGTCAATCAATAGATTGTAATTAAGTTTTTTATAGAATCGATAGCTCCGTTACATCGCTATCTTATTATTTTTTGGATTTTTAATTTTCAATTATAAATTTTTTAAAAAATAAAATAATAAATTGCTATTTTAGTCATTTACAAATATGTTACAATTAGCTATATTGTAAGGTCTATCTAATATTTAGTTATTACTATTAACTTTCTAAAATATAGCCTATAATATGTTGTAAATCAGTCGGTTGATTAGACATATTTTTTTGTACTTATCATACGTACCGGTACCTATAATAAAATCTCCTAATATATTTTCAATAATACAAATTAAATATTTTTGTGTGATTTCCTTTTTAAAATCTATAATTGATAATGATAAAATATTTGGTATTTTTACTTATATATATTTTTAAATTAAAATATTTTTTCATAATATAAATTAAAATCATTAATATTAGTTGCACTTTCATACATTTTAAAATTATTAATTTTATTTAGTCACTATTTTAATTTAATATATTGAATTATTTTATAAATCATTTTAAATATTTCATTAAATTTTTAATCGTTAATTATTATAAATATCATAAATTTTTATTTATTTTTATATATTATATTAAATATTTCATTAAATATAATTATATTAATGCATTGTATATTATATATTAAATATTTGGTTATTATATTGCCATTTTCATAAAGAATATATATAAATATTCATTGTTAAAAGTATGGAGGGAAAATTTCCCTTCACTTTTGCAGTAGCGGGAATGTGTTATTTCATTACTGACTGAATATTCTGTTAGTATTTATTGACAAAATATTTAGTCGGTAAAATTAGAATAGTGATATCTCATTTACCGACTGACCATAGTCGGTATTTACTGACTAAAAACAATAGTCAGTATTTACTGATAAATATTTAGTTGCTAAAGTTGATTACCAATTCAATCTTCTAAAATTAATTTACCGAGGGAAAAGATAGTTGGTAATTACCAACAATAAATTTAGTCAATAAAATGGAAAACTCAATTCACCTTCTTAGATTAATTTACCGACTAAATAAATAGTCGGTATTTACTGATAAATTTTTAGTTGCTAAATTTGATTACAAAATCAACCTTCTAAAATTAATTTACCGACAAAAAATATAGTCGATAATTACCAATAATACATTTAGTCAGTAAAATGGAAAATCCAAATTCACCTTCTTATATTAATTTACTGACTAATTATGTAGTTGGTAAATACCGACTAACAAAATAGTCGGTATTTACTGATAAATATTTAGTTGCTAAAGTTGATTACCAAATCAATCTTCTGAAATTAATTTACTGATAGAAAAGATAGTCGGTAATTACCAACAATAAATTTAGTCAGTAAAACAGAAAACTCAATTCACCTTCTTAGATTAATTTACCAACTAACTATGTAGTCGGTATTTACCGACTAAATAAATAGTTAGTATTTACTAATAAATTTTTAGTTGCTAAATTTGATTACGAAATCAACCTTCTAAAATTAATCTACTGACGAAAAATATAGTCAGTAATTACCAACAATATATTTAGTCAGTAAAATGGAAAACCCAAATTCACCTTCCTATATTAATTTACCGACTGAATATGTAGTCAGTATTTACTGATAAATTTTTAGTTGCTAAATTTGATTATGAAATCAACCTTCTTAGATTGATTTACCAATGAAAAAGATAGTCGGTAATTACCAACAATACATTTAGTCAGTAAAATGGAAAACCCAAATTCAACTTCTTAGATTAATTTATTGACTGATTATGTAGTCGGTATTTACTGACTGCATATTTAGTCAGTATTTACCAACTAATTATGTAGTCGGTATTTACCGACACTGTGTTTAGTCGGTAAAATGAAGCAGAAGAATCTATAAAGTCTTTTTTATTTGCTTAGCAACCAAAAATTATTAGTCGGTATTTACTGACAAATTATTTAGTCAGTAAAGTAAAGCATATAGTCTATTTTTTGTTTAGTTTTTTTAAATTTATTTTAAATTTATCTACCGATGCTATATTCTATCAGTAAATATTTATTACCTACTAAATAGTCAATCAGTAAGGCTTGAGCACAAAATCATTGTTGATAAAAATTATTTATTAAGTTAGTGACGAAAATAGTAGTCTATATAGTCGGTAATAAATGGCGCCATTATTTGGCGCCCCATTTAGCAACTGAATGCTGTTGTCAGTAAATTATAGTTGGTAAGTAGTCGGTAATGAGTTGGTAATTGAAAAATTAAATTGCTTTCTGCATTTGGTCAGTATTCGGTTGGTAAATATTGAAATTTGCCAACTAATATTGTTTTCGTCGGTATTTTTAGTTGGTAAATCGCGTTTTTCTTATAGTGTCATTAAATAAATAAAATATAAAATTCATGAAAAATTGGTGCTTTATGTTCATGAAGAACTAAGTATCCTAAATTCCTAAAAAGCTAGTATCCTAATTTGTTAAAGAACTAAATAAATAGTCTATACTTCTTTGGAAAACTGATTTAATTATGATCTTATTTAACATATTATTATTATTATTATTATTATTATTATTATTACTACTACTACTACTACTTCTCAAAAATCTAGTTTACTATCCATTTACTTATTACTTGGTTGATATTGATTTGTTTGTATACATAAGACATATGTCTATATTTTATATTATTGAATATTTGTTACTTCTATTGTGGCCTTCTTGTGGAGATATATATAAGAATTGACTATTGAATGTCTTGTATACATATAGTAATATGTATAACTCTGTATATAAGCTCTCGAACGTTATATATGCATAAAATTACAAAAGGTCTAACTTGTGATTGATTAATTATAAGCATCTTGGCATATATCTGTAGCATCTTGAAAATTTTCTTTTATGCTTGTAATTTTGCGTTCATGAGATCACAAATATTAAATATAAAAGTTTTGTTATTTTTATTATATCTATTTTTCTTGAATTTAATTAAGAAATTGAATTATATTATTTATATTTTGTAATTGAAATATAATAAGAATTGATATGTGTTTAGATATTAATTGCACTTAGTCTAATAAAAATAATTTATTTTGTGGAATTATAATTCATGACTAAGATTAAATAAGTGTGTGTCCTGAATTCTCATGAACATGTGAATTACCCATTATGCATTATGTTGGTAAGTTTATTAAATTCATAAGTGAATTGTTATAATACTCAATATATATTTGAGTTTCTTGGATACTTCCACATATGCAAAATGCATTTGTGAGTATTGTATGATTGCTACAAAGAGGAATTTAATCTGCTTAAATTTTGATATTCATAAACAGTGTGAATGATATCAATTAAAGTTTGAATTGGGTCTTAGCTTGAGCTATGCTTGTGTATTATTTTTCAAATTTGTATGAATATCATGATTACTTGATTAAGATATTATCATGATCACTTGATTAAGATATTTTTTAAAGCATATTTTAGAATATAATTCAGTTATGTTTAGAATCACTTCATAGCTGAAATTGTATGGTGATAAAGTTACAAAACATAATATGTCATAGAAGACATATACTATTTTTATGCCTCTAAAGAGAGCGAAAATTTACAAAATATTTAAACTTATTGGTTATCTTCTAGTAGCTAAAAAGAATAATAAATTGCTAATGAGAAATCACCAAACAAGGCCCACTAGTCAACTGCATTCCTTGAAGTGAATGCTATAAATTATTTGGTAGATCATGAGAACTCTAGAAGAGTAACAACTCATATAAAGGATACAACTCAATTCAATATTGATGATTTTATGTAAACTCCTTGAAGGAGTAATTGGCAAGGATTTTATATTTTTATTATTTTGGATTTTGCTTTTAATGTCTTTATATTTTAATTGGATTATATTTTATCAATAAGTTGTGCATTATGATTTATGAGTCATTTCATTATTGTTTTTTCCTTAGTATACATGCACAACATATTGTGTTGAACCTACAGTTCAAGCATTGAACTTATAGTTTAATAATTAAATCTTGAAGGTTTGGCATAAATGCCATTATGTATATCATACATACTCTCCTTTGAAACTTGTACAAGGACGTGAGTCTAATATTTTTCATCTGCAAATTTTTAGTTGTGCCATGAATATATTAATATCACTATCTCAGTGTGTGAAAATGGATCCATAGAAGAGATTAATAATTTATTTTGATGAGACATATTTCTAGACATTAGGGGGAGAAAAAATACCTATAGTGCTAAAGAATGTTGAGAAATTTATTGGAAAAAAAATCTTTTAAACAATTTTGATTCATGTATATGTTAGAATGAACCAAAAGTTTAGAGAAATAACAAAAGTTACAACAAATTGCAAATTAACTATCAAATGCATTTATAGATAGTAAAAGAATGATAAAGTCTCATATTACAGCTGCTAATACCTTAGCAAAGGTTGTAGTTCCAATTGTAAATAAAAATCAATCAAGTTCAATACACGCTAAAAGCATGGACAATAAATTGGAACTAAAGATAAAAATCTGTAAAAAGGAAAAGCAGCATTACTAATTAGGAAAATCTCCTGAAGAGAAGCTTCTTGAAGAGGAAGATCTTAGTCAAAAAGCTATAGCCAATAATGAGACACTAATTGAGACAACGGAATAATTAGATTCTCTATACATGGCTCCTGGAGTTGATGATCACATGAACGAAAATTATGAGATCTTGATTCATTTTGTAATACAGGAGAAAGATTGATAGAAATTCATTTTATCACTGATAATGAATTTGCCTAAACAATAGCTATTTCAAGAGATAATCTGGATTCAGAATCTATGAATATAACTAAATGTCAGCATAAATATGATTGGCTATCATAGAAATAGGCAAATTCAGGCTAATTTAGACTCGCTTTTTAAATGCAATGAATTTGGACATGTTATGATGACTCCTTAAAAATGTGAATGGGTGTTTGTCCAAAAGTATAATGAAAATAATAAGATGGTAAGATATAAAGTGAGGCTAGTTGCCATCTCCTGTTATGAACATGGTCATGTTTTGATATTTTATTAGTATGGTAGTTAAGAAAGGCTTGATATATGCCCTATGAAAAATGAAATTTATATGAGAGTCTCAGAGGGACTAAAGATATCAGAAATAAATACGCATTAAACACATGACATGTATTTCATTAAATTGCAAAATTCCCTATATGGATTAAAGTAATATGGACATGTGGTATAATTGTTTGAGTAATTTCTTATTGAAAGAACGATATGTGAATAATACACTATATCCATTTGTATTCATAAAAGACCGTAGAATGATAAATATTATTAGTACAATATATATTGATAATTTAAATATCATTCCTAACAAACTCAAAGAAGTATGTATCTATTTGAAAAGTAAGTTCAAGATGAAAAATTTAAAGGAAATAAAGATTTTTTTCGGCCGGTAGATTGATTATTTGTCCTAAGGAGTCCTAATACACCAGTCTACTTATATGGAGAATGTATTTAAGTAATTTTGCATGGATAAATCCTTTACCTTAAGTACATCAATAGGTGGTCCGCTCACTGGAAGTGAAGAGATACCCTTTTAAACTTAAAAAAAATATAACAAAGAGTTATTTAGTCTTGAAATACCATATATAAGTGCTATAGGGGCACTCATGTATTTTACGAATTGCATCAAGTCTGATATTGTATTTGCAAAAAAAATTCCTAACTAGGTATAACTCTACACCTACTAAGAGATATTAGAGTGGTGTAAAATGTTATTTTCAATTTACTATTAATATTATGATTATATTTTGAGTAGTTCATATTTGAAATTGGTCTATATGTGGATATTAGTTATTTGCTTGATCTTCATAATGGTAGATTTTAGACTGGTTATGTATTCATTTTATGGTGATACTATAATTTTATAAAGATTTTTATGGTCTTGAAGTACTTCACTAAAGATACTTCCATTATATTTTAAGAATAATGCAATCTACATTGCATAAACTAAAGGTGGGCATATCAAGGGTGACTAAAGTAAACATATAAACTTCACCCAAATTCTTATATATACATGAGCTCCAAAAGAGATATCCACCAAATTCGCTCAAGTGACAACCTAACAGTCTTTTGTATTAAGTCTTTACCTAGTGTAGTATTTAAGCAACATTTTTCATCAATTAGTATACACTATGTCAAAATCTGTTCTCATTAGGGAGAGCGAATTAATATATGATTATACTCTTTTTTCTTAGTCAAGTTTTTATCCCATAGGGTTTTTCTAGATAAAAATTTTAATGAGACAATCTTTGCAATGATAAAATAGCCTATGAAATGTACTCTTTTCCTTAGCTATGTTTTTTTCTCACTAGGTTTTTCTAGCAAGATTTTTAACAAGGCATATTCATGACGCAAGTAATATCCAAATAGGGAATGTTATAAATAAATTATTATACGTGGATATTACCTAAAACATATTTTGACACACAATTTAGAGAGATATGACATTCAACAAATTTAATCAAAAGATAACTTAGTAGATTTGTTTACAAAAGACATTCCCTAGAGTAATATTTGAGAAGTTGGTGAACAAAATTGGCATGCACTAACTAAGAGATCATTATTAGAAATCATGTTTTCATGAGGGGGAGATTTTTGTCTACTGTACATTTTTTTCCTTAGCCTAGATTTTATCTCATTGGGTTTTCCAGGCAAGGTTTTTAAATAGGTAGCATTGTGACGCAAATTCTATGAGAATAATATACTCTCCTTCACTAAGATTTTTTTCCACATGAATTTTTTTTTCTTAGTAAGATTTAACGAGGCATATTCTTTGTAATAGACATTTAAGGGAGAGTGTTGTGATAATATTTAAGTATTGTAAATAATATTGGATATCTATCTTATCTCTATAGATAGATATTTTTATATAAATAAAATTCTACTTCTATTCCTATCTCTATAACTTTGTACACCTATAAATAGCTATTACAATTAATGAAGTGAGATAAACAAAAATTTATTCTCTTTTCTATTCTCTCTTTTCTCTATTTTCTATAATTGTTTTTTATTTTATTACATTTTATAATTAAATAATGCCTCACATTTTTGCAAGAATCACTTTTCTTTTATATGTAAACACAAGTACTTAGATTTTTTTTTTTTTAAATACTGATAAATTAACATGAATCAACACTAATGTGAATATTAGACTTAGGTGATGTTTAATAACATGACTTAACACTCAAAATTAAAATTTTCAATACTTAATAACTTTAAATTGTTTGATAAAGATTGTTTTAAAAATATTCGCTAAACTAAAATTTATTAATTAAAATTTTACATTCAATATAATAAGCGATTAAATTTTTAAATATTTTTATAATTTAAAAATTATATTATTTATATTATTTAATATATAAAATTTCACACTTAAATTTTCAAAATTTAATTTTGAGACTTATTTTCAGAGAAAATTGGGGAGATTTTGGGGCAAAGGACAATCCCAATTAGATAGTGGCATAGGCGTATAGTTTATGGAAAGGAAAGCTATTATGGTCATTATCTAATTTAAAAATTTATAGACTAAAATATATTGGAAAATCTAAAATTTTATAACCGATGACTAAAGTGTGGAATTATTAAAAAATTATATGATAAAAAGTTATTCATTTTGAAATAGTAAAGACTAAGTGCGGAAATTTTTCAATTTAAATAGAAAAATTGAGTCCAACAAAAGCAATTTGGATAACTTAATTGGTTTATTAGTTGTCAAAAATAGTCTAGTTTTGTCTTATTTTTAAAATGTTTTAGCTCTAAATTTTCAATCTGATTTTTTTATTTTTATTTATAAGTCAAAGTGGTCCGAAGAAATTGAATTATTTATATATGTATTTATAAACTATTTCAATTTTAGTATTATACAATAACTAGATGGTGGCTGCACTTATATATATATATATATATATAAAAGACTATTTTTTATTTTTTAATTCATTTAATATGTAAATTAAATTTTATTTCATTATTTATTGAAATAAAACTAAATATATAAAATTATTAGTATATTCATAAAATAATTTGTTTATTACTTTTATTAAACATATCATCTTTATTTAATTTAATAAATTCGTCATTAATTGCATCTATATTCTAATTAAAAATTAATTTATCCAATTTTAACTTACATGTAATTAATTTTAAATCAATTAAATGTAATTTCTTTAATTTGATGAGACAATAAAATTTTGTGAATTTCTTCCTTGCTTTTAGGCACATATTGTTAGAAAAATGAATGGAAATTGAATAGCTTTTTTTTGTAACATTTCTTTTAGTGGTGGATTTATGCATTTGTAACTTCATATTTATGGGTAAAATATTCAATATTTTTATGTCTATTTTAGCCTTCTTGATTCCTATATAAGGAGATCTTTTTCATTCTTCAAAACATACCAAAAAGATTTTGCTATCTAATTTTCTCTTAGAAGTTCTTTACGTATTCTTAGAGAATTCTTAAGTTTTCAAAGTTTTTTATTGGCGATAAAATTAGCACGGTTTTAGTTCATAGAGAAGTAATTTTGTTGTGCTCAAAATTACTTAATTGTCATTGTATCCTAGGAACAAACATCAAATTAATTTTCAAGTACCGATAGTAAGAGATGAATCTATTTTAAGAAAATTATGTGTAGCACAACCTTTAGTTTGCATTTCTTATTCCTTATATTATTTCTGTATTTTTGTAATTTTATTTATATTTATTTATAAATATTATTTTGGATTATATTTCAATTATAATTTGCCACTTGACTAATAATCTTAAAATAGATTCTTTGATTATAATCTCAATATGATTTTTTCACTTGTATACACTGAATAGTCACAATTTAGAAATTCTGTCTAAGGAGACTGAGTTTTAAGTAGAACTTGCTTATGAACCCTCCAGCCTTTCCTAGAAATTTTTATTAAGAAATTTTGTCTAAGGTTATCGGATTTTAAGTGAGACCTCACTGTGATCCTTCTGGCATATCCTCGGAATTATCTAAAGGGTGCTATCTAGATAGTGAAATTATTTTTCTTTTTGGGGAAAAATAATAGTTTCATTTTGTTATTTCAGAAATGGAGATTGCCAATGTTGAGAACACAGCTCAAATACCATCCTCACCGGGTACAAAAGGAACTGCCCCTATTATGCCTATTTCGATACCTATGAACCATTGAGAGAAGCCAGAGAAATTTAATGGCTTGAACTTTGAAAGGTGGCAGCCAAAGATGTTGCTCTGTTTGACCACATTGAACCTTGCAAAGTTCTTGACCGAAGATGCTCCTACTCTAAAAAAGGATGAGTAGGATGTTCAAGTGGGAGTTACTCATAATACTTGGTATCATTCTGACTTTCTGTGTAGGAACCATGTTTTGAATGGACTGCATGACTCACTATATAATGTGTATAGTGCAATGAAGACTGCTAAGTAGTTGTGGGAATCCTTAGACTGGAAATATAAATCTGAGGATGCTGGTGCTAAAAAATTTATAGTGGGACATTTTCTAGACTATAAAATGGTGGATTCCAAAACTGTGGTGAGTCAAATGCAAAAGCTTCAAGTAATTCTGCATGAAATTCATGCAGAGGGGATGAACTTGAGTGAAACCTTTCAAGTAGCTGCAATCATTAAGAAGCTACCCTTAGGCCAAAAGGATTTCAAAAATTACCTTAAGCACAAGCGAAAGGAGATGAACATTGAAGAGCTTATTGTTAGACTTCAAATTGAAGAAGACAACATAAGTTTGGAAGAGAAGGGATATGTACCTTCAGAAGAAAAGGCAAACATTGTTGAACATGTAGCAAGTTCAAAGAAGAAGAAAAATAAATCAGAAAAGGAGTACAAGGTGGGACCTAAAGGTCGAGTTTCTAAGAAGAAATTCCAAGGCAAATACTTTAATTGTAACAGGATGGGTCAAAAATCCTCTAAATGTAGGTCGCTGAAGAAGAAGAAGAAGAACCATAAAGCAAATATGGTTAATCACATCACACAAGATGTCTCTGACGTCAACTTAGCTGCTGTGATATCAGAGGTGAACTTAACCTAGTTGGGTCAAACCTGAAGGAATGGTGGATTGATACTGGAGCTACAAGGAACATGTGCTCAGAACATGAGATGTTTTCTACCTTTTCTTTGAAGGTTAGAGAAAAGATGTATATGGGCTATTTGCCACTTCTGAAGTTTTTGGTGAAGGAAAGGTGGTGCTGAAGATGACATCTAGAGAAGAGCTGACTCTAAATAATGTTCCATATGTGCTAGAAATCTGTAAGAACTTAGTGTCTAGGTTGCTACTTAATAAGCATAGGTTTCGCATGGTGTTTGAGTTAGACAAGATTATTTTGTCCAAAAATGGAATATGTGTGGGGAGAGGGTATGTACTTGATGGGCTATTTAAGCTCAATGTAACTGTAATCACTTGCATGAATGAAAATACCTTTTCAGTTTATTTGCTTAAGTCTTCTAATTTATGGCATGATAGACTAGGACATGTTAATTATAATACCTTAAAAAGGTTAATTAACTTAGATCATATACCTAAATTCCATATAAATGTGAAATTTGTGTTGAGGCAAAATTAATAAGATCATCTTTCCAATTAATTGAAAGGAAAACTGAATCACTTAAGTTAATTCATAGTAATGTATGTGATTTAAAATTTGTACAAACAAGAGCTAGTAAAAAGTATTTTATCATATTTGTTGATGATTGTACAAAATAGTATTATGTGTATCTGCGTAAAAGCAAGGATGAAGCTATAGAGAAGTTCAAACTCCATAAAACTGAAGTTGAAAATCAACTCAATAGGAAGATTAAAGTGTTAAGGAGTGATTGTGATGGTGAATATGAAGCACCATTTGGTGAATTTTGTGCATAACACGAAATTATACATGAAACCACAACTTATTCACCTCAATTTAATGGTGTGGCTAAAAGAAAGAAGCGTACCTTGAAAGAAATGATGAATCAATGTTGATGTTCTGGGTTACCTCAGAACATATAGGGAGAAGCTATTTTAATAGCTAATTACCTTTTAAATAAGGTTCCTTGAAAGAAAGAAGACAAAACCCGTTATGAATTGTGAAAATGAAGAAAGCTTTCCTATAAATACATGCGAGTGTGAGGGTGTCTTGTGAAAGTGGTTGTACCTATGCCTAAAAAGGTGAAATAGGTCCAAAAGTAGTTAATTGCATTTTCATTGGCTTTGCACATAATAGTAGTGCTTATCATTTTTTTGTGTATGAATCTAAAATTTCAAAAATACACAAAAACACGATAATGGGGTCAAAGAATACTTCATTCTTTGAACATGTATTTCCTTGTAAATCTTTAGAAGATGTTGATTCTTCTTCGCCTAAATGAACACATGGTTTGCCTTTGCCCAAAAGAACACAAGGTTCATATTCACCTAAGCAAGCATGGGATATAAGTTTGTCCTCACTCGTACAAAACTACTAGAGTGTAAGTTCATCCAAACAAAAATATGAGACTATACAAAATGATAGTCAGGGCCAAAAACAAGGACATGAAACTAAAAATGAATTAAGATGAAGCAAAAGAGCAAGAGTAGAAAAATCTTTTGGTCCAAATTTTTTGACTTATTTGCTTGAAACTGAATCACAAACTTACGAGAAAGTGATAAACTCTTCCAAAGACCCTTTGTGGAAAGAAGCTATTAAAAGTGAAGTAGATTCCATCATACAAGATCATACTTGGGAGGATTTACCTCCAAGATGTAAACCACTAGGATCCAATTGGATCTTCAAAAAGAAGATGAAAGCAGATGGATCAATTGATAAATATAAGGCTAGACTTATAATTAAAGGTTACAAACAAAAGGAAGGCCTAGATTATTTGATACCTATTCTTTTGTAACAAGGACAAATTCCATTAGAATGATAAATGTTATTGTAGCATTGTGTAATCTTTAAATACATCAAATGAATGTAAAGACTGCTTTACTAAATGGATAATTGGATGAGAAAATCTACATGACACAACCTAAAGGTTTCATTATCCCAGGACAAGAGAAGAAGGTGTGTAGATTGATTAAGTCATTATATGGCTTGAAGCAAGCATCAAAGCAATGGCATGAAAAATTTGATTATACCTAACAAATGGATTTAAGATTAATAAGTGTGATAAGTTTATTTATGTTAAAGACACCAGTGATGGCTATGTCATTTTGTGTTTATATGTTGATAACATGCTCATTGCTGAAAGTAATGAAAAAATAATCAAATCAACCAAGAATATGTTGAATTCAAGGTTTGACATAAAGGATATCGAACTAGTAGATGTGATCTTGGGAATAAAAATTTCAAGAAGGTTAGATGGACTCACATTAAGTCAAACACATTATGTGGACAAAATACTTGAAAAATTCAATAAGAATGATTCAAATATGGCTAGAACCCCATTAGACTTGAGTTTCTATCTAGCCAAGAATGGAAGTGAGAGTGTATCTCAAGTAGAATATGCTAGAGTAATAGGCAGTCTCATGTACTTATTGAGTTGTATAAGACCAGATATTACACAGTAAGTAAACTGAGTTGATACACGAGTAATCTAGGAATTGAACACTAAAAGGGAATAGTAAGAGTACTTAGGTACCTATGATATACTCATGTTTATGGACTGTATTATACTAGATATCCAACTATCCTAGAAGGCTATAGTGATGCAAACTGAATCTCCAATATAAAAGACTCTAAGTCTACTAGTGGATATGTGTTTACTCTAGCAAGTGCAATTGTAGCTTGGAAATCCCCTAAATAAAATATTATAGCTAGATCCACAATGGGGATTGAGTTTATTGCCTTAGACAAATGTGGTGAGGAAGTTGAATGGCTTCGCAATTTTTTAGAGGATATTCCAAAGTGGGAAAGGCTTGTGCCACCAATATGCATTCATTATAATAGTCAATATGCTATTAAGAGAGCACAAAGTAATATGTATAATGGTAAGTCAAGATATATATGTCGTAGACACAATACCATTAAACAACTACTCTCAACTGGAATTATCACTACTGATTATGTAAAATGAAAGGATAATATTGGGGTCCGCTAACCAAAGGGCTAAACAAAGAGTTACTTGACAAGTCATAAAAGGGAATGGGATTAAAGCCCATGAAGCGATAAGTTAGTACAAAGGAAAACCCAACCTAGTTGACTGGAGATCCCAAGATCTAGGTTCAAAGGGACAACCTAATTATAAGAACTTAGTTAGATCACTGTAGGGGTTATACTGCTATCGATTCCTAAGATGAAAACAGTGATGACAGCAAAGAAGAGATTAAGCAATGGTTTTAATGATCCTATTGATTCAAAAATTTGAGCAGAGTAATGCGGGTCACTCTTGAAAGAGATCATCAATGTAAGGGAGAAGTGGAGCTGCTTCAAAAGGAATCGTGTTGGGCTCGGTTTATAAAAACTCTCACAAAACCAAGAGTATATTCAGGGCCAAAACGAACATAATAATGAGAACAGAACTATGTTAGTGATGTTCCTATGTAAAGTATGTTATCATTTACACAAATGCAGAATGATTCAAAGATATCATATCTACTGGTCAGCTAGTAAAGTAAATATAATTTCACAATGGAAGGTTCAAAGGGTTACACCTATCAATCCTTTGCAGGAATTGACCATTGAATTTTATGACCATAATTTTATTTTCAATTTTCATTTATGTAGGGGATTGTTAGAAAAATGAATGGAAAATTGAATAGATTTATTTTTCTTGTAACGTTCCTTTTAATGGCGGATTTATATATTTGTAACTTTTACATTTATGCGTAAAATATTTAATATTTTCATGCACATTTTAGCCTTCTTGATTCCTATATAAGGAGGTCTTTTTCATTCTTCAAAACACATCAAAAAGAGTTTGCTCTCTAACTTTCTCTTAGAAGCTCTTTAAGTATTATTAGAGAATCCTCAAGTTTTCAATGTTTTTTAATTGGTGATAAAGTTAGCACTGTTCTAATTCGTGGAGAAGTAATTTTGTGATGCTCAAAATTACTTAGTTGCCGTTATATCTTGAAAGACAAATATCAAATCAATCCTTAAATACCAATAGTGAGAGACAAATCTATTTTAAAAAAACTATGTGTAACACATGTCTCATATTGTATTTCTTATTCCTTATATTTCTTATTCTTTATATTATGTTTGTGTCCTTATAATTTTATTTATATTTATTTGTAAATATTATTTTGGATTATATTATAATTATAATTTACTACTTGACTATACATATATATATATATATATATATATATATATATATATATATATATATATATATATATATATATATATATATATATATATATATATATATATATATATATATATATATATATATATATATATATATATATATATATATATATATATATATATATATATATATATATATTCTCAAAATTGTTCTTTTTGTTTTTTCAAAATAAATCATAAGATTAGCATTTTGCCAATGGATTTAATCTTTATATATATATATATATATATATATATTTGCTTTATACTGAGAAAGACAAACGCTACAAAAGCAACAACAAAAAATCAGCAAAAAGAACACCTAACTTCTAACACTGCGAGGCCAACAAACCCCACGATACCCTGCATCAACAACGAAATATATTAAATCACAATGAGTTTAATCTTCATATTGTTTACCACTATTCTAATTTTGCCATTAAATCACAAGAAATATATTTTCTTTACTAATATTTCTAATTATATTGTCTTAATTAGACTGAAAATTTGAATTTTGTACGGTACACAAACTTATTATGGTATTACAAAATTATAATTAAAATCTTTCTTTGAAAATTTTTTGCATGAAGTACAAGAAACTCTCATGTGATTTAACCTTTTTGTTAAAAGGATACGTATTTTTTTTTTCAGGCACTTAAATTCCTGTGGTTTGGTTCATCAGCTTTGCTAATACTGTTGAATTTAGTCATTTAGGATATAATATAATTGAAAAATAAAACCACATGGAAAATCATTTGGCATATAAATAATTTAGTATTTAAGTGTATGGTAAAAACGGATCCATAAAACTTTAAGGATATCATTTAGTAAACTGTAATGACATGTAATATAATATAATTAAAAATATTTTTAATATAAATTTATAATAAAAATGTGTTTAATTACATTATATTATATTTTATTACAGTTTACCAAACACACTCTAAATGTTTGAAATAAAAATCACAAATCTCTTCTAAAAAAGGTTAAATACAAATTTATTTTTTATTTAAACTACATTTTTTTTCTCCAAATTAATTAAAAAAATGTAAATTTCATTTATCATGCAACAAGTGAAATGCAAAAAATAACTTTTATATCACAACCACATTGGCGTAATTAGGGGAACAACAGGTAGGACATTGACTATTACCCATTTGAAAATATTTATATTACTCATATATAATTAATTTAATTTTTTAATTAATACTTCAAAAATATCTAATTGATCATCTCAAAATTAAATTTTTATAAATAGTTTTAAATATTAAAATTATTTAATTAACTCCCATCCTATAATTATGGAACCATCAATAATAATTTATTCAATTAAAAATATACTTTTACAAAAAAAAATAATTAATGACTATCATTCGAAATAAAAATTATCAGAAAGTTTATAAAAAAAAAAATAATCTTTTTTTTTTCTTCTATTAATTTTAGTCTCCTCAATAAATTTTTTTTGATTTCGCAGTTGCGCGGTGACAAGGGATTGCATGAGATGGCGCCAAATCTCTGTTGCAATAAAGCAATTAATTCCTGAAAAAATGACACGCATAATTCAGTAGTTTTATGAAGCCTCCACTTTCAAACATGTTTCAAGAACTTCCAAATTAAAAATTAGTTGGTCCCAAAAATACCAATCTACTCTTCTGACAATCTGACACTTGTGAATGGTAGTTATGGGCTATATGACTCTTTCTTTAATTTCACAACCATCATGTAGAAAATTTTACAACATATTAATATCAACCAAGAAAACACGTATACTTGGTTTTTTTCTTTCTTTATTTTTTACTTTTTAAATAAGAAAATCACTAACCAAGCGAACAATTATCATGGGATCAACACCAGAGAACCAAGCATTGTTAGCAACATTAGACTCGCATTCAAGAATTTCAGACTTAACTTCTGAGTCAATTGAGGATTTTTTAGAGCAAAGGAAAGTCCCAATTAGATGGTGGCATAGGCTTGTTTTATGGGAATCAAGGCTTTTATGGTCCTTGTCTGGGGCATCTATAGTTGTTTCTATATTCAATTTCATGCTTAGTTTTGTCACCCAAGTATTTTCTGGCCATTTGGGTGCTATTGAACTTGCTGGTGCTGCAATTGCAAATGTTGGAATTCAGGGCCTTGCTTATGGGATTATGGTAATTTTTTTTTCTTAATTAAGTCTTTATAATTTCTGTTCTTAATTTTGTTAATGGGAATTATTTCATATTTTGTTGAATAGTTGAGTTATAAATATTTGGTAGAGAAGCATTTACTGTTCACTGAAGGATTATGGCAAGAAGAATTTTGCTAACATGACTTTAGTTTCTCTAAAAGGATTGGTGGTTCTATTATTTAGCTTGGCGTGATAGTTAAAGAGTTGTTTGTATTAAAGTCCTACACATGTAGGCTTATAAATGGGTAAATATTAAAATTCACTTGCACAAACCTACTCACTTAGGGGTAAAATTTCAATCTCAAATTTGGGACTCAAATTTGAATTTGTGAAAAAAATTAACATATAAATTATGAAACACAGCTTGGTATGGCAAGTGCTGTGCAAACAGTATGTGGGCAAGCCTACGGAGCCAAACAATACTCTGCAATGGGCGTAATTTGCCAAAGAGCAATTGTTCTACACTTGGGAGCAGCTATCCTCCTCACATTCCTCTACTGGTTCTCAGGCCCATTTCTTGTTGCTATTGGCCAATCGAAGAGTATCGCTGTGCAGGGTCAAATTTTTGCCCGTGGTTTGATCCCTCAGTTATATGCATTTGCCCTTAGCTGCCCAATGCAGAGGTTTCTTCAAGCTCAGAATATTGTAAATCCTCTGGCATATATGTCTGTTGGGGTATTCTTACTTCACATTCTTCTTTCATGGCTTGTTGTTTATGTTTTGGACTATGGACTTATTGGAGCAGCTCTTACTCTAAGTTTATCTTGGTGGATTCTTGTTATCATAAATGCACTTTACATTATTCTCAGCCCAAATTGCAAGGAGACTTGGACTGGTTTGTCCATGAGTGCTTTTAAAGGAATTTGGCCTTATTTCAAGCTCACAATTGCATCTGCTGTCATGCTTTGGTATGAATTTATTTTATTAATATTTTATAAAAGAAGTTTTTTTTTTTTTTTTTTTTTTCTTGAGATATATAAACAATGCAAAATCAAACTTATATCACATTGTAAAATTATTCAGTACATCCCACACATTACACTTTTATTACATTTACATGCATAGAATTTATTATATTTTGCTAAATACGTTTAATAGTGCAGTTTAGAGATATGGTACAGCCAAGGAATGGTACTTATATCAGGCCTGCTACCAAACCCAACAATCTCTCTTGACTCCATTTCCATTTGGTACTATTTTCACCTCCATTTTCCTCCTACCTATATCTTTATTATCCTTGCAAGTTCTAATGTGAAATTATAATATCTCCAGCATGAATTACTTGAATTGGGACTTGCAATTTATGCTAGGCCTAGCTGCAGGCATCAGGTTAGTCACATTCTAATTAATTTCATTTCATATTTGAAGTTTATTATTTGAATTTCAAAATTCTTTGTATATATCTACTGTAAATGCATCACCACTTATATTTAGTTATGAAAATATCTTGTGTGTGATGAGTTTCTGTCCATGAACTTGATATTTAATACGATGAAATTTTGTGTAAAATGCAGCGTTAGAGTAAGTAATGAGCTAGGAGCAGGCCATCCAAAAGTTGCAAAATTTTCAGTGTTTATAGTGAATGGGACTAGCATTATTATAAGTATAATGTTTAGTGCTATTGTACTAATTTTTCGAGTTGGATTGAGCAAACTTTTTACAAGTGACTCCGAAGTTATAGAAGCAGTTTCTAATTTGACTCCACTACTTGCCATTTCTGTTTTCCTCAATGGAGTTCAACCTATATTATCAGGTAATGATCATATATATGTATATAATTGGTTCATAACTCGGTGGTTGAAGTCTATTGTCCTAATGCAATAGACCACTAATTCAAATATGATAAATTGATTGTTTAATTAATTACAAAGAAAAGACAATAAAAAAATGAAATTCATAATTTCTCAAATTATGAGATATGAAATAGTTAAATACTGTCTCAATGATTTTATAATCTTAAAATATAAATAGATATCAAAGAAAAAATTAATTTAATTATAAATATTTCTCACTTTATTGATTAAAATTCATTTAAAGGGAGAAATTTTAAAATCTGTCAAATATAAATAAATTTTCCTAGATAATACAAGAGTTATAAATGTTTCTGTCCTTTATTTACTTTTATTCTAATATATATCTATTTTGAATGGCAGGTGTGGCCATTGGCAGTGGGTGGCAAGCTGTGGTAGCATATGTTAACCTGACCACATATTATATTATTGGTCTCCCCATTGGATGTGTTCTTGGCTTCAAAACCAGTTTAGGAGTAGCAGTAAGTTTCTATCCCTCTTTGCATCATTTTTGACACAAATTTTCAATAGTTGATGAATAAAACCAATTAAATCCATTTTTTTTTAAATTTCAGGGAATTTGGTGGGGAATTATCATTGGAGTTTTTTTCCAAACAATAACTTTAATTATCCTTACTGCAAGGACTGATTGGAATGTTGAGGTAAGTTAATAATTCTTTTTTTGTTTGTTTGTTAGGAGGTTTAATGCACTTAAATTACATGATTATATAGTTCATTCCCTTCTCTAATTCTATAAACCTGATAATCAATATTACCAATGGGGTAACTCAAAAAATCTTAATCAAACTACATGTGATTGATTATGAGTAAATAATTTTAATTGTTACTTTAATTATTCAGTTGAAGTTTTATATATATGCTTTGTTAAAAGTGTTGTTAAATGTTTATAATTGTTAATGCTTTTTTTGTAGGTTAAAAAGACGGTTAAACGATTGCAAGAATCTGCAAGAGAGAGTTTGAATTCAGTACCTAACGTTTAAAAATACTATAATTTTAGGCCGTTGTATGCTCAACTCACTGAGTATAACACTATGTTCTCAACTGCAATTAATGAGTTATAATCATGTGTATTGGATGAATTAGTTTTGTTAGAATGCCAAATAACAGCGAAATTATTATTGAAAAAATAATATTAAAAATAAACACGAAATTTCTTAATTCTAGCAATATCACGACTAAGATGATGACCAGCACCAAAATTTTGAACAAACTTAAGACTATTAAAATCTTTTGTAAGCCTAAAGACAAAAAAAAAAAAAAAATCTATTCTTTTTGCATCACATTAATAAGAAATATAATCAAATTTACGAAAAATATTTAAACATCACATATATCATAGAATAACATTATAAATTTATAATATTTAAATTCTCAAAATCCTGCAAAAATTCGGTTAAAACAACTTTATAACTAGTACAAATACCTCTGATAGCACCTGATTGAATTATTACCACAAAAAATAAGACCTTTGACCAGCAAAGTGACTTGGAGGGAATGTGGATCTACGGTTCTGGCCAACAGGTTATCCTAGAAAATGGTACGTGTGGTCCAAAACCCAAACCATAAAATTATCTTCAAGAAAAAGTAGAAAATAATTTTTGCACTCCCAATTTAGCGACGTAATAACAACATTAACAGTTCCCTCGGCTAAAAAAAAAAAAAAAACACAACAACAACATTAACAGTTCACTCTCTCCATTTAACCCATTTAAAAGTAAATTCATTCTACTTAATATTGGTCAGTGTTTTAAAAATCAAATCGCATCAATCAGTTAAATTGAGAATTATTGATCAATTTAGTTCAGTTCAGTTAAAAAATTAAATTTTTATTTCAACCACCTTTTAACCGATTTTGATTGGTTTTTTTACAGGATTTAATCGGTTGAACCTACATCAATAAAAACTAATCAAAAAATTAAAAAAAAAAAAAGAGAACAAAGGGATTTTATTTAGCCCGTAGGATCATCGATTCCATCGGTCAGATTGATTGAACCATAAATCGATGGCTTGACTGGTTCGATCACCAGTCCAATTTTTAAAACACTTTTTAACTTTCAAAATTACGAAAAAAATATGGCAATATATTTTAGATTGTCTAAGACCTCATTTAAGTAATCACCTGATTTATTTAAAAATCAAAGTAATCTTTTAGATTTAAACTCACGATTAAAGTGACTATCATTTATTGAAAAATTTATTTTAATTTTGAAAATGGTTTTGAAAAGTTACCATCTTAATTTATATTTAATTGAAAAAATATAAGGTAAAAATTTATAATTTAACTCTAATTTATTTATCCAATGAAAAATGTACTAAATCCTTTAAAATCAAAGATGATACCAACACTAAGTTTTCGGTTTAAATGATTATTTAGTTTTTAATATTGAGATAAGTTAGAAATTATGACAATTAAAAGGATGAAATAACAAATATAAGGATGAGATGACAAATATTAAATATTGCATAAAATGAAAGGCAAAAATAAAGAAAAATTATAACTAAACCAAAGAGATTCGGATACTTTCTTTTACACATTTTCCAAAGAAGAAGGTAATATGAAGAGAATATTATTTATAATTTGGCCATTTAAATCAAGTGCACCTGTTTATCTTTACAAATAACTACTTTCTCAACTACTGTCTTCATAACTATTGTCTCTATGATTTTATAATCTTTAAAATATAAATAGAAATAAAAAAAAAATTAATTTAATTATGAAATATTTCTCACCTTATTGATTAGAATTCATTTAAAGGGAGATATTTTAAACAAAAATAGTTGGTACATCAGTTGATTTAGATAAATAAAATTTCATTAGCAATTTTAAATATTTTTTAAGATGATATTGATAATTTTATTTTATTCTATATATTCTATTATTCTTTTGAAATTTTTATTCTCCCACTTTAATTGTAAATTTCATTATATCTTTTCAATTAACATAAATTTTCGAAATTGTGCACCCATCCCCATTTCCCAACACTAACATCATTATTATTTTTCAAAAAAAATATTATCATTATTATTATATATATTTTTTAATTTTTGTATACGTTGATTAGAGGTAGAGAGTACCTTCAAAATCCCTTTTTGTTTATATTTTTTAATTTAAATATTAATAAAGAAAATTATTATTTAACATTTTTTATTGAAAAAACTTTTTTTTTTTAATTTCAAACCATTCATAAAATGACAAATCTTTTCTCTTTTTGTGTAATATTTTCCCTAGATGATCTGTGTGCTCTGATTTTTTTTTTTAAAGAAAAAATAAAATATTTGGCCGTAATCGCTTTTAGAGTTGAACATTGTTTATTCGTAAATTTTAATTATTTATTTGTAAATTTCAAATCTTAAAATTGTTTAATCTAATTCCTTCAATGTATGATAAAATAATAATATAAATAAAAAAGAGTGTTGTTTAAAATTTTATAATTATTTTGTATTTATCTATATTAAGTTGTTAACACAAACATATATTGTGAAAATTTAAAAGTGATCAATTTTTATATTAAAGCCAAATAAAATTAATAATATAATATATATATAAATATTCATGAGATGACATCAATTTGCAATTTATTTAAGATTTGTGAGAATACAAAATGCTAACCAATATATTTTAATTTAATTGGAGTTTTCAAATTAAAATGATAAGAATATGTATAGACATTCATTAAGGGACTGATAGTAATATATATAGTCATACTAGAAAATAAAATTTTTAAATTGATTACAACTTTTGAAGTATACTAAGAGTGATAATTGTAGTCATATTATAATTTATTTTTGACAATTAATTATAAATAGTTTTATATTTTAAATATTTATATAAATAAATAATGATTTAAAATTATTTTAAACTCCGACTTTAATTTCTTGAGCCCTCGCTATTGACTAGAGCAATTCAAACCGAAAACCATGCGTATCAATATTTGTATTTGTGTAGGTAGTTTAATATTAATAATAAGTATTATATTAATTGACAAGAAAATCTGTAATGGTAATAATATCAACAATATAATAAGTGTGTTATAAATAAAATGGAGAATAACATGAACAAAAAATATAGAGAAGAAAATAGTTTTTCTAGTTGTTCTATTTAATAGTATTAAACCCTTTATATAGAGTACAGAAGAGAAAGAAATATAATGCTTTTCCAATAAAGAAAATACAAAAAATAGAAAGTTTTTCCAATAAGAAAAATACAATCAATACTAATATGAAAACTAAAATATTCATGTATATGGAAATATATCAATCAAATCTTATAATATATCATAACACTCCCCCTTGATATCTTTTACAAAGAATATGCCTCGTTAAAACCTTACTAAGGAAAAACCCTGTGGGAAAAAAAATCTTAGTGAAGGAAAAAGAGTACATTATTCTTGTAGAGATTTGCGCCATAACACTGCCTTGTTAAAAACCTTGCCAGGAAAACTCAATGGGACAAAACCTAGGCTAAAGAAAAAAGAGTACAGTGCATTAAAATCTCTCCCTCATGAAAATATGATTTCTATCAAATATCTCTTAGCTGACGCATGCTAATTTTGTTGACTAATTTTTCAAATGTGATTGTAAGGAGTACCTTTGTAAACAAATATGTCAAGTTGTCAAATCGTATACTTAATGATGTTTAAGTAATATCCACATATAATAATTTATTTGTAGTACTCCCTTAGGATATTACTTGCGCTATGAATATAACTCATTAAAAACCTTATTAGAAAACCCAGTGGGAAAAAACATATCTAAGGAAAAGAGTATATTTCATGCGCTATTTTTTCATTGCACAGATTGCCTCATTAAAACCTTTGTCCAAGAAAACCCTGTGGGATAAAAACTTGACTAAGGAAAAAGAGTACAATCATCTACAATCATATACTAATTCGCTCCCCCCTGATGATGACAGATTTTAACACGACGTATACTAATTAATGAAATGATGCCGTTTAAATACCACATTAGGTAAAAACTTAGTACATAAGTCTATTAAATTGTCACTCAAGCGAATTTGGTGGATATCTCTTCTGGAGCTTATGTATATATAAGAATTTGGGTGAAGTTTATGTCTACTTCGTTACCCTTAATATAACCACCTTTAATTTGTGTAATACAAATTGCATTATTCTCAAAATACAATGGGAGTATCTTTTAGTGAGGTACTTCAGGACCATAAAAATCTTTATAAAATTGCAGTACCACTATAAGTGAATACATAGCCAGTCTAAAATCTACCATCATAGAGACTAAGTAAATAACCAATATTCACATATAGACCAATTTCAAATATGAATTATAATATTAATAGTATATTGAAGATAACTTTTTACACCATTTTAATATCTCTTTGTAGGTGCAAAGCTATACCTAGCTAGGAATTTTTTTCTTGCAAATGCAATATCAGGCCTAATGTAATTTGCAAGATACAAGAATGCCCTATAGCACTTATATATGATACTTCAAGACCAAACAGTTCTTTATTATTTTTTTTAGGTCTAAAAGGGTCTCTCTTCACTTCTAGTGAGCAGACCACCTATTGGTGTGCTTGAGGGAGAAGATTTATCCATGCAAAGATTGCTTAAATATCTTTTCCACATAAATATACTGGTGTATTAGGACACTTTAATAATCGGTTTGCAGGCTGATACAAAATTTCATTTCCTTTAAATTTTTTATCTCAAATTCACTTTTCAAACAGGTACATACTTATTTGAGTTCATTAGGAGTCACATTGATATTTAAATCAACTTATACTGCAATAATAACATATACCATTCTATGGTCTTTTATGAATACAAATGGACATAGTGTATTATTCACATATCTTTCTTTCAATAAGAATTTACTCAAAATAATCATACCACATGTCCATATTGCTTTAATCCATACATAAATTTTTGCAATTTGATGAAATATATGTCACATGTTTAATGTGTATTCATTTATGATATACTTAGTCCTTCTGGGACTCTTTTTACTTTCATAAGGCGTACAATAAGCCTTTCATTAATTGCCATATTAATTAAGTATCGGAACATGATCATTTCCATAATAAGAGAATTATTTTTCTCATAGTCAATGATAGAACGAGTCTAGCTCTACTTTAATTGCCTCATTCCATGATGATCAATCATGTTTATGCTAATATTCAGTTATATTTATAGATTATGGATCCATATTTTCTTTTGTAACAGCAAAAGCTACTATTGAGGCAAATTCATCGTCGATGATAATTAAATTTCTATCAACTCTTTCTTATATCACAAAATAATTGAGATCTCATAGTTTTCATTTATATGATCATCAACTCCAGAAGCCATATCTGGAGGATCTAATTATTCCGTTGTCTTAGTCTGTGTTTCATAATTAACTATAGCTCTTTGACTGAGATCTTTCTCTTCAGGAGGTTTCTCTTCAGGAGATTTTATGAGTGGCGCTGCTTTTCTTTTCCGCGGATTTTTGTCTTTAGTTCCAATTTACTATCCACGTTTCTGGCGTGTAGTGAGATTAATTGATTTTCTATTTGCAATTGGAATCACAACCCTTGCTAGGGTATTAGCAGCTATAATATGAGACTTTGTCACTCTTTTAGCATCTATAAATGCATTTGGCAGTTAAGTTGCAATTTGTTGCAACTATATTATTTTGTGAACTTCTGGTTCACTCTGACTTGTACATGGACTAAAATTATTTAAAGGGTTTTTCTTCTAATAAATTTCTCGACATTCTTTAGCACTGCAGGTGCTTTTCCTTCCCCTAATATCGAAAAATATGCCTCATCAAAATAAATTCATAGTTTCTTTTGTAGACCCATTATCGCATATTGAGATAGATTTAATATATTCATGGCACAGAAAAAATTTATGACTCATGTCCTTATACAAGTTTCAAGGGAGAGCATATATGATATACACAATGGCATTCATGCCAAACTTTCAAGGTTTAATTATTGAACTATAAGTTCAATGCTTGAACTGCAGGTTCAATGCAATATATTGTGCATATATACTAGGGATAAAACAGTAATTAAATAACTCATTATAATACACAACTTATAAAATCCTTGCAAATTACTCATTCAAGGAGTTTACATAAAATCATCAATATTGAATTGAGTTATATCCTCTATATGGGCAGTTCCTCTTTCAGAATCTCATGATTTACCAAATGATTTATAGTATTCACTTCAGGGAATACAATTGTACTAGTGGGCATTATTTGATGATTTCTCGTTAGCAATTATTCTTTCAGAATTATCATTATCTACCAAATGATTTATAGTATTCACTTCAGGGAATACAGTTGTACTAGTGGACATTGTTTGATGATTTCTTATTAACAATTATTTTTTTGCAACCACTAGAAAAATAATATTTGTAAATTTTTACTTTTTATACTGCTACTATAGAAGCATGTAACTTTATTATCGCACAATTTCAGCTGTGAAGTAATTTTAAACATGATTGAATTATATTCTCAAATAGACTTTAAGTCTTGTAGGCGTAGATTTAATCAATCATATTGAGTTTATGGTAGTACCACATATTTCAAGTGATTATATCTATCTTTAAAACTCTTCTAGAAAATATAAAAATCATTAATAGTAAGATATTCAACCTTTAAATCCTCACTTAAATAAGATTTAAGTAAATAATAGCTTTTGCTTTTGCTAGCATCTAAATGCATTTCATTATCAACAACTCACGTCAAAAATTATTTCCATTGAATTCAAGAGCATATAAAAATTATCAACCAAACTTTAATTCACTATACTTCACTTTTATTTAAATAACTTAATTTGCATATATTTAAAATATATATAAATAGACCAATCAGAAAATAAATTAATATTAATTTTAACAAACATTAAATTCATAATTTATCCTACCAAAGAAAGGTAAGCACTAATTATGCTTCTCTATGGCAACATAAATCCAACAATGTATGCAATCCGAAAATAAATTCATCAATTCATAAATTAACAAAACCATGTTACTTATATAATTTATATTAATCTCATCTCACATTTAAATCTCTAATTGTTTTCACATCTAATACACATTGACATAAGTAAATTCAAAACATATATAACACACACAACTTTCTTATAGGCTATTCAACTAACAAATATATATATATATGTATGAGACATTTATTGTCCATAAAATAAATTTTGAGTTGAGATGCTAACTGAAACACCCTGAATTTTCAATTATTTTATAAAATCTTATTTTCGTACGGAAATATATTATTTTATTATTTTTCTTATTAAAGTAAGGATTGGAATTATATTTTATTAAATTATAAATATTCATATTATTTGAATATGTATTATTAATGGTAATTTTGGTATAATATGGTATATGTATGTTATTATGATAATGTTAATGTGGATTTTTGGAGAATTGTATTTTGGATTATATTTTGATATTTGAGTATTAATAAAGGTATTAATTATATTATAAGTTTGACTATAGTATTTTATCGGATATTTGGATTTTTGTTATAATTATTATAATTATCGTTAATAATATTATTGATATATATATTCATGAGTATATGTTGTAAATTATTATTAATATGTAAATTATGAATTGTTGTTAATTATTATTATTATTATTATTATCATTATTATTATGTTATTAGTGATATTATGAGTATGAGTATGATTATTATTATTATCATTATTATTATGATTATTATTATTATTATTATTATTATTATTATTATTATTATTATTATTATTATTATCACTACTACTATTATGATTATTATTGTTATTATCATTATTACTATTTTGTATATATATATATGTGTAGTATTATGTTTATATAAAGATATGTATATAATATTATATGGTTTAGTATATATATATATATATATATATATATATATATATATATAAACATAATCTGTTTTAAGTAAAAAGAAGAAGAAATGGAAGGCTGGTGATTGGTCAGTTTGGGGAAGCAAAAACGGTGAGTTTTGAGAATAGAACGGGACAGCAGAAACGGGGAGCAGGAGAGAGGAGAGAGAAAGGGAGAGGCCGAGAGAGAGAGAGAGAGAGAGTTGGTGGCGTTCCGGCGGGCGGTGGCGAGCACTGCCACCACCGCTGGGTAGAGGAAGGTTCGGCGACCTCGAGAGAGGTGGCAGCTCGATGATCGGCGGGGGCACGGCGGCGTATGCGAGGAGAGAAGGACCACCGGCCACCGCGACTTCAACACGATTTTTCAGCCGATTCTGGTGGCGGATTCCAACGATCTTGGTGCCATTTTACTCCTGAGGATGAGAGCTTCATTTTGGTACTTGCCTTGCCCCCTGAGGACCACCAGAGGAGGAGATCGAAAAATACAAACCCGAAACTTTGGAGGCATTTTTCGATGGCTGGAGGGCGAGTGCAGCGAGTGGTAACTGTTTTTGTGCTCCTAGAGTTGAGGTGAACTTACTGGTGTGGAGTTTCCCTTGCTCCGCCACCACCGGCGGCGGCGCGTGGCCAGCTGGTGGCGGCAACCCGTGGGAAGGTCCAGTGGTTCTGTTTCGATATTCTGGCACGATCCTCGACGTCCGTATGTTTGGAATTTGTGAAGGTTAACCCGAAACCCTTGTATTTCAGTTGTTATATAAGTTATTTTATGTTTAGTAGTTCTTAGAGTATTTGTTAGGTTGTCGAGTCTGTTCTGGGGTTAAGTGTGATTCTTACCCTGATGTTCTCTGTTGCGAGGTATCGGTGTCTGGCGTCTTCCTGGTTCCAAGGTTACTCTTCTGAGAGAAGCCGGTCGGAAGCGTCGACAGCTAGGTGAGTGATACTCACTGATATATTATCCTGTTTCCACTTCATATGCATTGTTGTGTGTATATATATGTATATTAGGCATTACTACTGCACATATAAGCATGTAACATGTGACTGTGAATGATGAATTGATATTTTATATTCTGTGCCATACTATGGTTGTGATTGATGGATGGAGGTCGGGAGGATCAGTGCCACCTAGGATTATGGATTTGTTATGGTTATGATTTGGATTATGATGAGATTTAGAAGATGAGCTATGACCGATGGATACTGGTCGGGCCTGCTCATCGCCAGGGCCGCTGTCAGTCGGGTTAAGGCTGCGTGGTGCAGACCAATGATGGCCGGGCCCCTTGGATATAAGAGATAGATTATTGGATTCAAAAGGCTAGAGTGGGGGAAACGGCTCCCCATATTGAGTATTAAGTATCAGTGTGGTGCTGTAGACGATACCCCATCTTTGCTTGATTAGATGATTTGTCTGTTTCTGTGGCATAGTGCATATCATGTGTATTTTAGTCTATTTGAGAGATACCATTTTAATATATTAGCTAGTATCATTCACTGAGTCGAACGCTCATTCCTGTTCATCTTGTTGCTTTCAGGTCAGGGAATGAACCTAGGAAGGAATTGTAATTGAGTAGACTGCCAATTTCCCTTCGGCAGTAATTTGTATTAATAGGATATTAAGAATACATGTAATAGATGTACATTTGTAATTGTGACTTTAGAACTCCGCAATGTTACACTTGTATTTGTGCTTTGTGTATTATTTCAGTTATGTATTTTAAAGAGCCGTAATAAGAGCTGTAATCTTTGGATTAAGCAGAACTTTTCTGTAATTTATTACTTTCTGGAATATATGGAATAAATGATGTTGGGCCAATTTGATAATTGTGTTATGTTGTGATTCTTGTGGTTTTGCTTACCTTATTTGGGCCCATAGCCCTTTCAATTTTGGGCTTTTTGTCTTGTGGTTGGGTTAGGCTTACTATGGGCACTGGTAGCCACATGCATCTCCCGTGTCCTAGTGCCGGTCACGTGCCCTCAGGTGCGGGGCGTGACACTAACACCGAAAGATATGTAATAATATATACACTAGTAGAATCAATCTCAATTTAATGAATCAAATAAACCTATTAATATGAATGCAAGATCACCATTTTCCCATAAAGCAAGTCAATCAATCAATAAATGAATAATTTAGGGTCGGATTTTATGCCAAAAAAAAATTATAAGCAATGACTTTAAAACTATGCATAAAATGTGTTGTTATAATTGATAACCAATTAAAAGTTGCAATTTGGTTGGTAAATCAAATAGGCCATACCTATCATTCCAATACATATAAACAACAATTAGACACCCAAAACAGAAAAATCAAAGCAAAAGGGTTTACCTTAATATTATGGCCATACGCAGGTATTTTATTGATATTCAATTTATTCAATGCATGTAGCTTAAATCAAATTTATTAGTTATTCAGGAACATAAAATATCAATTTTTCAAAGATATCTATTTTATTTATTTGATTACTCAAAGGAGTGATACTAGTATAAATAATTCTTACTCATGATGTTGAGGCCCATCAATTAACATTGTCTAATATAAAATCATAATAAAATCAGTCTTTTAAAAACTTGTAGACAATGCATTTAGTTCTTCAGGAATATTTAATGATTCTTTAATGAATTTGTTTACTTTAATTAGTTTTTCAAGAACTATATAGAATATCAGTTCTTAAAAAACTGTAGAAAATATCAGTTTTTCAAAAATTGTAGAAAATACCAATTCTTCAAGAACTATAGGGAATACCAGTTTTTCAGAAACTGTAATTATTATTAGTTCTTCAGAAACTCATAGCTTAGTTATTTATTTAATTAGTTTTTCAGGAATTATAAATAATACTAGTTTTTCAGGAACTAGAATTTAAAATATAATACTAATTCTCTAGAAACTCATAACTTAGTTATTTATTTAATTAGTTCTTTATGAACTATAAATAATACTAGTTCTTTAAAAACTAATATCTAAAATATAATGCTAGTTCTTCAGAAACTAGAATTTAATTGATTAATCATTAAATAGTATATTAAATCTTTATAAATCTAAAAAAAAAATGATTTGGGATAAATGATTGTAAGAGAGAAGAAAAAAATGATTTTTTCAAATTAATTAGCCCAATATGTTCAAACGATTTCTTAAAAAAAAAGATTTTTTTTTCTTAAAAAAAAGTATTTGATACATAAATATTAATAATAATAGTAATTAATTAGACAAAAATTATTTACCATAAATCTTGGATTTTATTTCTTCAAATTTTTCGCCTTAACTGGGTTGTAGCAAACCATAAGCTATCCAAAATTATGAACAATATTGTAGAACGATTCGTGCTGATAACGTGTTATAAATAAAATGGAGAATAATATGAACAAAGAATATAGAGAAGAGAATTGTTTTTCTAGTTGTTCTATTCAATAGTATTAAGCCCTTTATATAGAGTACAGAAGAGAAAGAAATATGATGCTTTTCCAATAAGGAAAATACAAGAAATAGGAAGTTTTTCCAATAAGGAAAATACAATCAATACTAATATGGAAACTAGAGTATTCATGAATATGGAAAGACATCAATCAAATCTTATAATATATCATAACAAAGTGGTATTATTTATCAAGTATATAGTATTGTAATTAGTAAATACTAAATGGTAACTGTAAAAAAATATTATTCATAATATAAAAAATTTATTACTATTTATTATATATTATTTTTCTTTTTTTTTTTTCATGTATATTTGCATGTATGTAAATATATTTCTATTAAGCATTTATAAATATAATAAAATACATATAATTAATATTGTGTAAATTAATTTTTGAAAAAAAATTATAAAAAAATTATTAAATTTGTTTTATAAATTTATAAAAGTCATGGATAATAAATTTTAATTAGAGTTACATTAAAATTAAATTCAGATAAATATGGATTTAGAATGGACATGCCAATACAACTACTCTCAAAAAAATTATGACACAATATTATAAGACACGTTAATATCTAATTATCCATCATATACTTTAAATTGATATTTTAGTATTTAGTATTATGAAAAATTATTATCAAAACTCAATATTTTTTATATTGTACTAGTATTAGTCCTTGTATATTTAAAAATCTTAAATCAAATCATACATTATTTTAAAATTAAATATTTTAGTCATGTTCCAAACGAAAATTAAATATGTTTCATTAATTATATCATATAATTAAAAATTTATTAGTCTTATAGTGTGTTTACATGTGATATCATATACCATGCCATTCTTTATATAATCAAAAGCTTAATTATATTTCATATATGTCATCGCTGAATAAATAATTTATCAATTTATAAGATTTCACTTGTCAATCAAAAGAATAGTATATAAGATCTTAAATATTGTAGACAGTGTCAGAAATAATCAAATAACCAATTATTATTATTATTATTATTATTATTATACTAATAATAATAAACTTATAATACAATAAAAATAAATAAAAATACTTCATTATTATAACCACCTTTTATAAGAGAAAGACTGATATAAAATTGATGAAAATTTGATAAAAATATAAAGATTATTAAGCACTCATTTTTTTATATATAATTTAAGAGAGACAATTAAATTTTAATGTCTATTTATAAATAATTTCATTTTTACCAATATTAAAATTTGTGTGGATGAATGGTGGAGATTAACCATATATTTGAGTTCTTTATCACTAATTTTAAAATGTTTGACAAATATGATAGTTAAAATAATATAATGCTTCAATATTTAATAATTTTTATTCATAGATATAATTAAAAATTAAAAATTTATGTTTTTTAGTCTATAGTTGTTTTTAATTATTAACTTAATCACCAATTAAAATATAATTAAAATGTTAAAATTTATAATTTATAGAATGATAGTTGTTAAAATTTTAGTGTTAATTGAAAAAAGATAATGAAAATTTGACTATAATTGAAGAGAGTAAATCAAATTTGGAAGAGAGAAAATGAAATTTGAATATTAATTGAAGAGAGAGATAAAAATTTTGTGGAATAACATTCACATTGTCAAAATGAATAAATAATTATTTATTTATTATTTAATTAATTTATTTAAGCATAAATACAAGTTAAATGAGATGGAATCAATGGCAAAGAACATGTATAGGAGTCAGTGGACCTTTCGCTAAGGCTTAAGACTATTGGGAACAAATGGGTCTTAGAAATAAAGCACAAAGCAAATGGTTCAATTGATAAGTATAAGGCCCGACTTATAGCGAAAGGCTATACCTAAAAAGAAAGTATAGTCTACGAAGATACATTTTCTCCTGTAGTGAAAATTGTTTCGATTCGCTTGATCCAAGCTTTAATAGTTCATTTAGATTTAGAGTTGTGTCAGATGGATGTCAAGACAACATTCTGCAATGGAGGATTAGATGAGAAAATCTATATGGATTAACCTTTTGGTTTTGTTGCCAAGGGAAAAGAAGACAAAGTGTGTTATCTTAAAAGATCCATTTATGGTCTCAAACAATCATCTAGGCAATGATACTTCAGGTTCCATGAAGCTATCACTTTAATTGGTTTGAATATGATAGAAGAAGACCACTGCATGTATGTTAAGAAGACAACTGATGGAATTTTGATTCTATTACTATATGTGGATGGCATACTTTTAGCTGGGAGTAATATGGAGATAATCAAAACCACTTAACAGTGGTTATCCTCTACTTTTGAGATGAATAATTTGGGTGAAGCTAGTTATGTAGTAGGAATAAAAATCACGAGAAATCGTTCTAAGAAAATTCTTGGTTTGTCTTAAGAGAATTACATAAACAAAGTCTTAGAATGATTTCACATCCATTATTCGAAACTCGTTGATACCCCTATTGAGAAAGGTTGAGTTCTTAGCCTTGATCAATGCTTTAAGACATATGAGGAAAAGAAAAAAAATGAAGAAGGTTCTTTATGCTAGTGTAATAGGGAGTTGTATGCTATATTGTGTACATGCCCTAACATTTGCTATGCTATCGGTTGAGTTAGCTAATATCCAAATAATTTGGGTGTTATGCATTGGGAAGCTATTAAAAGGGTTTTTCATTACCTTCGTGGTACTGTAAATCTTATTCTCTATTTCTATGGAAGATAATTGAGATTAAAAGATTTTTGTGATGCTGATTGGTGCGGTGATAGAGATGAGAAAAAATCCACCTCTGGATATGCATTTATCCTTAGGAATCAATTTTTTGGTGTAGCAAAAAGCAAAGTTGCATTGCCTTATCCACTATGGAAGTTGAATATGTCGTATGTTCAGCAGCACAATAGAAGACAATATGGTTGAGAAGATTCTTGCATCAACTCAATGTCACTACCTAAGTTGACAAAGCTATTGAGATTTATTCTAATAGCATGGCCACATTAGAATATTCTAAAGACCCTAAGTACCATGGTCAGACTAAGCACATAGACATCTGATATCATTACATTTGTGACATGGTCAAGTAAGGAGAGGTTACCTTGAAGTACATTTCTACTAATTGCATGGTGGTTGACCTATTGCTAACACCTATTATTCAAGGTCTATTTCAAACTCATGTTAGAGCATTAGGAATTCATACATTTTCATGTGCTAGGATTGCTTGTTTGGACAATTTTTATTTTAATAAAGTATCAAATTTTTTTTTATTATGTTCATATTATCTGATGCACAAGGCACATATAATGTCACAAGGCTTTGATTAGCTCACTCACATGAGTGGTTGCCCTAACACCTTGGTGGTGGATAGGATGAAATGATAGTATTATAAATAACACTTATGTAGGTGCTTTATATGAATAACATAAGTTGCACATCGCCTCAGTAAAGATTGGGATGAGACTTAAAAAAGTTTGAATGTTGTGAAGTTTTATTTATACTCGCAAGCGCACGAATCACTGATTTTGTAGATAAGTGGTAATGAGATTGTTCCCACGGAGAGAGCTATGAAAATAATTATAAAAAGACTTAATTAAACCACATTAATTTAATTCTAACCTAGTTCCAAATAATTTTTTTAGATAATGATAAAGAGATGTAAAGTATAAACATCAAAATAATACAATTAAAGGTAATTGAACTTGTGAAATAAAATTCAGATAAAATATTACCAAGATTTTAGAATTCACCAATGTTTAATTCATAATTTTTATAATGTATTGATTCTAATTTTTAGAAGAAAGTTTAGAAATCAATCTTTTTATCTTCTATTGATTTTATCACTAAACTCAATTTTATTAAATTCTCAAATAGATTTTGCTTCACTTCAAAAGTGTAATTTCCAACCATTATATGTATACAATTTAATGGAAAACACATAATCAAAGAAAATTACTTTTCTTTCAATAAAAACCAAGTATAGATAATTTTCCTAACAATAAAAAATACATGATAGAATTGATGAAAGGATATTATCAACAATTGAAACCAAAATCATAAACATTAGATTGCAAAATATTTAGAATCAACACATAATAGAAATTAATAATCTAACATGGTTTCATCATCCACTTTAGTAAAATTAAAACTTAGAAATACATAATTAAAATAACAAAATAAACAAGAGAGCCCATTTTAGTAATTTGGATTCTTAATCTTAAAATCTCAACTTCTTCCTTATTTTCTCAATTCTTTCCCTCACACCACTCTCCTCATTTGCTAAGCCATTTCCCTTCTATTTATAAGCATAAATGGCTAGATGACAAGTTGATGAAGAAACCAATTTTCAAATGATTTTTCTTCTTTAGCATCAAATATATGACTTTGATCTTTGAATTCTTGATTTTCCTTAGTTGGCTTGCATAAGGATAGTTGGTGATGACTTGAATTTTTTCAAATTTTCTTCTTTAACATCAAATGTATGACTTTAATCTTTGAATCCTTTGTTTTCCTTAGTTGGCTTGCATAAGGATGGTTGGTAAGCTCTTTAGTCTCCATTGTACATTTGAAGATGGTGTCATTTTTCAAGAGAAAAGAAAATTGCTTAGTTGATTTTATTGAAAAATTATTTCTTTCACAAAATTTATTATTATTATTATTATTATTATTATTATTATTATTATTATTATTATTATTATTATTATTATCATTATTATTATTATTTATGCAAGTAAAAGATTATAATTTTACTCAATTTTCAAGCTTTCACCATTTTATTTCCTATTTCATAAAAATATCATTAAATAAAATATTTATTTAATAAATGAACCACAAAAAATAAATTTAAGGGCTATTAATATGTATTAAATTATGCTCATCAAATACCCCCAAACCTAAATTTTGCTAGTTCTCGAGCAAAAACAAAACCTACACTAGTCTACTTTCATAAGAAATCACGATTGCATTTAGCATATGCAACAAGCCATTAAACCTCTAGATGACCCATAGAGGGTAAGTTGTAGTCTTGTGAGGGTTTCTAGCGGTGATACCCACAAACACCTATAAAAATATAAACTTCCAACTATTTATCTCAGAGAACAATAAGATATCGTAGCTTTGAAATCAAACAAGTATTAAATTGAATACATATCCATTCAAAAGCTAATTCATCTTGCAACAATCATACTCAAATGAGTGTGTGAAATAGCCAATATTAATAATAAATGTGATTTGCATACTTCAAACAAGTAAAATTCTCATAACCTTACAATAACAATTATTCAATTTCTAATAACGAATTAAGTATCATAAGCTTCCCCTTTGGTATAAATCTCCACTACTTTGAAGGCATCACATGAGATCAAAAGGTGTTTAATATTGGTTGTAATGGGGCTGTGGGGTATGATGTGGCTAAAGAATGAAAGGGATAGGAAATTACACAAGTTCTAAAGACCTCATAGAGTTAAAAGATATCATAGTATTTTGTAAGAAACACTTCTCAAAACCCATAGAAACATATAAAATGTAGCCAACTATTATTATGTTGACCTTTATTTTATTCTAACCTCCACTTATAATATCAAAGCTTTAATCTTCAAAATCAAGATTTTTTTTTTTACTTTTTTTTACTCTTTTTTTTTATACTTTTTTTTTAGAATCAAGATTTTTTTTCTTTTTATTTTATCCCAAAATTTTAAGAAATGTTTCTTGATCATGATATTTGTCTTTTTATCTCTATTTCATCTTTAAAATAAGGGTAAAGATATAATCATATTTAGGCTAGGTAAGAGATGTGGTTACCAAAGAAAATAGTTAATCAATGTAGGCTCAAATTGGCTCACTAAAGGGATGTTCTCTTGGAACATCAATTGGGAAACTAGTTTATTTGGCTTTGTGGTGAAAATCCTAATGCCTTAATCATTTCACAAGTGATGCTCGATCAGTCGTTCGCCTCGAAAGACCTCAAGGGAAAGTTCTAATATATAATTCTTTCAAATCGAAATTAAAATGATCATCAAATTAAAGGTATAAGAACACACCTATTCTAGCATACTTATCTTTCTACAAAACAATCATGGCTATTGTGAGAAAAGAGTTGAGTATAATCATTGTGAAAATAAATTAACTAAAGAATGTTATCAAAATTCAAATCAATACTCATTACCAGTCAAAGCCATGACATTAAAACTCAATTCTCATCACAGTAATTGGAAGTTTTTTTTTTTTTTGAAAACAAGAAAAGAAAATCATAAAAAATACAGATGCGTATCAAGAGTAACAAAGTTTTTTTTTTTTTTTTTGAAAACAAGAAAAGAAAATCACAAAAAACATAGATGCGTATCAAGAGTAACAAAGTAACTCTTTACTCTGCCATATGAAATTTTAGTGAATTGGACCTTAGAAATAATTGAGAAAACACAATTCTTTTTTTTTTTTTTTAAATAACAGTTTCTCCACCACCAAAATTAGTTGAGACATTGTCCCCAATGTCTATTATAAATAAATAAGGAGTAGAGGACTTTGCTTGATCATGTGTAACACACACAAAAAAAAAATGCAATAAGAAAAACTATAAGAGTTAGGGAAGTTACAACTGAAGATTTAAGTCTAGTCCACGCTTCTTGCTACTACTGGCCCTAGGGTGCCAAACTACCTGTGCCATCAATGGATCAGGTTCGGACACAAATTTTTATAGTTGGTCAATCAATTGATCAATATTTGAAGCAGAGACTAGGATGAGTCGATTCGCCGGTGTCATAAAACCCTATTTTACAGCATGATCGAGAAAAGATAGCAAACCATCATAAAAACTATCAACATTAAGTAATCCCAATGGCTTTTGAAGAACTGTTAATTGGGTCCAAGATGCAATGGTGAAGATATCTTCAAATGTTTCTAAACCACTAAGTAATACGATAAAAGCATCAGCATTGAGATTCATATATGCCATTTGTTCATACATGCTCATGACTTGTAACTCATTACCTATAGTTCCAGCAGTGATGTATTTATTTTGAGCCAAAGCATTTAGAACTACTCCTAGGACTTTGCTATCTCCAATATATGCAGAACTTGCGATACAACCTCTTTAACCCTACACTACCTCTCTTAAATACCAAATCAATTTTTCGTTCAGCCAAAATCCTATCAAGTTCATTAGCTGCTATCAAGTACTCTCTTTTCTTACCAGAATTTGGACTACAAAAGATACAAATAGTTTTGAATTTGCATGTTGAGGGTTCTGCCATTTTTTTTTCTTTTTTTTGGTTCACAGATTTCTTTAAGAGGTTGTATGCATATTAAAAATAACGAATGTGCATATAAAGAAAATAGCATAGTAAAAGAACAGTTCAACGGGGTAAAATAATTATTGACAAAAGAAAAAATAAAGATAAAAAATAATAATGACAAACAAAAATAATCAATGCTGTGTGTACAAATGTCAAAAAGAAAACATTGAAAAGCTAAAAGCAGACATTAAAGGACTAAAAAGTTAACTAAAATAGAAAAATTTGCAAAAAATGAAAATCTAGGTGCTGAAAATTCAAAAAGTAACTGTAGAGTATTGAAAAATGCACGAAAGTCAAAACTTTAGTGATACACTTGATCATAAATAGTAGTTGTGACTGTGACTCACATCTTCCTCTAGTTTTACATACAGTAATGGCTTAAACGCCTTCTATGAGTCGAGGACACGCTTCCCATCCAGTTTTCTTATTAACTGGCAAACAGGGTCTTTTAATGTTAGATTCCCTAGACTGTAACGCTATTTCTCTTCTTTGAATAAGCTCCATAAATCTAAAAGAATACATTGAACTTATCCACATGGATGCATCTCAAGAGTCTGTAGGATATTATCTAAAGACTCCTTACTTAGTCCATCCTTTATGAATTGAATTTTATCTTCTCGATTTATGGATATATATCCAATATTTCTATAGCGTGTGTTGCAATTCCATCTTGCACACTTGTAGCAAACTCCCATTCTCTTTGCTCTTCTCTTCTTTGAGTAAGAACTTCTCCTTGTACCTGGCAAACATTTAACAAATGATTTATTTAATTCACCTGCCAGTCATACTTTGGCTTCTATGATCTAGCGAATATCTTTAGGAAGATTTAGACGTCTAAATGCCTTCATTCTTTTCAGTCTACATTCGTTAATTTTTCTGAGTACATCTTGGGGAAGAGTTAAAAACCTGTTTCTGAGTGTAGCGAGGGATGCTTTCATATCTACCTGAAAAGTTTGTATTCTATACTTACAAAAAAAAAAAAACAAATGTTAAATATAAATAAAAATTAGTTACACAAAGAAAGAAAGAAAAATGATATAAATGAATTGAATTGATCCTTAATAAATAGGATCACTCAAAAGTGCTTCTTCCACCGTTGTTGGTTCCAACTCTAAAAATGTTTTCAATCTTTGTCCATTGACTTTAAATACATCAACATTTTTTGGATTTTCAATTTCAACTACTCCATATGGAAATATAGTGCGAACCAAAAATGGGCTGATCATCGAGAATGCAACTTTCCAAGAACTAGATGCAAACGAGAATTATATAAAAGGACTTTTTTACTAGGAGTAAAAGATTTTCTCAAAATATTTTTATCATGGGAAATTTTCATTTTGTCCTTATACCATTTTGCACAATCATAAGCATTAGTTCTAATTTCCTCTAACTCATTCAATTGAAGCATTCATTGAGCACTAGCTTTATCTAAAGAGAAATTTAATTGTTTGATTGCCCAATATGCTCTATGTTCCAATTCTACTGGTAAGTGACATGGTTTTCCAGAAACAAGTCTAAAAGGGAACATTCCAATAGGGGTTTTAAATGCTGTACGATAAGCCCACAATGCATCATGTAATTTCAAAGACCAATCTTTTCTAGTGGGGTTAACCATTTTCTCAAGAATGCGTTTGATTTCCTTATTTGAAATTTTAACTTGACCACTTGTTTGTGGGTGATAAGGAGTAGCTACTTTATAAGTAATATCATATTTCTTCATCAAATGCTCAAAATGCCTATTACAAAAGTGCTTTCCTCCATCACTAATGATTGCTCGTGGTGTACCAAATCTAAAAAAATGTGTTCTTTCAAAATTTCACCACAACCCTATGATCATTTGTTCTATATACACTTGCTTCTACCTATTTGGATACATAATCAACAACAACAAGGATGTACAAATTACCAAAGGAATTAGGAAAAGGTCCCATAAAATCAATACCCCAAACATCAAATAATTCAACCACAAGAATTGGATTTAAAGGCATCATATTTCTATGGGAAATACTTCCTAATTTTTGGCATTGATCACAAGATTTACAATACACATGAGAGTCTCTAAACAATGTAGGCCAATAAGATCCACATTGCAAAATTTTTGCAGCAGTTTTCTTTGCACTAAAGTGGCCTCCACAAGCATGGTCATGACAAAAGGAGATAATATTTTTTTATTCACTTTCAGGGACACATCTCCTAATCACTTTATCAGGATAATATTTAAACAAGTATGGATCATCCCAAAAAAATTTCTTTACCTTAGCTAAAAATTTTGTTTTATCTTGGTTACTCCAATGGCTTGGCATATAACCAGTAACAAGATAATTTACAATATCAGCAAACCAAGGTAACTGTGATATGGACATGAGTCGTTCATAAGAAAAAGTCTCTTTGATGGGACAATCCTTATCAACAAATTCTACTATTAGTCTAGACAAATGATCAGCTACAACATTTTTAAAACCTTTCTTATCACAAATTTCAAGATCAAATTCTTGTATTAACAAAATCCATCGAATCAAGCGAGGCTTAGCATCTTTTTTTGACAAAAGGTATTTCAATGCAGCATGATCAATATAGATAAAGACTTTGGATCCAACAAGATAAGATCTAAATTTGTCCAAGGCAAACACTACAACAAGCAACTATTTCTCAGTGGTTGAATAATTAAGTTGTGCATCGGTAAGAGTTTTACTTGCATAATAGATCACAGTAGGTAGCTTATTGACTCGTTGGCCTAAAACAGCACCAAGGGCATAATCAGAGGCATCACACACGATCTCAAAGGGAATACTCCAATTAGGTGGTCTAATGATGGGTGCAGATGTCAACAAGCTTTTAAGCTTTTCAAAGGCTTGAAGGCATTCATTATCAAAGATAAAAGGTATATCTTTCGCAAGTAAGTTACACAAGGGCCGAGAGATTTTATTAAAATCTTTGATGAATCTACCGTAGAAACCAGCATGACCTAAAAAGGATCGAATTTCTTTTACAGTGCGAGGTGGAGGAAGGTTAGAGATTAAGTCTATCTTTGCTTTATCTACCTCAATTCCTTATTGTGACACTACATGACCCAGAACAATTCCCTTTTTAACCATGAAATGGCATTTTTCCCAATTTAACACAAGATTTTTCTCTTTTAATCTAATCAAAATCAAGGTCAAGTGATGCAAAGATTCATCAAAGCTAGAACCAAAGACAGAAAAATCATCCATGAATATCTCAAGAAAATGCTCAACCATATCAGAAAAAATACTTATCATGCATCGTTGAAATGTAGCAGGTGCATTGCATAACCTAAAGGGCATGCGTCGATAGGCAAAGGTTCTAAAAGGACAAGTGAAAGTGGTTTTCTCTTGATCCTCAAGTGCAATTGGGATTTGATTATATCCAGAGTAACCATCAAGAAAGCAATAGTATGCATGACTAGATAATCTCTCAAGCATTTGATCAATGAAAGGAAGTGGAAAATGATCTTTCCTTGTGACAGCATTCAACTTCCTATAATCAATACAAACACGCCATCTAGTTTGGATTCAAGTGGGAATTAGTTCATTTTCTTCATTTTTCACTACTGTTATGCCAGATTTCTTTGAAACTACCTACACAGGATTGACCCATGAACTATCAAAAATAGGATAAATGACACCTACATCTAAAAGTTTTATCACCTTAGCTTTAATAACTTCTTTCATATTGAGATTTTCTTTAGAATTCACAGCTAGGTTTAACATTATCTTCTAAATGAATTCTATACATGCAAATTGAAGGACTAATACCCTTAATGTCTGAAATTATCCACCTTATTGCTTCTTTATGATCTTCAAAACATCAATCAACTTGTTTTCTTGTTCAACCTCTAAATCAGATGCTATAATAATGGGCAAAGTTTCTGATGGTCCTAAAAATGAATATTTTAATGACTTAGGCAATGGTTTCAGGTTTAACTTTTGTGATTCAGGAATTGACTCTTTAGATTATGTGGGAAATAGAGGTTCAATTTTGGCTTTCCATTTATTTGTATCCATTAGTGGAACAGATTCTAATAAAAAATTCACCTCACTAATTGAATTTTCAACATCTAAGTCCATACTAAATTGAGTTAAACATTTCTCAAATGGATCATTTTTATTCATTTCAAAAAAATAATCATTGATCTCACTTTCAATCATGTTAACTTCACACAAATCATCATTGTCAATTGGTTGATGAGCAACATTAAACACATTAAGTTCAACAGTCATATTACCAAATGATAATTTCAAAACACCACTTCGACAATTGATGATTGCATTGGATGTGGCCAAAAATGGTCTTCCTAAGATGATAGGAATTTGATCCTTTGTGTTTTTAATAGGCTGAGTATTAAGAATAGTGAAATCCACTGGAAAGTAAAACTTATCAACTTTGAGCAAAACATCTTCTATGAAACCTCTAGGAATTTTGACAAACCTATCAACTAATTGGAGTATCACAGTTGTGGGTTTCAATTCTCCTAACCCAAGTTGCTGATAAACAGAATATGGCAATAGATTCACACTTGCTCCTAAATCAAGTAAAGCTCAGTTGATTTCATGATTACCAATGGTACAAGGAATTGTTGGACAACCGGAATCCTTATACTTAATAGGAGTTTTATGTTGGAGCATGAAACTCACATATTCAGTCAAGAATGCCTTTTTAGGAACATTTGTTTTCCTTTTTACTGTACAAAGATCTTTCAAAAATTTGGCATAAGCAGGTACTTGTTTAATAATATCAAGAAGAGGGATGTTAATGCTAACTTGCTTAAACACTTCTATAATGTCATTATATTAGGTACCTTTCTCTTTTGAGACAAGTCTTTATGGGTAAGGAGCTTTTGGAACATAAGGCAATGATTGATTGTCTTTTTCAGCTGAGTGTTTGGATGATAAAATTTCAAGATGATTCTTTTGACTCTCTTTTTGAGGTTCAGGTGAATAATCAGGTTTGACTATGCATTTTCCAGACCTAAGAGTAGTTATGGATTTAACTTCTTCATTAGAACTTGATGAACCTACCTCATTTTGACCTTTTGGATTTGGAATTGGTTGACTGGGAAATTTTTCTTTTTTCCTTTTAGCTACAGCAGTTGCAAGTTGGCCCAATTGTGTTTCAAGTTTTTGAATGGATTGAGAATTTGATTGCAAAACTTATTGGGTTGATTGTATGAACTATTGTAAAGTATCCTCTAAAAAAAATTTCTTCGGCAATGGAGCAGAGAATTGGGAAGCATTTTGAGGATATGGTGGATTTGAATGACCAATGTGCTAATTGGACATATTATATTGATGACTTTGATTCATTGGAGGCTGGTTCTGTCTCCATGAAAAATTGGGATGATTTCGCCAATTTGGATTATATATGGGGGCATATGGGCTATCAGATAATTTTTCATAAGAATGGAGTGCGTTTGCTTGTTCAGAGAATGCTTCCTAGTAATTTGGCATTGAAGGACAAAATTGAGCAGTATGAGATATACTAGAACATAAGGCACACAACTCACTCCTAGTGTTTATTTGAGAATTCATAGATTGACTTAACATTAAGACTTCCACTTTCCTAGACAATCTAGCTAGAGTAGTTTTCAAATCACTTTCATCTCTCTCTCTTATCTCATAAATGCCTCTTCTCTTGGTTACATGAGTGGATTTGGCACTCGGATATAAACAATTCCATTGCTGAGAATTTATAGCTAATGTTTCAAGTGAATCCCAAGCTTGACTACTTTGCAGATGCAAGAATTTTCTACCATGCATGGATTGAATCATTTGATGATTTAATGGAATTAAACCATCATAAAAATATTTTACCAATCTCCAAATTTCAAAACCATGATGGGGACACTTTAAGATCAAATCATTAAACCTTTCTCAACACTCATAAAATTCTTTTCCCTCTTTTTGGTAGAATTCAAAAATTTCTCTCCTAAGACTATCAGTTTTGGACATGGGAAAGAATTTTGACAAAAAATTATTAACTAGTTGATCCCAACTAGTAATTGTTCTTGCTTGAAGGGAATTTAACTAAGCTTTTGCTTTATCTTTTAGTGAAAATGGAAATAGCCTCAACCTCACTGAATCATCAGAAAAATTTTGGAAGCGAAATGTGGAACAAATATCCAAGAATTCTTTAACGTGCATGTATGGATCTTCTCTTTCTAAACCATAAAAAGATGGTAACAATTGAATTATGGCTAATTTAAGCTGAAAATGAGTTGCATTAGTTTAAGGTAAAACTATGCAAGAGGGAGAATTGGCCGTGACAGGAGAAAAATATTCTAAAAGAGTTTTTTCTCTTTCAACATGGACATTATTATCTCTTGGATTTTCCATATTTTCATGATTTATTTCATTTCCAGACATTTTTATTGATGATTCAATTTTAATGTCACTTAAAGATAATTCTTTTTTAACCAAATGACACTTTGAATCACATTCTCAAGCTAGCATAAACTAATAAAATTAAATTAACTTATTTCAATACCAACTATAAAATGAAACAAACGAAAATAAAACTAAAAATATTAATAATGAGAATACAACAAAAATAAAATAAAATAAAATATCTCTTTCAAAATGTATAAAAATGAAAAATGTGAAACTAATAAAGCTCCCAGGAAAAATTGGAGGATCACAATGGACCTCTTAAGTCCCAGTTTCCTTAGGCAAATGAATAATTGGCCTTTTTGATAGAGCTTATTAAATTGTGCATTTAATCACACTTATTAACCAAAAGAGAAAGAAAAAATAAAATAGACAATGCAAATCAACTTAAAAAAAAATAAAAATAAAAATTCAAATGATTCAACGTAACATACAAAAATATTTAACTTTAATTTTTTTTGTTTTTAAACAATAAATATCCTAGAAAGAAAAAGAAATATTTAAAAAAATATAAATATTTATAAACATGGAACTTTATAACCAAAAGCTAAAATAATAATAACAATAATAATAATAATAATAATAATATTGAAAATAAAAGAAATTTGCAAAAAATAATTTAATTATCTATAATAACTAACTAACCATGCAAAAAAAATACGAAACCATGCAAAATATGTGAATAGTAACTGAGTTGCTATAATAACCTAATTGAAATTTTCTGCACTATTCCAACTCAACTCAACTCAGTATTATTGAAACTGAAATTTTTTATTTTTTAAACATGCAAAAACTAACAAAAAAATTTGTACAACAAAAACTAATATTATTTTATGACTAAAAAAAATAAAATAAAATAAAATAAAATAAAATAAAATAAAATAAAATAAAATAAAATAAAATAAAATAAAATAAAATAAAATAAACTCACAATAAGTAAGATTTAACTAGTAGAAGAATTAAACAAACTTTGATTTAATTAACTTTCTTCTTTCTTTTCGATGTCTCCCCAGCAACGGCGCCAAAAACTTCTTGTGAAATTTTATTTATACTCACAAGCGCACGGATCACTGATTCTGTAGATAAGTAGTAATGAGATCGTTCCCATGGAGAGAGCTATGAAAATAATTATAGAAAGACTTAATTAAACCACATTAATTTAATTCTAACATAGTTCCAAATAATTTTTTAGATAATGATAAAGAGATGTAAAGTAAAAACGTTAAATTAATACAAATAAAGGTAATTGAACTTGTGAAATAAAATTTAGATAAAATATTATCAATGTTTCAGAATTCGCCAATATTTAATTAATAATTTTTATAATGTATTGATTCTAATTTTCAGAAGATAATTTAGAAATCAATCTTTTAATCTTCTATTGATTTTATCACTAAGCTCAATTTTATTAAATTCTCAAATAGATTTTGCTTCACTTCAACAGTATAATTTTTAAGCATTATATGTATACAATTTAATCGAAAACACATAATCAAAGAAAATTACTTTTCTTTTAATAAAAACCAAGTATAGATAATTTTTCTAACAATAAAAAATACATGATAGAATTAATGAAAGGATATTATCAACAATTGAAACCAAAATCATAAACATTAAATTGCAAAATATTTAGAATCAATACATAATAGAAATTAATAATCTAATATGGTTTCATTATGCACCTTAGTAAAATTAAAACTTAGAAAGACATAATTAAAACAACAAAATAAACAAAAGAACCATTTTAGCAATTTGGATTCTTAATCTTGAAATCTCAACTTCTTCCTTATTTTCTCAATTCTTTCCCTCACACTACTCTCCTCATTTGCTAAGGCATTTCCCTTCTTTTTATAAGCATGAATGGCTAGATGGCAAGTTGATGAAGAAATCAATTTTCAAATGATTTTTCTTCTTTAGCATCAAATATATAACTTTGATTTTTGAATTCTTGGTTTTCCTTAGTTGGCTTGCATAAGGATGGTTGGTGATTACTTGAATTTTTGCAAATTTTCTTTTTTAGCATCAAATGTATGACTTTGATCTTTAAATCCTTTGTTTTCCTTAGTTGGCTTGCATAAGGATGGTTAGTGTGCTCTTTAGTCTCCATTGCACATTTGAAAATGGTGTCATTTTTCAAAAGAAAAGAAAATTGCTTAGTTGATTTTATTAAAAAATTATTTCTTTCACAAAATTTATTATTATTATTATTATTATTATTATTATTATTATTATTATTATTTATGCAAGTAAAAGACTATAATTTTACTCAATTTTCAAGCTTTCACTATTTAATTTCCTATTTCATAAAAATATCATTAAATAAAAATATTTATTTAATAAATGAACAACAAAAAATAAATTTAAAGGCTATTAATATGTATTAAATTATGCTAATCATTGAACATGGATTTTAGCCACATATTCATATTAAACCTACGTAGAGCCTGATAAAAATGTTTCAGTAAACATTTAAAATATATATTTAAGTAAAATATAAGAGAGATCTGTACTGTGTTTAAAAAAGTGACGACCTATTGAGTGGGACTCCACTGTAACATGTAGATTTGTACTACATGTGCTTAAGTAGACCTATTAAGGAGTGAAATGATTAATGCCCTCTTTGTCACTATGTGAGCCTTAAAATTATATCTTATCCTTAGGACTTTTATGAAATTGTATTTTAGAATAATTTTCTTGGTTATTTCATACAAGGTGACAATGTTAATGAAATCATACAAGGAATGGTTAGAAAATTATCTAAATAAAGATGAATTAATATAGTCTTTAAGAAAGACATTTTGATAACATACCATGAGTTTACTATCCATAGCCTGGGTGATTACCTTGCTGAAATGTGTGAAGTAATCATGAATACATATCTCAAGTTTAGGTTAAGTCCTACTTAGTGTTTTCTCAAAAATACTAATCAAGTATGACCAAATTGTCCAAGGCATGGACGAAATAATTTACTATGTTAGTTAGGTGGTAACTTAAATGTAATAATTCTATTTATATGAGTTTTATTAGGTCGCACACTCCACTATCTTAATGTATATATATGTGCTATATTGAGAGCTAGAAATCCTATGTAGATGAGAGGGAGATGTGGAATAACATCCACATTGTCAAAATAAATAAATAATTATTTAATTTATTTATCTAAGGATAGATAAAACTATTTATCCTACAAGGAATAGGTTTTTTAACCCTAATATCCTATTAAGTGGAGATATATATATTCAAATTATAACTCTCCCAAAAAATAATACAGACTAATAAAATACAGTTTACAGCTCTCTAAAAAGTATTTCAATTATATGATCTAGATAGTGAGAATGTGGATTGTTGGAGAGACTCTTGTAGTCTTCTTTATTCCCTGATATACTCATTCCTAATCGGCGTAAAGATCAATTGTCTATTATATCCGTAGATTATATATCAAAACTCGATCTAGTCGCTTCCACTATAAGGTAATTCCTATTACTCTATATTATTGTGTATAATATTTTTTTAATGAAAATTTGACTTTAATTGAAAAAAGAGAATGAAATCTGAATATTAATTGAAGATAGAGAATAGATATTTCATAAGGGTAAAATAGTACAATACCACCTTAAAAAAATTGAAATTACTAATAGAACCTTATTGATCTGTTGATCTATTTGTTATTTATCCATTTAGCAAGGTCCCTTTTATAATATATATCTTGGATGGCAGGTGTAGCTATTGAAAGTGAGTGGCAAGCTGTGGTAGCATATGTTAACTTAACCACATTATTTATTGGTCTCCCCATTGGATGTGTTCTTGGTTTCAAAACTAGTTTAGGAGCAGCAGTAAGTTTCTATTCCTCTTAGCATAATTTTTTTTTCACAAATTTAATAGTTGATGAATCGAACCCATTAAGTCCATTTTTTTTCCTTTTTCAATTTCAGGGAATTTGGTGGGGAATTATCATTGGAGTTTTTTTTTTTTCAAACAACAACTTTAATTATCCTTATAGCAAGGACTGATTGGTATGTTGAGGTGAGTTAATAATTCCTTTTTTTTTTCTTTGTTGGGAGGTTTATTGCACCTAGGTTACATTATTATATAGTTCATTCCCTTCTCTAATTCTATAAATCTAATAATTAACATTAATATTTGGTAAATGGGGTGATTCAAATTTATAAAAAAATTCATCAGACTACATATGATTGATTATGAATTAATAATTTTAATTGTTACTTTAATTATTCTGTTGAAATGTATACATATGCTTTGTTAAAGTTGTTGTTAAATAATGATAATTGTTAATGCTTTTTTATAGGTTAGAAGGCAGTTAAATGATTGTAAAAATCTGCAAGAGAGAGTTTGGATTCAGTACTCAATGTTTAAAAATAGAGAAATTTTAGATAGATTTAGTCTATCATGTCATTTGTAGACCCAACCAATTACACATTGATATGTGGTGCCATTTGTTAGATGTATCATTTGTATTGGCTGATGTTTAATCACAAGTGATTAATGGTAATAAAATTAAATCTACCTAAGAATTTTCTTTAAAAACACTATAATTTTAGGTCGTAGTACGCTTAACTCACATAATATAAAACTATGTCCTCAACTGTAATTAATTAGTTGTAATCAAATCGTATTAAAATATATGCATAGAATAATACATTTATTAGATGAATCAACATTGTTAGTATGCCAAATTACAGTTAATTATTATTGAAAATAATAAACTCTAAACTTCTTAATTCCAACACTGGTATCATAAGTCAGATCATGACCAGCACTAGAATTTGAATAGGCTTAAAGCCATTAAAACCCTTCGTAAGCCTAAAGACAAAAAAAAGTCTTTTATCTTTTTACATCATATTACATCTTTTTTTTTATAGCAAATATAACCAAATTTATAAAAAAAATTTAAACCATAATATGTATCACATATACCATAAAAAAAATTATAATATTTAAATTCTCAAAATCCTACAAAAATTCGGTTAAAATTCCTTTATAACAAGTGCATATACCTTTGATAGAACTACACTCAATTATTACTACAACAATGAGACCTTTGTCCTAGCAAAGTGACTAGGAGGGAATGTAGTTCTAACAGGCCCTGAGTATGGTTTCACTACAAGAAAGTAGTAAATTAAGGACAATAATTAGAAATTATATTTTCACAGTAACTAATTAGCAATTATGTTAAGGTGACTAGTAAAATATTATACTTTAGCAACTATTTTGCGAGTAAACAGTTGCTAAAGGTGATGCCAAAAAATGACGCCATATTTAGCTACTAAAAGTTAATCACAAATTAGTTGCTAATTAGAGACTAAGATAACATAGTCACTAATTTGAGACTAAATACTGACTAAATAAGAAAAGTTAATGGCACGAATTATTTAGAGACTAATTTAGCTACTAATACCGGTAGTCGCTAAATTATTGACTTTTAATTTTCCATCAAAATTTTTTATTTTCCTGTTTATTTTATATTTAGCGAAATTTAAATTCGTCACTATACTCAAAAAAAATTTTACACCCAAATTTATTTAATTTTTCTGCTTATTTTATATTTAGCTATGAAATTTTTTGTCGTTAAACTCATCTCACCCAACAAATTTTTTTATTTTCCCGTTTATTCGATAGACAAGAGTCATATTAGTGACGAAATGCTATGTTGCTAATTTTTTAAAAAAAATTATCCAATTAGTGACAGATTTTGTAACGGATTCTTGTTTGTCACTAAATCTAAATTTTTATAAAACCCTTTTCTTCCTCACTCCTATCATTTTTTCTTTTTGTGTTTTCATTTTTTTCTTTTCTTAACTCTTTTATCTTCTTTATTCTTTGTCATTTTTTCTCTCTCATTTTCTACTTAATTTTTCTTTATAATTTTTTCTTTTCTCTTATCTCTTTCATTTTTTTCTTCATTTCTTTTCTTTATATATAATTAATATTTTCTTCTTCTTTCTTCTTTATTTTTTTCTATATTATTTTTCTCTTTCTTTTTTCTTTATCACTTGTTTTTTACTATTTCTGTCTCTTTTTTCTATGATTATTTCTCTTTAGTTTTCTATTAAAATTTATTATTATTATTAATGAAAAAAGGGACATAAAATGGACAATTAATTCAAAAAAAATGAATATATTAAAGAAGACAAGACAATCAATAAAAATAAAATAAATAAAAATATATATATTAAAAGAAAAGACAATTAGTATATCAAGAAAATTAAAATAAAGAAAATTAAAAAATCTCGACAAATATTTTGAAAAAATAAAAAAATGAAATCTATAGACTATATTATATTAGTAGTACATTACTCACAACCGAAATCACTTTAGTCCTTTTTTTTTTTTTTTTTTTTTTTTTTTTTTTTTTTGTATTTAGTAATTGTATTTTTTCAATTAGCAACTGACTTTTTTAGTTGCTAATTATAGACTATTATTATTTAGTAGCTAATTAGCGATTATTTTACTTGTAAAAAAATTTAGCGAGAAGGCTTTTAATGATTATGTAATTTAGTCACTAATTATGATTTAGCTACTACATTTTGTAGTATCTAAAATCAATTTTTCTTGTAGTGCTTGATTTAAATTGAGTATCTGAAAAGAATTAATCAAATAAAAAATTTCAATTCTTAAAATTTTAAGAACCGAAACTAAACCAAAAATTTGATTCTTAGAATCATAATCATACTTGAAGATTAGTATTGAGCTAAATTGAATATGTGAACTCTTAATTTTGCACGCTCTTGATATGCTGCAGCTTGACACCTGTTAAGATTTGTGTGCCACACAGAACCCGTATAGCAGTCGCGTTGGCCAGTTAACGGGCAGGGGTCAAGGGGTTAGTGCCCCATTAAAAAATGGATTTTCTATTTTTTACACCATTCAGTTTGTATTTGAACCTTATATAAAAGCACCTAGACTTGGTAAAAAGATCTCTGAAAGCTGAAATTGCCAAATTTGAAAATTTGGAAAATAGAGTTTTAGGAAGCAAAATCTATCTCTTTGACTTATAAACCACCCTTAAATCATTTATGATTGGATAACAAGCACAATGCAATTGGAATCGCAAAAAATGAATTTGAGCTAACCGGTCAAAATAGCAAAATCGACACAGATTGCATGTGCAGTGACTGCAAGGCACATTTGTAGTGACCGCAGGACCATTTGTAAGAAAATGCACATGTATTGACCGCAAATGCACGTATGAAATTAATCATGTGACCGCATGTTGCATGTGCGAAACCGCACAATGCAAATGCGGTTGTCCCCTGTATAGCCTCAAAATCCCACATCGAAATTTTACAAACTCTTCATCCAATCTTTCCCTTATATATAGGGTGCTTCCACTTAGTTTTCTAGACCTTTTGACCTTTTCACTTACTTGATTAGCCATTGCATTAAGCGAACCATCTCTACAAGTTTGATATGCCAAGGTGCGAGTTTCTAGTTTAAAGTTTTCCTTTTCTTTTTTTTTTTTTGCTATGCTATTTGCTTCTTACTTTGCAAATTGAATTGGGTTGCAACTTCCTGAGCTGACTCGTAGAGTCAAAAGTTTTTCACAGTCCGACGCAAGCTGCCATTTATTGTCCAAGGCTAGCCACTACCCTGCTGTCCGAGATAAGTTTTCTTTCCCTTTTTCATTTCCTTTTATTTATTTATTTCATTTTATTGATTTTCACCTTTGGACCTCTTCTCCCTCCAAGGCTCTTTGCCTTTTTGCTTTCTCTTCTACCCCATACTCTTTAATTAATCACTTTAATTTGATTCATGTTAATTAAAATTTGATCTAATTAATTAAATTGGTTAAATCAATTAATTCAACCCTTATTTTAATCAATAAACCAAAACATAATAAAAGGCTAAGACTAAAACTAACCCCTTTCGTAAGAAAGGTGAATTATGCTTATTTCAATTTGCAGGGATACATAGGTATGCTTGTTCCAAGTATAAAATCCAACTAAAATAAACAACATTTTCCCTTTTCTTTTTTCACCTTCTTCATATAGATTAAGATTTGTTTTCTGTTCTTTGATTGTATTGCTTTAGGATTTAGTTTGGAAAATATGTGACTTTCCTAGAATCCCAATAAGGACTAGAGAGAGTATCCCCTAATTTGGTTTGTATTGTAAATTTTTTTTTGCTTTTATTATTTTTCTTTATTATAGAAGGAATGAATGGAATGGATGAATATTCATGCATATATAATTCATATATTTATAAATTGTTTATAAAATTTATTTTAAGTTATTTTGTATTAAACCTACCAAACTAATTTTTTTAAAATAAACCAAAAACTTGGTCCTCTAATTCTCTTTGGTAATGAAGGACTAGTACACTTTTCCTATTGGGATAAAATTAGAGTCATTTAATTGAGTTTTTTTTTTTTAACTTTTCCCAAATAAAAAATAAAATTAAGGTGGTGAATCTAAACCATTTCTCAAAATCAATCAATCTGAACTCGAGAGTTCCATCGTGAGACTTAGCTCAAATGAGTATTTCGATCCCCTTTAGGAGATCGGACCGCTGTGAGGCTACTTGGGTGAGGCCTCACAGCTAACGACTCTGCTAGGGGCCACCTTTTTTTTTTTTTTTTTAATAAAAGTATTTGTACTAAAGTTTAGCCTATTAAAACCCATTTATTTTGATCCATGTAAATGATCCAACCCATTAATCATAAAAATTATAAATAAAATTGAATTGATAGAAGTGGATAGTAGGGAGTTGAGCAATAAGCAAAAGTTGGCTGTAAATGAATTGGTGAGGAGCTAAGTAAGAGAGATTTGAGAAACATGAAGGCAAAAATAGAACTGTCACTTAATGGGAGAGTGGGTAGTTGCATGAGGAAATAAAAGCAAGAAAATGCTCAAAGGGAGGACACAGAAAAATTCTGAGAGATCTACCCAAAAAGCTATAGTAACTTCGAGAATTAACAACAAAATTTCAATCTTACATAAAATTTCCTTGATCATTTCCATTTTCAGTCTTTTTTTTTTCATTTAATTTCCTGTTAGTTGTGAATATTTCAAGTTTTAAGTTCTGTTACTTGTGAATATTTTCAAATTTCTTCTATACAACCACAATTTCCATTTCAAATTTAGTTATTCATCATCTTTCATTCAATCTTTTCAATTTCTAATTTTTCAATTACAACCCTACTAGTTAGTGCATTATCCAATTTAAGGGAATTGTGGTAAATAACCTTAAAGATCCACAATCACTTTGATCTCAGAAGTTGAAAGGCGAATAAAATCGATGGTTTGTGAACCTCACACACATGGCATGCCCATAAATAAAAATTTACACCAACATAATTTTGGCATGCTCGGTGAGACCCATTAGACATGTCACCAAAAACTAGAATTGGAAAGAAAAGCATAGTGTCTCAGGATGCTAATATCACTATTAATGAAGCAGGGCAGGAAGGATTTATTCCTTACATAGTGGAATAGATTAAGAAGAATTTAGCGCCCCAGGAAGTTCAGCACCACAATGAGGTGCCAATCAATCTAACAAGACCTATTGTTTGACAAGGTGAGATATCATTGCCTACAAATAGTACTGATATTAACGTGTAGTTATTGACCGAACAAATTAGGCTACACTACGAAAATCAGAAGAGTATGATGGAGACTCAGATGAAAGTTGTTGAGGAACAGGCTAAGGCCCTACAAGGTATAACTTCTATGTTAGCAAACTTGGTAGAAAAAGTAACTTCTAGTATGGAGCAAAGTGTAGGTTAGAATGCTACACCAAAGCCTACAAAGTAGAATACTAGAGAAGAGTAGGGAGGCCAATCTTCTGCTGGCTCTCTAGAAAGGAATAGTAACTAAAGCACTATGGCTTCCCAAATGGTTCATGATGAAAGTTATCTTCCAGCACAATAGGTACTCCACTTAATGGCTGCCACAATGGCAGGCCAAAAGCTCCTTAACAAGTGTTTACTAATACAAATCCTATCAATCAACCTTTGTTGTATGAACCTAATGATGTTTTGCCTTTTTAAGGAGGCTTGGGGGCTTTTGGGGGCATGGCTCAAGGAGAAGGTAATAGGGGAAATCAAAATTTCCCTCCTAGGCAAGCTTTTCTAGCACCTTAAATTGACAGGGATTTATTGAGAGAAGGTGTGCAAGAATTGTATAGCCTTGGATTGAGATAGGCAGGCAGACTAAAATTCTACAAGCCTTATCTAAAAGTTATTGATAGGGGGAACCCTTACCAAGAGGGTATAGAATTCCTAATTTTGTGTTGTTTTCAAAAGAAAATAGCTAATTAATCTTGGAGCATGTGGCTAAGTTCACTACACATGCAGTGAACTAGCTAATTTCAAAAACTTTGCTAACTTTAAGCTTAGGTTTTTTCTTAATTCTCTAACAGGTATGATGTTCACTTGGTATGTCATCTTGCGTAGGAATTCCATTATGAACTGGTACGAGATGGAAAGGCAGTTTCACACATAGTTCTTTAGTGTTGAACTAAAAGTTTGCATCATGGAACTGTCTAGAGTAACCTAAAGAGTTGGAGAATCAGCAGACTAATATATTGTTAGATTCAAGAAAATGAGGAATCGTTGCAAGATTTATATCTCTGAAATTGAGTTTGTAAAGATGGCTCAAAGGGCTCGACATTGAGCTTCAAAAGAAATTCCAAGGCATAGAATTTTGGGATTTTTATGAGTTAGCATCAAAGGTCATAGAGTATGAAAAACTCTTAGGTGAAGAAAATCAGAGGACGAGATCTAGTATGGGAACTTACTACAAAGAGTTGAATGGAAAGTGGCAGTGGTTGACTAATCCATTAATGGATCTTGTATGTGCCCTTTATTGGTAAAGAAAATTCCATATGCATGGAAGAAAACTCATGCCATAAGTGATACTCCTCAATATACATTTGAAGTGTTTAAAACAAAGGAGATTTTTGATTTCTTACACAAAGAAAACTTTATCAAACTACCTCCAGACCACAAATTGCCCTCTAAGAAGGAATTAAAGGGGAAAGACTACTATAAGTTCTATAATTCATTTAATTATACTACTAATAGTTGTTTATCTTTTAGGAACTTAGTCCAAGATAGGAGTAACAAGGGAATTCTAAAATTCCTTTAAAAGAAGGAGGTCATGTTGATAGATGAGGACATGTTTCCCCTTATGGCACTATTAATGCAGCTATTTTTGACCGAGGACCTTTCTTCATTTGTAAAATGAAGAAAAAAGGAAGAAGGTAGAAAATCAAGGCTGGCAAAGTATATTAGAAAGTGTGGATTCCTAAAAAAACTTTAGTTGAAAAGCATAAGATGAAGATTGAAAAGAGAACTCCTGTAAGATTTTTAAGAAATCAATGGGTTCCTCAGAAGCATGTTGCTCCTGTACCCAAGTTCCAAAGGAATCAACTAAGATTCATCACACTTCCTATTGTGTTGCCAAGTAATCAGTGGCGTAGGGTTCAGTATAAAAAGTTTCCCCAGCCATTGACTAGAACTTAGAAGAGGCGATTATTGAGACAAAGGGCTACAAAATGATGGAAGAAAGAAGTAGAGTCAAGTAAAAAAGAATCTACCAAAGTCCAAGTTTTGCAGAAAAGCTACTGAAGATGTGAATTTCATAGATGATGAAGATGATCTTTTGCCCTTTACAGGGAGTTGTAAGGAAGTTCCTTAAGATGATCAAGATGTTGAATCCATGGTGGAAGGAACTTTTATGGTTGGAAGAATTCCTATCCCATTTGGTTGTGTCACAGTCTCTATCACTCTACTTTTCAGCTTTAAGTCAAAAGAAGCTAAAGAAGAGGATGTGATCTTATTATAAAGGAAAAGAAGGAATATCAAGGTACATCACTTGCTAAAGAGTTGGGAAAAAGTAGCATTACCATTCAAGCTACTGATCCAAATGAACCGGAGAGAGCCATCTTCGACAAACCGTCTATAAAGATGACCAAACACATTAGGCCATTGTATATAAGAGCTCGCATGAATGGGAGACTAGTGTCCAAAGTATTGATGGATAATGAGTCAACAGTAAATGTGAATGTTAGGTGCATTGGGAAGGACTGAAGATCATTTGATGGCAACAAAAGTGTCAGTGCCTGCATTCACAAGGAAGGTAACTAAGACACTTAGTGTTTTACCTACTGAAATTACTATTGGTAGTAAAACTTCATTATCTACATTCTTTGTTGTCAATTCATCTGCAAGTTATAATGTTTTGTTAAGGAGAGATTGGATACATGCCAACTGATGTGTACCATCTTGCTTTCATCAGTTTTTATTATTTTGGAAAGGTGACGATGTAGGAGTTGTATGGGCGGACAGATAACCTTTCTCAGCTTACAGTGATTCAGTTAAGGCTAGATATTCCAATATGGATTTTGGCCCAATCAAGTTCACAAGAAGGAATAAGAAAGGAGATCCAAAAGCTATTTATGTTTCCAAAGAAGAAATTGGTCAACAAGCTAAGACTCTCCTTAAACCCATAACCATCGTGCCATACCGGTCAATGTCTTAACCAATTATAGAGGAGATCCTATGATCAATCACACTAATGGAGTTGGCAGTAGTTGCAGTCGTGGTGTTCAAGGTGTATTTGCAGTAGAAACTTAACAAACTAGAGTTAGAGGAATTTCAAGATATTAATAGAGCAAAATTTATTTTCAAAGAAGAACTTCTAGAGGATGCTTAGGAGGTTTAGCTTGAAGATTTGAAAGAGGCATGTGTGTTACGTAATTTCTGCAAGTGTATAGGTCAAGAACAAGTAATATAGTAGTAAAATAAAGTGTTGATCCCACGAGGAAGGTTTTTACAAGTACCAAAATTAAGATTACTCTATTATTTAGAAAATCAATTATGGGAATTTATATTTCAAACTAAATTAAAATTCAAGTAATTAAATAATGATGATTAATTTAAAATGAGATTAAAGGCCTAGGATTTAGAATTCATCAAGTAATTATTATGATTTCTTTATATTCTCTATATTGAATTATTTTTGCTAGAATTAATGATTAGATTTCCCTAAATTATATGATGCTATCTCTCAAGATACAACATGTGTGTTTATATTAACCTTATGTTTACTCTCGTGATCATAAGCAACCAATACAAACCCATTAAGTTTTATGGAAATTCTTTTAAAAATCACAAAGGAGTGTTCTTATCTCTAAACAACACATTCCCTAGGTCAATTATCCTAATGAACTAATATTGTATTTCCACTCTCGCTACTTCACTCAATATCTTAAATCATGAAATTAATAGCCAGTTAATTAGTTCTAAGATAAAAGATTAATTCCAATAATCAAACTCAATCAATTAAATATAAATAATCATATGCAAATCAAAAGATTACATCTAAATCCTAGTAAAACAAACTTAGCTACTCATAATTAAAAAGGAAGAAACAATTAAATTAACAACAAATATAATAACAACTTATAATTAAATTCAAGAATAAAGTTTAGAAAGAACTCATTTTGAGATACAATATTTGACGAACACGAGCTCCAAAAAACTCCTCTTCTTGATCAAAATAACAATAAAAGAAATCTACACTAAGAAAGTATATGTAACTCTCTCTCTATATATTTTTTTATTCTATTCAATTGTATTTTTGGAGAAGGGAGGTAATGCCTGTTTATAGACAAATTTCACCTTTATTTTCAACCATATTGCATCATTGATTGCATCATTATTTTTATGACATCATCACCTGCATTATTTATTTTATGACATCATCGCCTGCATTATTTATAAAATGACATCATTTTCTGGATCATTTATAAAATGACATCATCGCCTAAAATATGATATTATTTATTACATCATTGTGACATCATTATGACATGCAAAAAAAAAATAAAAATACTAAAAATATATTATAATTTATTTATAAATTGCAGAACTATTTATTTCTCAAAATAAGTAATAATATTGTTGCATTCTTGAGAATTGAGATAAAATTTAAGTTTAAACAAATAAAATAACTCTAAGAAGGTAGAGTTATCACACCCCCAAATTTAAGATTTTGCTTGTCCTCAAGCAAAAGAAAATTGAAAACTTCAACTAGTCGACTTTTATAGGAAATTACAATTGCATTTAGCATATGCAACAAGCCTTTCAACTCCTAGGTGACCCGTAGAGGACGAGTTATAGTCTAGTGAGGGCCTCCAGTATTGATACCCACAAACACCTATAAAACTCTAAACTTTCAACTATTTATCTCAGAAAATAATAAAATACCACAAAAAAGAAATTTAATCCTCTCGTGTTTATGTTGAATAATTTTTTAAATGTCTTAAGAAATTAATATTTACAAACAACATATTAATAGTATTGCAAGTCAAGTTTTTATCTCATGTTCAAAACAATCATCATCTTAATCATGCCTTGAATAACCATGCATTAAATCAACCGCAAAGAAATTGTTGCACTTTAGATAGGCATATACACACTAATATCTTTAAATGCCTCTATCAAAAGATATAAAATAAATGTACAAATCTCATAACCATGTTAATGCAAACAATCTCCACTAATGGAATTCATAAATCAAGAGAGATCAAAAGGTCTTAACTAGGATTGTAATGGAACTAACATAAGGTCTTTTGGCTGAGCAAAGAAAAGGCTAAATGAATAAAAGTAAGATACTTATGTCAAGTTTACAAAAGAAAATCAATATCTCAAATAAAGGGATTTTGTTAATAAAGGACCCCTTTCATCTTAAGTACGATTCTTCTTTAATGTTTTCTTCTTTTAAGCCCCCCTCTTTTTTTTTTTTTTTTTTTTTTTTTTTTTTTTTATCAACAACAATATCATTTTAAGGAAAAGCAAGAATTACTAACTTTATTTTATTTTATTTTCTTGCTTTCCCCCAAACTTATTTTAAGTACAAGGAGGTCTTTTAGTATGAATATTACTCTCAGTTGTTAGAGATCTTTATTTTTTTTTAAATTTCAATAATTCCCTTTTCTTCATTAGAATGTAAACTTGGCAAAATTATCTCATAAACAGGGTGAAGGATAGCAATTAAAGTTAATTAACAAAGAAAAGAAAGCTAAAATTAACAAGGCACAAAGGGGTAAACTAGGAAAAAATTAAAATAAAGGTGGATATAAGCAATAGGCTAAACAAACAATGCCTAAATCATATATCTCTTTCAAAATGAATTCAAAATTTTACCTCAAAAGTTTGTAAAAACATGTTCTAAGATAGGTGAGGTAAATGAAGATAAAAATGTGTAGAAACCTCTCTAAGTAAGCATATACAATTTCAATACAATCAACATAATGTAAAGCAAATCAAAACATAATATTAATAAAAGTTAATTTCTTACCCAAAATAGTTGCTCAACCTAAAATACTTTAATAAATTGTTTGCAAATACCAATTATAATCAATCATTAGCCTTCATTAAATTATTTAATATAAGCATATTTTATCAATAAAAGAGTAAAAATTTTAAATTTATTCATCAAAATACAAAAAAATGACCGAAAACAAAAAATAAACTAAACTTCCCCTAAACTTGCAATTGACATTGTCTTCAATGTCAAAGAAAGAAACCAAAAGAAATAAAATACTTCTTGTAGAAAAGTGGATTTCAAATTGTAAGCAGGATGTGTATTCCACTTCCTTGTTTCTTATAAAACATTAAGAAATAACACTAAAAGCAAGCATGAGAAACTAATCATACAAAAAGAAAACATCAATTTTTTTTTTTGTATTTTTATTTTTAATTTTTTTAATTTTTATTTTGGAAACTAGAAAAAAAAAATATTACAGATGTGTATCAAAAGCACAAAAAAGTACTCTTTACTTGACCATCTTGTATAAATAACTCTTCAGTTAGTTAGTTAGTTTTTTTTTTTTAAAGGAAAATCACAGAAATTTAAGATGCATATCAAGAGTACAAAAGTAACTCTTTATTCAGCCATCTTACATTTAGTGAATCTGTCACATCCCAATTTTGGAGACATGACGGTCCTAGGACATGGAAAGATATAAAATCACCCATGTCCATAGAACCCACTTATATAAATACTGCTTAGGATCGTACCAAAAACCTCTTACATTAACTTAAATAAACCCTTTTTTTTTTTAGAATACCTTAAGTTGCGAAAGCATAATTAAAATATACTTTAAACATAATCCATAAGGAAATAATATTTAGAATTCAATTAAAACCTTAAAGGATAACATTTCAAAATAAACATCCAAAAAATGAAAATTCTCAGAGCTTCTAAGGATAACTCTTCATAGCATATTAAACTAATTTTCTTGGACAAGGAATTCCCCAAGCGAAATAGGATGCTTGAGTCATCACCTTGCCTCATCATAATGCTCACCTAGAACCACATAAGGAAAAAGGATGAGATAGATGATCTCAATGAGTAAACAATAGGGATTATACAATAACACATATCCCTTAGAAAGAGCTCATAGCTTATAACTTCTAGTTCATGATTCATAATTTGTAATTTAGAAAGGTTCACAGAAATCACACTTATAACACATAAAGTGAAGGCTATTGCCATAATCACTCGAACACATCGAGTGAAGGCTATTGCCATAATCACTCGAACACATAACACATAGAGTGAAGGTTATTTCCATAATCACTCAAACACATAACACATAGAATGAAGGCTATTGCCATAATCACTCGAACACATCGCCAATAATTACTCGCATCAATATGAGGATCACATAGCTGATGATTACTTGCATTGGTATAAGGAGCACATAGCCGATGATTACTCGCATTGGTGCGAGGATTTTTGCATAAAAAAAAGGGTTAAAGGTACCATAGTAAGAGCTAATGGTAATCATATATAACAATAACATTTAAGCCATCAATAACATGTATCCCAATAGCAATAGCAGTTTATTATTTTGAACAAAAGATATAAGAATAGTGTAGTTTTAGAAAGAATATAAGTTAGGGCAATAATCATAAAGGAATTATCATTGGATAAACAAAAATGGTTTGGACCAATTGTCTTTTGGCAACCCAAGCTTAATAAGGAAATCATAGAATAATATTTTAGAATAGAAAGAACTTGGGTTTCAAATATCTCAAAGGCTCACATAACATGATATCATATACTTGTAACATAACATAATATTTATTCACACTTGGACCATGAATATAGTGTTTACTCACACTGGAAGCAGGAATTTAGAGTTTACTCACCTTGTGGTTCCCTTGCTCCTAATTCACGAAGCCTTTGGACTTCTAAGACTCCTCAAGCTCTATCATAATGTTTAATTTGATACTTAGTATTTCTTCAATCTTGATGCTATCCTATCCCATAACTACCTCATGCACATCTAACATTCACATATACTTAGAGTTGCATATATAAGTGCACCTCATCACTTGCACATAACATTTTGACTTAAAGTCTCACACATTTAGCCTTTATAGGCCCATATGAAAACACATCACAATCATGTCAATATCTTTCTAAGGTCATCATAATATCATTATCTTGATAACAATTCATTTAAAAGTCATCTTAGTATACTTAACACATCCATACAAGTCAACTTGACAAATAACTTTTCGAGTGTCATGCATAACTCTTATGATCCATTCATTCAATCAATCACTTCATCAACTCAAGACCATTTATTCATTATCAAGTCATCATAACATCTAGTTCCATATTTCCAAATCACATTCACATTCTAATCACAACATAAGATTAAGATACTATAAGTACACCTTAAGTATACAAAAGTGCCATTAAGCTTGTTTAGGGTCATTCCTTCAACTAACATGTAATTTTATCATTTATCATATGTACATGTCAATAATCATCAAAATACATTGTGCAAAAATTATAGACATTGGGAAAAAAATTCCATAGTAGGTCGAATGCATTATCGAAGGGAAAACTGAATTTTTCTTACTTTTCGCACCTTCTGTCTATTACAGTAATAAGTAAAAACAAGTTTTGAACTAAGATTTTTCATGCAATCAAAACCAAAATAATTTTAGAATACTAATCCATTGGAATCGGCACTAATTGGTATATCTCATTCATGAAAATTCAATTTTTGGCTTTAGGATGCAAAACCACGAGTTTTTTTGCTTTCGGTATTTTTTGGTCATTACAGCAATAAGTAAACAGGTAGTTTAAACCATTATTTTTCATTCAATCATAGCAAATATTAGTTCAGAATCCATCCATAAACAAAATGGCAGCCACATGTTCAAGAAATCATAGAATTTTCCAATTTCCAAGTTATAATACAAAAACCTATAATTTTTTTATTTTCTGAAACTTTTTGGTCAACGCAAAAATATATAGAAATATAATTTAATCCAATATTTATCATCATAACACATCAAAAAACGGTTTAGAAATCACTCATGCAAGAATCGGCCCCCCATGATATGTACATATATATATATATATATATATATGTGTGTGTGTGTATGTCTATATATATATATATATATATATATATATATATATATATATATATATATATATATATATATATATATATGTATGTATGTATGAATGTATGTATGTACGTATGTGTGCATGTATATACACACACACACACACACACACACACACACACATACATACATACATACATACATACATACATATATATATATATATATATATATATATATATATATATATATATATATATATATATATATATATATATATATATATATATATATATATATATATATATATATATATATTAGTGTGTGTGTGTATACATGTATATATATATGTGTATACATGTATATAAATATGTCTACATATCTATATATATATGTGTACATATCTACATATATATGCGTAC
>CANTUT010001105.1:0-84852 GCA_947687605.1 Reutealis trisperma
GCCATATATTTCATTAAATTAGGTAATATATAGTAGTTGTTTCTATGAAACAGTGATAACAAATATTTATTTATTAAAGTAAAAAAATACAAAATCCTACCACTATGAACTAACAAAAAAAATTACAAATATGTATAAAAGTAAAGTAAGTAAATTGTACAATTTTAAGGAAATAATGTACTATTCTTATCTCATAATTAGCACATATGTAACAAAATGTACTAAAGGAGGAATTTTTATAATATACCATTTTATAAAATTAAGTAATGTATATTAGTTTCAATGTAGCTAATGATAACAACTACTTATTGATTATTATATATATAATTGAAATTGGGCTATACTTTTGACACTTTGATCCGTTGTCTTCTTTTTTAAGACTTGAAAGTATGTAAATAGGTACGGATAAAAATTCAAAAAATACAAAACTTCATTATTTTTTTTTTAGTATGAGAAATAAAACTTCATTTTTTTTAAGAGAAATAAAGAAAGTAATATTAAGCAACATATATTGGGATAGGTTTGTGCGGCTATAGGTGGGGGGCGCGAAGGCCTGAAAGTGGTCGTCTACTAATAAGCCAACATTAACGACTACAACCATTCCTACTCCTCCAATATCCTCCTTTGAAGTGCAACGATGTGCTGCTGATCCATGTGCAAGCAGCTCAGCACTCCCTCTATACAACATATTTATCTCTCCATAGTAGTGGGCTTCCGATCTTCTTCATTAACATCCTGCCAGTCACCCCCATCACTTCTCCAATCTTTGTATGGGGTGTTTTGTTGAATTTGTAGGCCTGGGGCAAAAGAAGCAGTAGATGCTGTAGAAGTGCCTAGAACAAAAGCGTAGGGACTTGGTACAAAAGTAGGGACACCAACTGAAGTGGGATCCAATACTACTGAATCATGATACTCAAATGTCTTCGATGGGGTGAGCTCTTTTCTAGGATCAGTTTCTTCTCCAGAAGCTCTCCAGTCCTTATCCAAATGAGACACAGTGAATTTGTCAAGATAGGTTGGTGAGCCATCTTGAGTCATCAGAGGTAATCCCTCAAAAACACCCAACTTCTTTGCCAACCTGGTGATGTAGGCTCTCCCAACTAGATGGCCAGCAGAGTCTTTCGTTGATTGTGCCACTAAAAACCTTAAGTGCATAAGCAATATTGCACTGAAACCCCTCATACATACACATGAGATAGGAAAGATCCATGTTTTGAACATGTCCGGTGCTTTGATGTCGTGCATTAATCATGTGAGCAATGAGGTGGTGCACTACCCTCATAGGAAAAGACGCAAAGCCCGAGGCCTTATTCTTCCCAACCTTCCACTTGCCTTTGTTTGGAGCATATTGCTCCCATACTTGATCAGGTTTCTTTTTTGATTTAAAAGTCAACAGTGATTGTTGATACTTTGTAGTAGACATATCTGCATAAGAATATAGCCCCATTTCCATCCAAGCCTACTGCATGAGAAACTGAAATGCTTTCCCCTAAAGTTGCTTTTCCTGATCACGTGGTCTTCTTGGTGTACTGCAGGGTACAATAAAATTTCAGAGTTAGTTCCCTCCATACCACCTCATCAATTTCAAATAGCTCCTTCCACCTGGGTTGATTGAACATTCGAGCAATCTCATCCTTTAGTCCCGTATTCTCCAATGATGTCCAATCAATTAACCAATGGGGCTGAAAAGGTTTATTGCCCAAAATTGCTAACCGAGCCTTAGCCGTTGCATCCGTGAATTGTACTAAATGATGGTCCTTAATATATTTCTTAGCATGGGCTTTAGTATGTGGTGGTGATGGGGACGTCATAGGATAATTCCCCCATTTAGCTTTCTTGACGGGCATCTTGCCTTTTCTTTTCCTAGAATCCATTTACAAAATAAACACAAAAGCCAACCAACAAAGCAATACCAACCAAAAGTTGATTGATGAATGAATCTAACACAAATTAGCAATAAAAATGGCAAAATTTTCACTAAAGTATTTCATCAAACACTTGGTAGGCAATAATTTAAGTACACAAATTCAATATGAGATGGATTCTAAACTTGCCACAAACCAACAATAGAAATAAAAACAAGCATAACATGACTTAAAATTTGAATTAAAATGAACAACTAATCAATGAAATCGTTAAATCTTGAATTTGGGTTCATGAATGAAAAATTGAAAAATTGAATTCATACCTTGAAATTGCTTGAGAATTGATGGATTGAGGGGATTATTGTTATGATTTGATGCAAGGTAAGATGATAATTGACAAGAAAATGCAAGAAAATGGAAAAGAAAATTTGAATGTGAAGAGATGTGCTTGAGTGCGAAGGAAGAGAAAAATGTTGTGTGTAGGAGAGGGAAGTTACTGCAGTTTATTAAAAAAAATACAACATACATGGCCTAAATTTTATTTTACATGTCCCGTGCAAAACACAACTTAGGTTGTGTAAAATTTTAAAAATCTCAGAATTTGTTTTTCAATTTATACGGCACGTGTAAAACTGCATTATGGCCGTGCAAAATTTTTGAAATTGGCCGAGAGTTTTATTTGTTTACACAGCCTCACTCTCATTTTACACGACCATGTAAAACAAAAGGTTAGGCTATGTAAAACCTAGCAAAGTGATAGAATATTGTATTTTTGTCCCTTTCAAGCCTCCAATCGACACCAAATCACACCTTATCATTCTATAGCATCTTAGTTCATAAAATTCCACAAAGAACTGAAAACAAGCTAAACAAAAGGATCAAACTCAATTGAATACATAATAAAAATGTTAGAAAAGGGGAAAAATATAGACATTTAAGCGTTTATCAACCATGAACTGGTTATTTTAGCATTGATACATACTTGATCAATACCTATGTGACTTAGTATATTTCTTAATAAAACCATATATATTTACAACTATAAAGTATATTTAACGAATAAAGAGTATATTTTGATAACAAAATAGTACATTGCTTAATTTGTGGATAAGTAAAGGGAGAATACTCTTTGATTTATTTTCTTAATAAGTCATTGGATTTAGTGGAGGCCAAAAAAATTCCCTTTGGGTGCTTACGTGAGGTTGTGCCCAAACATGATCAACATATGGGCAACCAAATATAGCTTATCAGCATACTACATTTATTACAAGAATACAATATACTCAGTTGATGAAACGATATAATATGTATGTCAAATAACCATAGGACGTTGCTTAAAGGGTAGATAAGGAAACAAAAATTACCGTTGGCATATTCAAAATATAATTTTTGTAATTGGTTCATGACAAAAAATATTACTATGATCTGGTTGTATAAGCTTGGAGATATACTTGATCAATACATGGGCCACCTAGTAGATTTCTTAATAAAACAGTATATATTTACAACAATAAAGTACATTTACCTAAAAAACAGTATATTTTGATAAGAAAATGGTACATTACTTAATTTGTAGATAAGAAAAGAGAGAATACTCTTTGATTTTTGTTCTTAATAAGTTATTGGATTTAGCAAAGGCCAAAAAAATTCCCTTTGGGTGACTACGTTTTGTTGTGCCTAGATATGAGCAATATATGGCCAACTAAATATAGCTTGTGAGCATACAGTATTTCATTACAAGGCTACAATATAATAGGTTGAAAAAATGATATGATATATTTGTCAAATAACCAGTATATTGCTCAAAGAGTTGATATGGAAACTAAAATTACCGTTGGCATATTCAAAATATAATTTTCCTAATTGCAAGTAGGACATAAAATGCTACCTTCCACTAGGTATATCAGTTTCGAGATATATGGGCCACCTAGTATATTTCTTAACAAAATAGTATATATTTACAATGTTATAGTATATTTACTTAGTAAATAGTATATTTTGAGCATAAAATGGTACATTGCTTAATTTGTGGATTATAAAAGGGAGAAGACTTCTTGATTTTTATTCTTAATAAGTCATTGGATTTAGCGGAGGCCAAAAAAATTCCCTTTTGATCACTATGTTTTGTTGTGCCCAGACATGAGCAATATATGGCCAACTTCTAGAGATAGCTCGTAAGCATACAATATTTTATTACAATGCTACAATCTAGTAAGTTGAAGAAATGATATGATATATTTATCAAATAACTAGTACATTGCTCAAAGGGTGAAGAAGGAAATGAAAATTACCGTTTGCATATTCAAAATATAATTTTTGTAATTGCTCTTATGACATAAAATTACTACCTTCCACTAGTTATGCTCAAGCTTTGAGACATATATGATCAATATATGGGCGACCTAGTATATATCTTAAAAACAAGTATATATTTAAGCACTAAAGTACATTTACCTAATAAACAATATATTTGGATACAAAATTACAACATTGCTTAATTTGTAGATTATAAAAGAGAGAATACTCTTTGATTTTTTTTCTTACTAAGTCATTGGACTTAGTGAAAGCCAAAAAAAAACTCCCTCTAGGTGACTACATGAGGCTATGGCCAGACATGAGCAATGTATGGCGACTTTCCGAAGAGAGCTCGTGAGCATGAAGTATTTCATTACAATGCTACAATATAGTATGTTGAATAAACGATATGACATATTTGTCAAATATCCAATACATTGCTCAAAGGGTGGATAAGAAAATGAAAATTACCATTGGATATGCAAAATATAATTTTTGGCATGTTGTGGAAGAACTGGTCATATCAGCATTCATACATAAAATGTCAATACCGTTGCGACCTAGTATATTTGATAATAAAATCGTATATTTTTTTAACGATAAAGCACATTTGACTAATAAATATTATATTTTGATAAGAAAACAGTACATTTCTTAATTTAGCAATAGGAAATGGGAGAATACTATTTTCTATTAAAATTACTTATTGGATTTACCAAAGCCCAAAAAAATTCCCTTTGGGTGCCTATGTGAGGTTGAGCCCATAATCTATCAACAAATGGGCAACTAAATATATATAGTGAGAGTACTACATTTAATTACAACTAATTATCTACTTGGTTGGAAAAATGATATATTATGTATGTGAAATAACCATAGGATGTTCCTTAAAGGGTGGATAAGTTGACAAAATTTACCATTGGCATATTGAAAATTTAATTTTCATAATTGTCATGACAAAAAATACTACTATGATATGGTTATATAAGCTTAGAGACATACTTGATTAATACATGGGCCACCTAGTTTATTTCTTAACATAACAGTATATATTTACAATGATATAGTATGTATACCTAATAAATAGTATATTTGATTAAAATAGTATGTATTGCTTAATTTATGGATAAGAAAATGAAGAATACTCTTTGATTTTGTAATTTATAAGTCATTGGATTTAGTGGATGCCAAAAAAATCCCCCTTTAGGTGTCATTCATTGTTTCTAATCTAAAGTTTTAGGCCGGACATTAGTATTATAGTTTGACTGAAATGGCCCTCAAATAAGATGATTTCATAATATTTGTAGACTAATACCTTCAAGTCTTTCTTTGCACAAATACAAACATATCCCAACATATACATTGCAGTAGGCATGAATAAAGATATTTCAAACTTCATATGCATTATCAAGTTCTGTCAAAAAACCATACTGACCATTCATAGCTAAGCTCAAAGTTTCCTGCCATTCAATGTTTAACTGTTACACAAAGACAGACATATTAATAAATGCTTGAATCAATCAAAATAAAATATCAAAATTCTCTCATACTCATAGTAAGTTATTATGTTCTCTCCTTCTAGTCAACACATTTTCTATTTATACTCCCCTCACCCTGATTTAGTGATCCTAAGTGGAAATTTCTACTTATGCTACATTGCTACTGATAAAGATAGACACACCAGCATTGATTTATTGACATCTATCAGGAATATACTATCACTAAGGACTGGCATTCATCAACAATATATTGACATCCATCTAACGAAATTCTTTTTTTTTCTTTTTTTTTAGGGAGAAGACGGAAAAAAAAACATATTCAAAGTAAATTCAGATACTGTATTCCATATGCTGTTGAAGATAAAAAATAAATTTACTGTAATAATTTTTTTTAATTTCATATTTGTTTAAAAAATGTCACACAAGGAAGAAAGTAGATAAAAACAAAATTGTTGTTTGTTCACATAGCCAAAGGAGAGTTTCCACTCCAAAGTAATTCATTTATGATAATAAAATAATGGGTATTTTTTTTAGTTAAAAAAAAGTTACTTAAAAACACAAAATATAATGAAACAAAGCCTATAATCTAAGGTTGTTATAATCATGAAAATAATCCAAATAAATCATTAGCAGGAACATATTTAACATTTTGAATGCTATTTTTTAACTTAAAAATAAGTAATTTTCTTTTATTACTCATTCACAGATTATTACGAACACTATGTGTGCGTCATTTGAATGCTCCAATAACCTAAAATAAAAGATGAAAAAATTCAAACTTTCTTTACTATATCATATTATGAATTCGAGTTGTATTTGACTCAATTTGAAAAATTTGTTGTTCCCTTCTCCAAATTTGACAATACTACTTATTGGCTATCATTTTAAGAATATCAAAATGCATCTCAAACATGGAATTTCCATGGTCATAATTGCAATATGGACTTACCTATAATTATAAATAGATAACTACATAAATAATTATAACATAACCCATAACAAATTGATTTTAAATAGACGTCTACATCAAAAATTTTAACTCACCTTGCGGTTGTAATCTTGCATCTGCCAACTACCATGGTTCATGCACAATATAGAATGGAGTTGCTGGTACTTGTAATTGGAAAGATTTTGCTCACTAAAAACTTCGTTCATTGTCACACACGAAGAAGAACAAGCAATAGCTTTTAATCAGCTTGCAATCTCCGCCTTTTTTTTTTTTTTTCCAATCTAAAGCATATTACGAATGAAATGCATGCAAAGAAGAGGAAGATGCATAGAGAAGAGAAGAATAGTGCTTCGTACTCATGATGAAATGTCTTTTTTGCCATTTTTTTTAGCTATGTATATACGGTCCTATTATATATATACTGCATTCTATTTATAATGTACATGGACCCACTTTACATATTTTATTATCTGCTAACAAAAAAATCAATCACGGGTTGCTACATATATCAACCTCCTTGGATTAAAGGAAATTGAGAGAAGCCCACCAAGAGCTCATTAGAGGTAGGGGAGAGTCAGGGCCTAATGTCCAAGTCTAATCCACTAGAAGATTTAATTACAAACCACAGGAATAGCCCTTGACTTATACTCATAGTAAAGCAGTTCAAGCTAATAATGGGCTCATGGGCTTATTAGAGACAAACTGAAAGGTTCATCTCAACAAGCAGCTGCTAATCCCCAGCACACAGTCATTTTTGGCGAGAAAGGCAAGGGGCATCAATAGTGGTAGTTAATCACAAGAACCTAGCAGAGAAATTAGAGAACATATCAATGTTAGAAGTGGAAAACTCTGGGCATCCTATTGTGAAATTATATTTTTACTCACAAGTGCATAAATCATTGATTTTGTAGATAATGATATTGTTCCCATAGAGAGAGTTATGAAAAGAATTATAGAAAAACTTAATTAAACCACATTAATTTTATTCTAACCTAGTTCTAAATAATTTTTAGATAATGATAAAGAAATATAAAATAGAAACATCAAAATAACACAATTAAAAGTGGTCGAACTTTTGAAATAAAATTCAAATAAAATATTATCAAGGTTTCATAATTCACCAATATTTAATTAATAATTTTTATAACGTATTGATTCTAATTTTCATATAATAGTTTGGAAATCAATCTTTCTATCTTCTGTTAATGTTATCACTAAGCTCAATTTTATTAAATTCTCAAATAAATTTTCTTTCACTTTAAAAGTGTAATTTCTAAGCATTATATGTATACAATTTAATAGAAAATATATAATCAAAGAAAATTACTTGTCATTTAATAAAAACCAAGTATAGATAATCTTCCTAACAATAAAAAATACATGATAGAATTAATGAAAGGATATTATCAAATGAAGCCAAAATCACAAACATTAAATCGCAACATATTTAGAATCAATACAAAATAGAAATTAATAATTTAACATGGTTTCATTATCCACCTTAGTAAAAATAAAACTTAGAAAGACATAATTAGAAACAACAAAATAAATAAAAGAACCTATTTTAATAATTTGGATCCTTAATATTGAAATATTAACTTCTTCCTTATTTTCTCAATTCTTCCCCCCACCAGCTCTTCTTTGCTAACCCATTTCTCTTCTATTTATAAGTATGAATGACTAGATGGAAAGTTGATAATGAAGCCCATTTTTAAATGATTTCTCTTTCTTAGCATAAAATGTGTGACTTTGAACTTCGAATTCTTTGTTTTCCTTAATTGGATTGCATATGGATGTTTGGTGATAACTTGAATTTTTGCAATTTTTCTCTTCCTTAGCATCAAATGTATGACTTTAAACTTTGAATCTTTTATTTTCCTTAGTTGGTTTGCATATAGATAGTTGGTAAATTCTTAGTCTCCATTATCCACTTGAGGATGATATCCTTTGTCAAAAAGAGAAAATAACTTAGTTGGTTTTGTTGAAAAATTATTTCTTTCACAGTATTTATTATTATTATTATTATTATTATTATTATTATTATTATTATTATTATACATGCAAGTAAAGGACTATAATTTCACTAAATTATCAAGCTTTCACCATTTTATTTCCTATTTCACAAAAGTAACATTAAATAAAAATATTTATTTAATAAATGAATAACAAAAAATAAATTTAAGAACTGTTAATATGTATTAAATTATGCTCATCACACCCCATTAAAGCATGCAATTTACCTCATTTCTTTGATCCTATAAATGAACTAAATAATTTAGAGATAGGGTTAGAAGTTTAAACAAGGCAATATAAAACCCAATCAAAAGAAATGAGATTGCATCTTCTAGTGGTGCAGAGTTTTTCGTGGAAGATTACCAATGAAGTTTGATATGGGTCTAGTTTGTTTTCTTTGCTTCTTTATCTTGGAAGTCTTATCTCTCGCTTTTTAATGTTTGTTGATGATGTTGATTTTCATTTATATATATATATATATATATATATATATATATATATATATATATATATATATATATATATATATATATATATATATATATATATATATATATATATATATATATATATATATATATATATATATATATATATATATATATATATATATATATATATATATATATATATATATATTAATGACCTATATAACTTGGAATTGTCAAGCAGTAGTCTTAAAGGGTTCCTTAAAGTTCTAAAATCCCTCGTCTCTATCCATAATCCAACTATATTGGGTCTCATGGAAACTAAGATAAGCGGCGCTTCTGTAGATAAGGTTTGCTCTAAGATTGGGTTTGACAAATGGGTCCATGTTAAAGCTCTAGGTTTTAATGGTGGCATATGGCATATGGTTATTTTGGAAAAATAATATTGATATTTCTATTATCAAAACTCACCCCCCAATTCATTCATTGTCGGTTTTGTATGGAGAATAGTAGTAGTTGGTTACTCTCTATTGTTTGTGGTAGTCCTAATGAAGGCTTTCAAAAGAATTTATGGAGGGATATGTCTCATAATTACTTAAACCTTAACCATCCTTGGATCATTGCAAGTGATTTTAACACTGTCCTCTCTGCTTTAGAGGTCAGTAATTCAGCTAACTTTGATGTTTATCGAAGTGCATCCTTTGCTAATTTGGTTTTTGAGGAAGGTTTGGTTGATTTAGGACTTAAAGGATCAAAATTCACTTGGTTTCATGGTTTTGGCAGCCTAAATTACAAAGTTTCCCATTTAGATTGGGCTTTCTATAACAAAGATTTGAAATATATGTACCCAAAAGCGTTCATGTGTCATCTTGTAAGAATTTGCTCTAATCACCTCCCTATTATAATCAATACTCATCAAAGTAATGTTATGCATTGTGAAAGACCTTTCATAGTAGAAGCAGCTTGGTTTACTCGACCTGATTTTTATAAATTAGTTGAAGATCATTGGGATTCTCTAAAATTAGATATGGAGAATGTTTTTGTTCTGACTAACAAAATAAAAGATTGGAAATCCCAATCTTTTGGGAATGTTTATAGAAGGAAAATGAGATTGTGGGCATGAATAGCGGGCATCCAAAGGCAGCTCAATTTAAAATATAACTCAAGTCTTGTAGCATTGAAAAAGAAGTTGAAAAATGAACTAGAATTAGTCCTTGAGCAAGAAGAATTACTGTGGTTTCAAAAGTCAAGGGAAGAATGGATTCACTCAAGGGATCATAATACTCGCTTTTTCCATCTCTCTACTATCATTCATAGTAGTAATTGCCAAATTAAAAGCCTCAAAATGATATGAATGAGTGGGTGCAAGATCAAAATGTTTTACAACAAATGGCTATTGAATTTTTTTGTACTCTATATTCTTATGATGAATCTGTAAATTATGATAACTAGATACAAAGTGGTTTTCCTCCTATTGATCCTTTTATTAAAGATCAATTGGATCTCCCTATCTCTAATGAGGAAATCAAATCAGCTATATTCAGTATGTCTTCTTAGAAAGCCTTAGGTCCATATGGCTTTCAAGTAAGTTTCTTCCAAAAAATATAGAGGTTTGTGGGAAACTCAGTCTATGATTTGGTGAAATTTTTTTTTAAGGAAGGAAAAGTACCAACTTCTCTTAATGATACTTTAATGCATTAATTCCTAAGGTTTAACATCCTGAACATTTATAGCAGCTAAGGCCTATAAGCCTGTGCAATGTACTATACAAGGCAATTACCAAGATCATGGTGAATAGACTTAAGCTTTGTCTTCTAGATATAATCTCTCTAACTCAAGTTAGTTTGTTCCTAGTTGGTAGATAATAGATAACATCGTTATTTTCCAAGAAGTCATTCACATGATGCACACTAAGAAATCTGGGAAAAAGTTTATGGTTATCAAAATTGACCTTGAAAAAGCTTGTGATAGGTTATATTGGGATTTTATTTACAACACTTTAGAAGAAATTGGGCCTAGCAATACTTGGTTTAGGAACATCATGGAATGTGTCACAACAACTTCTATGTATGTGCTTTGGAATAAGACTCCCCTCCCGCAATTTAACCCATCCTGTAGGGTTCGTTAAGGAGACTAGATATCTCCCTACCTATTTGTACTTTGTAGTGAGAAGTTGTCTCACTTGATTATGAGAATGGTAGAAGACAAAATTTAGAAACCAATCAAAATTTCATCTTATGGCCCTAATCTTTCTCTTTTTTTTTTTTTAGATGACATGGTGCTTTTCTCTAAAGTATCTACTAACCAACTAAAAATGATTATGGATTGCCTCAAAGTTTTTTGCAAAGTGTCAAGGCAACAAATCAATTTCTCTAAATCCAACATTTATGTGTCTAGCAATGTGAGTTCTTCCCTTGCTAATGAATTATCTAAAATGGCTGGTATTCTTATTGTTTCAAATATGGGTAGGTATCTTGGAGTTGATAGTATTCATGGTAGGCTTTTAAAGGATTTTTTTAATCATATCTTGGATCATATCAAAGGGCGTCTTGTAAGTTAAAGATCAAAGAGCTTATCCTTTATGGGGCATGCCACTTTGGTTCAATCAGTATTGACTAGCATTCCCTATTACACAATGCAAACTGTTTTTTTTTTTTTCAACTACTATTTATAATGAGATTGAAAGGTTGGGTAGATAATTTCTTTGGGGTATAATGACAATGGTAATAGAATAATTAATCTCATTTGTTGGGACTTAATGACTTCTCCTAATGATCAGGGCAGCCTTGGAATTTGAAATATGAAGGAAACCAATCTAGCTTTTTTAGCTAAGTTGGGGTGGAGACTAACAATGAAAATTAACAGCTTATGGACTTAAGTACTTAGAGAGGCAATTATCTCAAATCTGATTTCTCCGTTACTTATATTCAAAAGAAACTGAATGGCTCTATTATTAAGCAAGGCATAGTGAAAGCAATTGAAATTGTTATAATGCCTTTCCCTCTTATCATAGTTGTCTTATCTGAGATAAGTATGACAGACCAATTTTAGCTTGTTGCTAATTATTGGATTCGAGGGGAAGGATGGAATTGGAATGACCTCCAAAACTATCTTCCTTTAGACATTATGAATCATTCAGAGACTTTTTTATGTGAAAAGTAATGATACCGCCAAAGATAAAATCTATTGGGGCCCTCCAAACAATGGGATTTTTTCAATAAAATTGGCATATATAGTGCAAATAAAGGGTTCTACTTGCTGAAACCAAGGGTATGGAAGAAAATTTGGAGTCTTGCAATTCCCTAGTGAATACAATGTTTTGTTGGCTTTCCTTCCATGGCAAAATCATGTGTAATCTTGAGAGGCAGAACCATGCTATCTGCAATATTTGCTAAGTAGAAGAGGAGTCTCTAGTACACATTTTTCATGATTGCACCAAGGCTCAGCAAGTATGGTCTTGTGTTCTAAACAACAATGAGTTTAATGTTCAAAAATCTTTAGCTCCCAAAGATTGGTTTGTCTATAACTTGTGTAAATTGTAGACCAAATAGGGGTTCAACTTATTAGAATGTGTTTTTTGCCATTTCTTTTTAGTGGTTATGGAAATGGAGATGTGGTACTATCTTTAACAATTAGGTTGTTGAGTATTGAGTTCCAATTAGATGGTTGTATAACTCTTTTGATCAGATAAAAAGTGCTATGAAGCCTAATAATTTAGCAATACCTCATAATGGCTCAAAAAAAGGAAGTTTTGGTTAGATGGAAATTCCCTCCTGAAGGTTGGTGCTCATTAAATACAGATGGATGTAGCAAAGGAGATTCTCAACAAGTTGGAGGTGGTGGCGTGATTAGAGATAACACTAGCAAATGGATTGCAGGTTTTGTTATTAATATTGGCAAGTGTAGTGTGGTGGGAGCTGAGCTTAAAAGGAATGGTGGAGCCAAATGCAGCAGAAGCAAGGTGATGGGGTGAAACTTTAAACATTTTAAAATTTCACTTCACCTATTTTTTGTCCAAATATCCATCGAAGAAATCAATTAATTTGTGTGTAAAATACATATGCATAGAAAGAAGAAGGAAAAGTAATCATATTAGCTCTTGAAGGTTCCTTCTTTTCTTACCAAAGAGCTTCCCAAGTGTGAAGCATCTAGATCATCCACACCTAACTCACCTCCAACTTTGATTTGAAGAATAATGTTAGATACTAAGGCTCACTCAACTAAGATATGTTAAAGATTGAGTTTAAATTCTACAAGATTCATTCCTGCTAGAAAGAGAAGCATTGAGAAAAATCTAAAAGGAAAACGACTACGTAGTAGAGGAGATATATGCGTACAATTTTATATCTTAAAATGAAAAAGAAAAAAAAACTATTTTATATCTATTGTTATTTTATTAATATATATAAATCTCTAAGAGCACACTGCAATAGTAAATATTTGAAATCACTATGCATGAATGAGAGTGAATTTGAGAGGAAGGGTAGGGGGAGATGAAAGGGAAATTATTATCTATCTTGTTTGGCATCTATTTTTTTTTTTTTAATGGGAAATGAGAGAAATGGAACAATTCACCCTCATTCCCCTTATATAAGTTGAAATTGATTACACTCCAAATTTATATGTAAAAAATTTCAACTTCTAGTGGGAGATTATAACTTTTTTGTATAACCATTTTTACTCTTATCAATTTTACAATATTCCAAATAAGTCCTTATATATATTTATCACAATATTCAAAGTTCAAATAAATTCATTTCAATGTTATCTAATTCTATTTCAAAATTATTAAAAATGATCTCAAATTTTTATTATTTGAAAATTATTTTTAAAAATTTAATATGACTAGTAGATTTTTTTCTTATTAAAAACATATAATTGTTCTTCTTATTCTCTTTACTATTTACTTTATACTTTTTTGTCTTTTTACAATTATAATTTATGTCCCTTTTCTTCCATTCAAACAAAATAATATTATTTTCCTTCTATTCTTTTCATTAATCAAATTTTAATTTAACAAATAAAATAAGTTGAAATTTTCTCTATCCCCTCTTCTCCTCTTCCTGCCATTCCGTTTAAAATAACTTCTTTTCCTCTCTCCATCTTATTGCCATGCATACTTTGAATCATGAGAACTATAGGAAAACAATAAATTAACAATTCTACTTTTATTTTATTATATTTCAAAAAGTTCAAAAATTATTATTATTATATAAAAGCTTGTAACAAATTTAAATTTTCAATTTAAATTTGTAGAAATTTATTATTTCATAAAATAATTATCCAATAGATTAATTTAAGCTAAAGTTTATTCCCCCTCCCCCTAAATAAATTGAACTTAAATTAAAAATAAATATTACTAATGAAATAATAATCATATTTTCATCGTATTGTATACTAGTTTATGAATTAAAATATACTTAATTGACAAAGATGAACAATAATTCTAATGATTCGCATAATCAATGAGTGAGTCTTCTTTTTGAATATTCGATTTTAAAGCTAAATTCTGAATTATAAATGATTTTTTTATTTATAATTTTTTATCTCGAAGTTGATAATTTATTTTTTAGACGATAGGTGAATTTAGTGTACTTTTACAATTAAGGTGAATTTATTTTTTAGAAAGATTCTCCCGGAATACGTTGCCCACCAAACACACAGTGAGGGGAACCCCCGAAACCACAACTAAAAGCATTAAGGCACGTAAAAATATTAAATGACGTGCTGAGATCTACCCTTGGCGTTGTGTTTGTGTCCACCACACGTCTCTTTCCATTTCTCCGCTCGTTCTCCATATTCCTTGAGGTAATTTTCTTCTTCTTTTTCTTCTCTCTTACTGCTGTACCATGCTCAATTTTTCATTTCTTTGCTTTGTTCCCTTATCTGCACTTGACTCTTGAAACGGGTTTTAATTTTTTAATTCTGGGATTGAATTTTGCTCATTTTCAATCCTCTTTTTTTTTTTTTTTTTTTTTCTTGGGTCAACAAGAAAAAGCTGGATTTCATATGGGTTTATATGTTTTTGATTTATGATTATGTAATTATGTGTGAAATCTGGGACATTCAGATCGGAGCACTGATCTATTTGGGAAAAAAAAAAAAAAAAAAAAGAGGGTTTGTCAGATTGTAATGTTTCTGCCTAATTCTCTAATTCTATTTGAACGAATTGAAATGTCAATTAGTGATTACTTAACTGAGCAAACCTTTCTTGAATTATTTGGACTTTTTTCTGTGATACTTTCTGCAAACTAGACATAATTCATTGCCTTTCATTGTTCATTTTCCTTCTTTTTATTAACAATTGGATCAATTATCTTAGATGTTGATTAGAGCTATTTTTGTAGCTTAGATGTTGAGCATGTCAAAGTTTTGTTGGCGACCCTTTTGGGATTGAATTCTATTGTAACTACTAGTTGATATTTTGTTATAAAAGATTTTTATTCTACTTTTTTTTTTTTTTCTCACATTTTCTATTAACTTCTATAGCTGGTCTTCTTTAAATTGCTTCTAGAACAGGAAGCAATGGATTTTTTGTTCAAGGGAATAAATGAGGACACATCTGATTGCAACTTTGACGAGAAGGCCATTCAAAGATGCCCATTTTTGAGGAACATCAACAAGCCGACTAGCTTTTCATTATATTCAGTGAATTTTCCCAATCCTGTAAGTTGTTGCTTTGTCTTTAGCTCCTTTTTACCTTTTTCTTTTGGCCTGTGTAGTTGGTGTGCTAACTGTTAATTATTAAATCTAGTTTTTTTTTTTTTTTTGTTACCAAAGTTGATATCATCTATTGTTTCCCTAGGTGAGGGGAGCAAAAGGTCCAATATTTGAGGATGGTCCAAACTTTGATACGGTTTTTAAGCTGTTCCATGGGAAAGACGGGGTTGTTCCACTCTCAAACAGATCTAGTAATTATCACAATGACATTTTGGAACCTGACTCTACACCTCAGTTCAACCCCCTGGCAGCAAAAGCTGCAACTATTAGTTTGTCCGCGTTCGGTCCAGGTGGACCCTTTGGCTTTGGTTCCTTCAATGATAAGTGGAAGAATCAGAAGAAGAAAGCTGAATCGGCAAACAGGGGTGAATCATCTTCTCAGGTAGGTTCACATTCTTGAGCATTCAAATTAACTAATTGTGACAAGGGGAATGATTTTGAAACAAAAACACGAGTAATAGGGAGGAAATGTTTGCACAAGGTGGCATTGGTGAATGTGCCTTTGGTCCAATATTTTCATAAACTCATTCAATTTAAGGAATGAACCCATCATTGAAAAGATTTCACATGTTTGCTTTTGAGCTCCCGTGGCCCTATCTTGGAGATTCTCTTCCGACTTAAATTCACTTATGTATAAGTTCTCAATTCAACTAGAAATGGCTTGTTTAAGCTACTCAGCGACAAAATATACCAATTGACATCTAGCTGAAAACTTTATTGTTCATGCTCCTTTTAAACCGGTCATTTGCACAATTTTAATTATGTCATGCTTTGTTTCTGATCCTCCAGAAAGGAAATACCTCAGAACACGAGGCCCTGGGAAATGAGTGGTTAAAAACAGGCAACTGCCCAATTGCGAAGTCTTATAGAGCTGTGAGTCACGTACTCCCACTTGTGGCATCAACTCTTCGGCCACCACCTGGCGTAAAGCTTAGATGTCCACCTGCTGTAGTTGCTGCAAGGGCAGCACTAGCCAGAACAGCCATGGTTAAAACCTTGCGACCTCAGCCACTACCAGCAAAGATGCTTGTTATTGCTCTCTTGGGAATGGCAGTGAATGTGCCCTTGGGCATGTGGAAGGAACATACTAAGAAGTTTTCACTTTCATGGTTTGCAGCAGTACATGCAGCTGTGCCATTCATAGCTATGCTTAGGAAGTCCGTCTTGATGCCAAAAACTGCTATGGCACTGACTATTGGAGCTTCTATCATAGGACAAGTTATTGGTTCTAGAGCTGAAAGGCACCGCCTGAAAGCAGTAGCTGCAAGGGATAGGGCAGCAGCACATACTGCAATTGCTGCAGCAGCAGCAGGAGCAGGGTACTGTTCAACCCAGGTTGGTGACATTGCAAGTGGTCACTGCGGTACAGAAGGAATGACATGGGATCCGCTCTGTATCAAGGGGGCTGGACCCACTTCTGAGTGTTGCTGACATCACAAAACTGCAACGACTAATAGTGAAATAAAACTACATCCAGTATTGATAAGGTTTGAAGATCAATATTGGCAGTTCAACCTTCAGCATGTATGTATGAACTGTGTACTTTATGCTTTATATATAATGAGTAATCAAACTCCGTCCTCGTGCAGAATGCATTTTTTGCTTTGTTGAAATAAATGTTAGCGTTCACAAAATTTTAGTTTTTGCAGATTACAAGTGAATTTTTGCTCCAATTAACAATTTATTGTGAGTTTAAAATAATACTGTTCCCTTGCTAAATTGCTAAACAATTTATTATTATTATTATTATTAAATGCTCAATTTAGACCCTCAAAACTTTTTTGGATGTCCAATTAAGTTCAAAAACAATTTTTGAATCAATTTAGGATTAACAGTTTTAATTTTGGATCTATTTAGTTCCATGTTTGATGCTAGGGGTGTGCAAAACCGAACTGAACTGACCCTATTCAATTTGGTTCGGTTTTTATTTTTGAAATTTTGTAAATTTTGATTTAAAATTGAACCGACTAAATAAACTGACTAAGTTTAATATATATATATATATATATATATATATATATATATATATATATATATATATATATATATATATTATGTTGATTTAAGTCATGCCATCTGTCACGCCCCAAACCCGAGGGCACGTGACCAGCACTAGGACACGGGACATGCACGTGGCTACCAGTGCCCGTAGTAAGGCTAACCCAAATCACAAGACAAAAAGCCCAAAACTGAAAGGGCTATGGGCCCAAATAAGGTAAGCAGAACCAAAAGAATCATAATATAACACAATTATCAAATTGGCCCAACATCATTTATTCCATAAATTTCAGAAAATAACAAATTACAGAAAGGCTCTGCTTAACCCAAAGATTACAGCTGTTTAAAATACATAACTGAAATAATACACAAAGTACAATTACAAAGTGTAACATTGCGGAGTTCTAGAGTCATAATTACACATGTACATCTGTAACATATATTCTTAATATCCCATTAATACAAATTACTGCCGAAGGGAAATTGGCAGTCTACTCAATTACAATTCTTTCACCAGCTCATTCCCTGACCTGAAAGCAACAAGATGAATAGGAATGAGCGTTCGACTCAGTGAATGATACCAGCTAATATATTAAACTGGTATCCTATAGATATACTGCACCTCACATGATATGCATTATGTCATAGAGACAAACAAATCATCCAATCAAGCAAGGATGGGGTATGGTCCACAGTACCACACTGATACTCAGTACTCAATATGGGGAGCCGATCCCCCTACCCTGGCTCTCTGAATCCAAATAATCTGTCTCTTATATCCAAGGGGCCCGGCCGTACTGGTCTGTACCACGCAGCCCTGACCCGACTGACAGCAGCCCTGGCGATGAGCAGGCCTGGCCGGCATCCATCAGTCATAGCTCATCTTCTGAATCTCATCATAATCCAAATCATAACCATAACAAATCCATAATCCTAAGTGGTACTGTATCCTCCCGACCTCCATCCATCAATCACAACCATAGTATGGCACAGAATACAAAATATCAATTCATCATTCACAGTCAAATGTTACATGTTTATATATGTAGTAATAGTGCATAATATACATATATATACACACAGCAATGCATATGAGATGGAAACAGGATAATATATCAGTGAGTATCACTCACCTAACTGTCGATGCTTCCGACCGGCTTCCCTCAGAAGAGTAGCCTTGGACCCAAGAAGACGCCAGACACCGACACCTCGCAACAGAGAACATCATCACGATAAGAAATCACAGTTAACCCCAAAACAGACTCGACAACCTAACAAATACTCTAAGAACTACTAAACATAAATTAACTCATATAACGACTGAAGAACAAGGGTTCCGGGTTAACCTTCACAAATTCCAAACATACAGACGTCGATGATCGTGCCAGAACATTGAAACAGAACCACTGGACCTCTCCACGCGCCGGCACCACGCGCCCCGCCGGCCGGCCATGCGCCGCCGCCAGTGGTGGCGGACCAGGGGAAACTCCACACCAGCAGGTTCACCTCAACCCCAGGAGCACAAAAACAGTCACCACTCGCTGTCACTCGCCCTCCAGCCACCAAAAAACGCCTCCAAAGTCACGGTTTTACATTTTTTGATCTCCTCCTCTAGTGGTCCTTAGGGGGCAAAGTAAGTACCAAAATGAAGCTCTCATCTCCAGGAGTAAAATGGCACAAAGATCGCTAGATTCCGCTGCCGGAATCGGCCGAAAAATGGATTTGAAGTTGCGGTGGCCGGCGGTCCTTCTCTCCTCGAGTACGCCGCCGTGTCGCCGCCGATCGTCGAGCTGCCACCTCCCTCGAGGTTGCCGGTCCGTCCTCTACCCAACGGTGGTGGCGGTGCTTGCCACCGCCCGCCGGAACGCCGCCAACTCTCTCTCTCTCTCTCTTGGCCTCTCCCTTTCTCTCTCCTCTCTCCTGTTCGTTTCCCGTTCCTGCTGTCCCGTTCCAAAACTCCCCGTTTTGGCTATATCTGCCCAATCAGCTCCTTCCTTCTTCTTTTCCTTTTAATTTTACTTAAACCACAAATTATTTTTATATATATTAACCATATAATATACATATAATACTATATACATATCCTATATATATATACAAAATAATAATAATAATAATAATAATAATAATAATAATAATAATAATAATAATACCATCAATAATCATAATAATAAAATGATAGTAATAATAATAATAATTAACAATAATTCATAATTTACATATTAATAATAATTTGCAACATATACTCATGAACATATATCAATAACATTATTAACGATAATTATTGTAATTATAACAGAAATCCCAATATCCGATAAAATACTATAATCAAACTTATAATATAATTAATACCCTTATTAATACTTAAATATCAAAATATAATCCAAAATACCATTCTCTAAAAATCCACATTAACATAATCATAATAATATAATATTGTAATATTATATCAAAATTGCCATTAATAATACATATTCACATAATATGAATATTTATAATTTAATAAAATATAATTCCAATTCTTACTTTAATAAGGAAAATAATAAAATAATATATTTCTGTACGAAAATAGAATTTTATAAAATAGTTGAAAATTCGGGATGTTTCAATCTTCCCTCCTTCAGAAAATTCATCCTCAAATTTTCAAACACAGCACTTACATCTAAACTTCTCCACCACACTTCCATTGCGCACTCTGATACACAACCAAACCCAGGAAAGGCAAGATAATAAAACAAACAACTTCAACCAGACATAACACTATAACTAAACCTCCAACAAAATCTTTCTAATACCAATATCCAATCTATTCTCTTAAACCTTACAGCAAATAACTAATCATTCCATATTCCTATACCTTGGTTTAATCACAACCTTGGATTTCACATTCAATCAAACATAACCTTAAACATATCTTATCTTAAGCACTTATTAATACTGAAGCTAATATTAATGCCTAACTTCTCACTTCCATGTACTATTAATTACATCAACCAGATAAAACTCCAACAATTAATTCTAAGTTAATAACACTCTTAATATGCCATAATTCATTTCCAGACTAATAATTATAACTTAATCTTTAAGAACCTTGATGAATATGCTTATGGCTAATATCTCATCAAACTTATAATTTCTATTAAATTTAATTGTGAGAATAACTTCCATAGTAATTTCCTTAATTATTTCATCGACTAAAACACATCAATACTAAAATAATTTGCTTTCCACTCTTACTTGCTTTAACTAATTTCCTCAATATATATATTTATAAAATTTATTTCATCAATTTGAAATCAGCATATATGCCTACACACCAATTGATATACAAAACCAGAAATTTTTACCCTTTATCTCAACATCCCTTATAATAACAGAGTCATCAAGAAATTTTGTTAACTCCACACATATTTTACACCATAAGTAGGATACTAACCAATAATTCACAATTTATTTTAGACTTATTCTCTATAAAATATTTAAAAATCATCGCTTAAACAACTATTGTCTCACAACCATGCACATTTAACCCATATCATTACCGTATTTCTAAAATTTCTCTCAATATCTTATGATCTTTCATATTCCTAATCTTTCTATTTGTCCACATAAAATCAATAAATTCACTACTATTACTGAGACTCAATAAAATCTCCATGCAAGATTTATATCTTTCTTAATCGATGCCATTCCATTTCGATCTCAACTTAATATATATACCTCATGAATATGCCCAAATAATAACTCTATTATATGATATAATAAAATTCTTTTCCTTAGTAAACTCAATACTTAATCTTTAATCCTTTCCACAATGTAATATAGAATCTAATATCTCAAAACATTATCTCATTCCGAGAACTTCAATCCACTGCAGGTATATCTCAAAACTGTTTAAATTTGCAAAACTATTTAAAATCATTCATAAAAATTAAAACATTTTCACTTTTATTTTAGAGCTCAAGGTACTGTGTCCAGGGATGCTACACAATATGCAACCTTAATGCAATGATCAATGAAGGACATGATGTATGAATAATGACTAATAACTTTATGATGCGTGACTCAATAGATGTAGACAGACAGACACACTGGACATAAGTACAGAGTCCTAAAATAACAAATTCTCAAAACTGATGTTAAAATCATACTTTAAAATCAATTATCATCTTTAAATTTATTTAAAACATTTCATTTCCAGATCATTTAAAATTTTGAATAAAGTCATTTAATACCCTTCTGGATTAAGTTCTCGGAGATCCTCAAATTCCCAATTCATACAACCTTAATATCCTATCCTTTATAAAAGTTCAAATCATACCCTCTAATCATATTCTACTCACCCAAGAAACTTTATCTCCACAACATTCTACTAACATCACAAGGTTAAGAAAATCATAAAATTCATCATAACACCACGTTAACGCTAAATTGGAAGCAAAGGAAACTCAAGACGACAATTGGGAATTCTATACTCTGCATGTTACAGAAACAAGGACCCACAACACTGAAAACATAAAAGGTCACAAGATCTTTGCTCTGATACCATGTTTGTCACGCCCCGAACCCGAGGGCACATGACCGGCACTAGGACACGGGACATGCACGTGGCTACCAGTGCCCGTAGTAAGCCTAACCCAAACCACAAGACAAAAAGTCCAAAACTGAAAGGGCTATGGGCCCAAATAAGGTAAGCAGAACCAAAAGAATCACAATATAACACAATTATCAAATTGGCCCAACATCATTTATTCCATAAATTCCAGAAAATAACAAATTACAGAAAGGTTCTGCTTAACCCAAAGATTACACTGTTTAAAATACATAACTGAAATAATACACAAAGTACAATTACAAAGTGTAACATTGCGGAGTTCTAGAGTCATAATCACACATGTACATCTATAACATATATTCTTAATATCCCATTAATACAAATTACTGCCGAAGGGAAATTGGCAGTCTACTCAATTACAATTCCTTCACCAGCTCATTCCTTGACCTGAAAGCAACAAGATGAACATGAATGAGCGTTTGACTCAGTGAATGATACCAGCTAATATATTAAACTGGTATCCTACAGATATACTGCACCTCACATGATATGCATTATGTCATAAAGACAAACAAATCATCCAATCAAGCAAGGATGGGGTATGGTCCACAGTACCACACTGATACTCAGTACTCAATATGGGGAGCCGATCCCCCTACCCTGGCTCTCTGAATCCAAATAATCTGTCTCTTATATCCAAGGGGCCCGGCCGTCACTGGTCTGTACCACGCAGCCCTGACCCGACTGACAGCAGCCCTGGCGATGAGCAAGCCTGGCCGGCATCCATCAGTCATAGCTCATCTTCTGAATCTCATCATAATCCAAATCATAACCATAACAAATCCATAATCCTAGGTGGTACTGTATCCTCCCGACCTCCATCCATCAATCACAACCATAGTATGGCACAGAATACAGAATATCAATTCATCATTCACAGTCAAATGTTACATGTTTATATATGTAGTAATAGTGCATAAGATACATATATATACACACAGCAATGCATATGAGATGGAAACAGGATAATATATCAGTGAGTATCACTCACCTAACTGTCGACGCTTCCGACCGGCTTCCCTCAGAAGAGTAGCCTTGGACCCAGGAAGACGCCAGACACTGACACCTCACAACAGAGGACATCATCACAATAAGAAATCACAGTTAACCCCAAAACAGACTCGACAACCTAACAAATACTCTAAGAACTACTAAACATAAATTAACTCATATAACGACTGAAGAACAAGGGTTATGGGTTAACCTTCACAAATTCCAAACATACGGACGTCGAGGATCGTGCCAGAACATCGAAACAGAACCACTGGACCTCTCCATGCGCCGGCACCACGCGCCCCGCCGGCCGGCCACGCGCCGCCACCAGTGGTGGCGGACCAGGGGAAACTCCACACCAGCAGGTTCACCTCAACCCCAGGAGCACAAAAACAGTCACCACTCGCCGTCACTCGCCCTCCAGCCACCGAAAAATGCCTCCAAAGTCACGGTTTTACATTTTTCGATCTCCTCCTCCGGTGGTCCTTAGGGGGCAAAGTAAGTACCAAAATGAAGCTCTCATCTCCAGGAGTAAAATGGCACCAAGATCGCCGGATTCCACTGCCAGAATCGGCTGAAAAATGGATTTGAAGTCTCGGTGGCCGGCGGTCCTTCTTTCCTCGCGTACGCTGCCGTGCCGCAGCCGATTGTCGAGCTGCCACCTCCCTCGAGGTCGCCGGTCCGTCCTCTACCCAGCGGTGGTGGCGGTGCTTGCCACCGCCCACCGGAACGCCGCCAACTCTCTCTCTCTCTCTCTCGGCCTCTCCCTTTCTCTCTCCTCTCTCCTGTCCGTTTCCCGTTCCTATTGTCCCCTTCCAAAACTCCCCGTTTTGGCTATATCTGCCCAATCAGCTCCTTCCTTCTTCTTTTCCTTTTAATTTTACTTAAACCACATATTATGTTTATATATATTAACCATATAATATACATATAATACTATATACATATCCTATAGATATATACAAAATAATAATAATAATAATAATAATAATAATAATAATAATAATAATAATAATAATAATAATAATAATAATAATAATAATAATAATCATAATAATCATAATAATCATAATAATAAAATGATAGTAATAATAATAATAATTAACAATAATTCATATTTAACATATTAATAATAATTTGCAACATATACTCATGAACATATATCAATAACATTATTAACGATAGTTATAGTAATTATAACAGAAATCCTAATATCTGATAAAATACTATAATCAAACTTATAATATAATTAATATCCTTATTAATACTCAAATATCAAAATATAATCCAAAATACCATTCTCCAAAAATCCACATTAACATAATCATAATAATATAATATTGTAATATTATATCAAAATTGCCATTAATAATACATATTCACATAATATGAATATTTGTAATTTAATAAAATATAATTCCAATTCTTACTTTAATAAGGAAAATAATAAAATAATATATTTCTGTATGAAAATATAATTTTATAAAATAGTTGAAAATTCGGGGTGTTTCACCATCATTTGTAATTTAGTGGTGAAGGCTCTATTTTGGTTGCTTACCAATCCGGGTTCAAATCTTAGCATTATCTTTTTATAAATATTATCAAGTTTCATCTTAAAAAAAATGTTTGGTATTCTATTCTCTTTGTATAAATATTGTCAAGTTTCATCTAAAAAAACAATGTTTGATGTTGATAATATTCGATCCTAGGCCTAGCACAGTGTTTGGAGTGCATGTTGCCACCAGGCCACTAAAGTTTGCTTGGTTTTTACTTTGACATAATTAATTGTATAGTAAATTCAGTCAAACTGAAAACTAACCAAGCACCCAATTTTTACTTCAGTTCAATGTCAGTTTCTAAAATGGGTGAGCATTCGGTTCGGTTTGAAATGAATGCTCACCCCTATTTGATACAAACAATAAAAAAATTAATTTTATATTTTAAAACAACAGACACTATTTATAGGTTTAATAAAATTAAGAAAATGAAAATAAACAAAGACGCTACTGTGTCATCATCAACTTATTGGCTATGTTTAGTTCAGAGAATACCCAAAAAATAGATTAGTCAATTAATGTGGAATAGTTATTCTAAATTTTAGTTTAAATTTTACACAAAAAGTATTAATTTCATAAAATATTAATTTCATAATTTTTTATGGAATATATATTTTACAAAAAATTAAAGAATTAGTATTCTTTAGATTATAGAATAAAGTATTTTCATTTTTATTCTTAAAAAATGTTGGCAAGTTCAAACTCACCACTTTTGCCTTTTTTTTTTTTTCAAATTTTCATTTTCATTTTTTATTTTTTAAATTTTAAGTCAAATTAAAATTTTATTTATTATGTATTTAAATTATTTTTTCAATAAAATTTGGTAAAATTATATTTAATTTTAATATTAATAATGAAATTAATTTATAAAGATATTATGGTCATCTATGTGAATATAATATTTATTTTATGCTATGAATCAAATTATAGAATTGAAATAATTATTCTATTTCTATCTTATTTTATTCTTCAAAAAAAGTTATTTTATTTGTTGCATATTTTATTCTACAAACAAAAGATAGCCAGTCTGTTAAGAATAAAATGATTATGAAGATACTGATAGAAGAAGAAATGTTTTTCTACATTTAACTAAGGAAATGTTAGCTATAAATAGCCTTACATAATAAACAGAACTAGAAATAAACAACCCATGTTTAACAACTCCAAGAGACATGGTTGGACTCAAAAACTAACAGACAACGTTTCCCTTAAGAGTAGGGATTTATTATTTGACTAAGTAAACAAATTAACTAAGCAAATTAAAACAAATTAACCCAACAATTCCTCTCTTAAACTGAATGTTTTAAAAACATTAGTTTATTTTAGCTTCAGAGCAAACTCCCAATAAACGTTGTAACTTCAAGAAAGCATCCAGCTTTAATGGCTTAGTCATTATTTCATCCAATTGTTCTTATGTACCACAATGAATTAACTCCACAGTACCAGCCTTTGTAAGCTCCTGAAGGAAATGAAAACGCACATCTATATGCTTACTACAACCATGCATTACTAGATTCCTTGAGAGTTTCATTGCAGAACTACTGTCACAATGAATGATGGTTGTCTTGCCTTGATTCAGTCCAATTTTTCTTGCACCCTTCTCAACCAAACTCCTTGACATGCACATGAAGCTGCAACAATAAATTCAGCTTCTATGGTGGATAGACTTACCATTGGTTGTTTTTTTTATAGCTAAGATACAGCACCTGAATTTAATATGAATAGATAACCTAGAGTGCTTTTTCAATCTTCCAAATCTCCAGCATAATCACTGTCAATGTAAGCTACCAGCTCTTCACATCCTCCCTTCTTATAAAAAATCCCAAAATTAAGTGTTCCCTTCAAGTACCCTAGCACTCTTTTTGCAACTTGTAAATGAAGATCAATAGGATTTTCCATATACCTACTAATAAGACCAATAATGAACACTATATCCGGTCGAGTAGCTTCGAGATACATGAGACTGCCCACAATTTGTTTAAAATAAGTCTTGTCTACCTTAACACCAGCTTCATCCTTCACAAGTTTACAACCTAGGACAATTGGATTGTTAACTGAATTACTTCTATCCATTCCAAACTTTTTCAGCACTTCTTATGCATATTTCTTCTTACTGATAAAGACACCATTTGTTTTTTGCAAGACATCAAGACCAAGGAAAAACCTCATTTTTCCAAGATCAATCATTTCTAACTCTTGTTTCATGGAACTTTTAAATTCTGAAATCATCATTTCTAGTAAAGATAAGATCATCAACATACAAACTTATAATTAAAATTTTCCCCTCTTTACCTGTCTTAATGAACATAGTATGCTCATAATCACACTTGTCAAAACCAACCTTCATGAAATAAGCTTCTATAAGACTATACCAAGCATGTGGTGCTTGCTTAAGCCTATTGTGAACCCTCAATTTTACACCCTCAACATCTAACTGCAACCTTAGCACTTGTTGAATTTAACGCGTTGCGCAGAGTTATTACGGTGGTCCCGCTAACTGATTAATAGGCGAGGGTTCGAGGGTAGCGCCCCCAAAAGAAAATTTTTTAGACTTCAATTACATTGCCACCAGACATCCAAATTTTCCAAATTCTATACCAACAACCAATCTCTAAAAAAACAAAAAAAATAAAGGAAATCTCAGGAAGCGTGTCGTACCATGCAGCATGCCGCACGGAAGGCGTGCGGCGCTGCGTCAGGTCTGTGCTATGCCGCATGGCCTTTTTGCGGCACACCTCAAAAGCTTGATGCAGCGCCACATAGGCCTGGTGTGGTGCCGTGCCAGGTTGTGGATTTTCTGCCTCCAGTAGGCCCCACACTCGCAGAAAATGACCTTTTTACCCTTTTCAGTCAAATTTTTAGCTATTTTTGGCCCTAACCCTCATGGTCTTTTCACATTTTTATTACCTAAACTACCCTCACCCACTTTTCCTATAAATACCCCTCTTCATCCTTTATTCTAACACACCTCTTGAATTTGAGTAGATTGCTATTCTCAAATTCCTCTCTTCTTCTCTCTTCAATCACTCTCCAATTACTTAATTAATCTTTTTAATTAATTAATTACCTCATCCTAACCAAGTTAATTAATCTTTTTAATTAACTAAAACTCTTTTTTAATTAATCACTAAATTAATTAATTAATTAATCTTTTTAATTAATTAATTAATCACTCTTTTTTCAAAAATAATTCCTTTTTCCAAAATCAAATTAATCCTTTTTCTCAATCCACCTTTCATCCAAATTAATTAATTAATCTTTTTAATTAATTATTCCATCCATCATTTTCATCATATTAATTAATTAATCATTTTAATTAATTAATTAATCTTCCAATCCATCCAATCACCCAGTCTCGATAAAACGGAATTTCAGTCCGGTAAAACTCTTCGTCCACCAAAGTTAAGGTATCAGCTTTTTCCCTCGCTTTCAACACACTTAAACCAAAATCAATATGATCAACTCTTAAACCCCTCCACTTAACCGTGGAACGAACTACATGGGTTTTGATCCCCATTCAATGGGGTACATAGGCACGTTTAGAATCTAAATCCAAATCTCAAATCCAAATCCCAATCAACTCCCTTTTCCCTTTTTTTTTTTAATCAATTTGTGAATGTTTTATTTTCACCATGCATTTATGTTGTGTCATATTCATGCATTTTCTTTAATATCATCTTACAAATGTCATTCATGAAATCCAATTTTCAAAGTCAAGTTAAACTTAAGAGCCAAATTTAGATTATTTAAAACCAAAAACCTAGTCCCCGAATTCAACCTGGTTCGAAGGCTAGTGATTTTTATCCTTGGGCAAATTAATTTAAAATTTAATGAATTGGAGTCAATTTGGATTTTTTCCTTAATATTTTCTCAATTAAATAAAATTAAGGTGGCGACTCTTAAAAATTATTTTTCAAAATCAACCAAATCCGAACCCGAGGGTTCCATTGTGAGTCTAAACCCGAATGAGCATCCCGGTTCTCTCTAGCAGACTGGGCTGGTGCTCGGGCGAGACATCACAGTTGGCGACTCCACTGGGGACTGATTGCCACCTTTTTTTAATTAAAAGGAGAATAAGATGATTACTATTTAGTTAAAGAAAAATTTTTTCTAAAATAATCTCTATTTGGCTCATTAAGTATAATTTGACTTTCATACATCACTTTGCATAATAAAGGCTCCTTGCCTAAACCTTAGTTTTAGGAAAACTTTTGGATGGTGAGTAGCATTGGCTCGACAACTCTTTTTGAGTATATTAGGAGATAGCAAAAGCATTCCACCCTGTGATGAATCCCCGATCATTTCGGTAGTGTAACGAGCAATTAGTACTATTGGATCCACGCGAGGCTCCTTGCCTCACATGTGATTAGGTATATCGATGCTCTAATGGGACGGGGATCCTTAAATCAAACCACCCTTCACCCTTATGCATGTAGTCGTCCTAGCGTTGACCCTAGGTTCCATGTACCATAATAATCAATACTTTTGCATATTCATGAAACCTTTTTCGACATGCATCACATTATGATCATACATACATAACATGAGAAGCTCAACAAGGTCAAACCTCAAATACCTCAAAACCCAAAGCGGTGGTCTGTTACCCCAAAAACACCTCACACACTTACCTTGTTAACATAAAAACCCGGTGACCAACCATGTGGAAGGAATCCTTTTCCCGACACATCTTCACATTCATGCCATTTTTCCTTCATAAATCTGTTTTCTTACCCAATTTTTTTATTTCTGTTTTCTGTTTCAAGGTATCAATGGCCAATACCTTCAACTTTGATCAAGACGCCATGAGCGCTTTCTTCGCTAGCCTCCTCAAGAAACAAGAGAAAACTTTTCAAGCTGTACTCACCACCGCCCTTCAGACCTAAACTGAAACTTTCACCAATGCTCTCAATGCTCAATCTGCCACCTTTACTAATGCCCTTAACTCCCAACCACAATCCATCATCAATGAGGTCAAGGAATTGACCAATGCCACTATCAGCCCCTCTTTTGCTTGTGTTAAGCCTGTATCTGCCTAAGCCAGGACTAGCCATGCTCCTGCTTTTACTCATCCCATTGTTGATCTCACTGATAAAGGGAAAGCACCTGAGACTCCAACCTCTCTTACCATGGACTTAAACACAACCACTCCCTCTCCCATTATAAATCGTTTTCAAAGTGGAGATTTATTTAGCTTTCTCGAAGCTAAGAAATTGATGGAGAAAGTTGAGGTCATGGAAAAAATACTCAAAAATGTCAAAAAGCATGAGGGCACGATAGATGTCGACTCTTTAACTCTCTTCCCAAATGCACGAGTTCCACCAAAATTTAAAATGCCGATCATGGATAAGTTTAATGGCTCCATGTGTCCTAAAACTCATCTCAAGATGTATGTGGGTGCCATGAGACCTTTCGGCGTGGACGACAAGCTCTTTGCTCAGTTGTTCCAACAATCATTGACTAGAGCTGCTATTAAATGGTTATTAGATCTCGTCAAAAATCACAAGAAGACTTGGGATGACATATGTAATTCATTTGTCAAGCAATATCACTATAACATCGAGCTAGATGTTACCCGTCGAGATTTGGAAACCACCAAACAAGGGCCAAGAAAATCCTTCACCGTGTTCCTTACAAGGTGGAGGACAAAAGCAGCTCAAATGGTGAACCATCCATCTGAAGTAGAGCAAATTGATATCATCGTCTGTAAACACAGTATCAGGCTCATCTGTAAACACAATATCTCCTTAGCTTCAAATATCTTATTGCCACTACTACCAAGATTGAGGATTTGATTCAATCATGATGAATCAAAGATGAACCCTCTAGTTCAAGGTATCACAAGAACACCACTAACACCACCCAAAGAGAGGGAGAGGTAAATGTTGTGTGCTGTCACCAGCTGATGAAGTTAGAAATAAGGAGGACTTTCTTTGAGCTAGGCTTGCCTCCTAGCATCATTTACAAGAAAGCCTTAGAGGCTACTCTGGTTAAGCCCTTAAAACCATGACCTTCTCCAAACCCCTTGCCTAAGGGTTACAATACCAATGAGCACTGTGATTATCATCAAGAGCCGGGGCACAAAATGATGCATGCAAGATTTTGAAGTATAAAATTTAAGACCTTATTGATAGTGGAGACATCATTGCTCCCAAATCCAAAGTCTAGCACTACTGAGCTCACCCAACTATCTCAAACCTCACCTAAAAACTGGTATTTTGAGAAGAGTACCAACATTGTTGTGCCCTTATCCAAGTCCTCTGGATCCATATTTGAGTCGTTTGAGTTAGTGTGTAAGTCACTTGAGTCAGAGTCTATGTCAGACTCTTTTGAGTTTGTTTCTATTAAATCTGTTTTTGAATTTGAATCTATTAGTTCTTGTCCTTGTGAGTCTGTATTTTGTCTTTTAGGTTTATCTTTTAATGTACTCATTATAGGACTTTTATCAGTAATAAAAAATTTGAACTTTTTGATTTGCTTTAATTTTTCCTGATTTATCTTTAAATGGGACATCTTAAAAAAAAAAGAACAAAAAAATGAAAAAATACAAAAAAAAATGAAAAAGGCAAAAGGATCAACTAATTATGGCACAGAGAAAAATTAAAAAAATCTCATACATTACATCTGCATGACAGTAGTGAAAAAGATCATGTGCTATTATAAGAACATGATAGGGATACCCCAAGCATCACAGTTTACAAGATCTTGACATACAAGAAGCCTATCGAGAAGAAGCTGTGGAGAATGAAGACAAAATAGGAAGATCCTATCTGACAGAGGCACTATCTTCACGGACATAGCCAGAAGTGAATTCTCCCATCCTGGCAAACCGGATCAGCTAAAAAGATACATCATCTGAAGATGACATCTACATTTTATTTTTGTTTCTCATGCATATGTAATTAGAACTACGTGGATCTAATTCTCCCTAAAAGAAATAACCGATAAAAAAGTGATATAAGGGATACGTAGGCAGCCTGATTCGTGTGCGGTCCAAATCGTAATACAAAATATTTTGTTTGCATCGAATTCTCATTTTCTTTGTGCCTAGTACATCATTCACTTGATTCTTTTGCCTAAACAAAAAAAAAAAGCTCTCTAAGCTGAAAACCTGAAAGGACGGTTTAGGCAAAAATTAGAGCGAAAATAAAAGATGTCTCATTTAATGATGATCAAATCTTGCAAAATGCAAACCCATCATGAAAGATAGCCCTTTTAATATCATCTATAGCTTATCCTGTTTTGTGTAGTCCTGTCAACCTGTAATTATTTAAAAAAAAAAAGGGGTCATGTTTAAAGTCATGGTCTAGCTAATCTTCCTCTACCTCTTAAAGATGCAAATCTCTTTTGTCCTCATCGGAGTCAAAGTCTATCGCAATCTTTTTTTTTTTTTTGAGTCACTACTGCAATCTGTGATGTTGCACTTCTAGTAAATCCCTGAGTCTCCTTTAAAGATTGAGTCACCCTTTTGTCTATGCTATAGTCCTCTTGCTACTAATGGCTCCGCATATAACCTCTCCTTCCTCAACTACTTCATCTTCTATTCCTCTCAGCAGGGCAGCCTGGTATTCTTTCTCAATTGGCCAAACCACCTTTATCAACTACTTGGTATATCTCTCTATGGTCCCAAGTGAAATTCCAAAATAAACAGCATAATAACCGCTCAGCCAGCCATCACCTGATAGCTCTAGCAATAGGAGTTGTGATTTGCACAGACTGCAAGAAAGAAAAATTGGGGGCATACCCTGAGTCTGCCTCACCTACCTCAAGACACTCATCCCTAGTGGAAAGCATTCAAGCTAAGCCCAATAGGCAAACCACTCGACACCCATAGTCTCCAATCACGAAAGATTTAATCCTTTACTATTGGTAGTGCTAAAAATGTCCTTCGGGGGCAAGCTGCAAGCAACCATCTTATACGAGCTCTGACTAAGTCTCAGTAAGGTATATGCAAATTGAAAAGCAAGGGCCACCACTTGAAAATGATCCATCAGCCACACTTTCGAGATAACCCAAAACCTGAAACAGACATCCATAAAGCACCCAAAGCATAAAGGGTAAGAATAGATAAATTTTTCTCACCAAAAAATAACTGTCTAGATAGTTCATCTCTCTAAATCCTTAACAAAGCAATTAAGACTTATCAGTGTCTTTACCAGCACAGCCTAAGCACAAAATGCCTCTATTCCATCTGCCATTGTGGCATCACCCCAATTAATAAACCCGTAACTGACACTCAAACAGAAAATCAAGGCCCTCATGTTGAGCCTTTGCACCCCTCATATCTCCCTGGTCACCAGAATTATGGAACTTTTCAATCACAGTGGTCAAATTCACTTGACTATCACCAACCATCATCTAGCTTGCAACATCCTGAGGCAAGTCAAAAACTCCTGAAAAATTCAAAAATGCTAGACTTTCAACTCTGGCACCACCAGAGTTGCCTTTGAGTCATAGCCAAGTCATATTCCCTATCTCCCTGGAATAGGCACAGCTCCTCCTCACCAGCACCAAAATAAAAATCACGAGCCACTAGATTCTAAAATCTGAAGCAACCCCTCAAACTGCTCATAATACCAGCATGGCAACCATCTCATACCAATCCAAGTTGAATTCCTCAGCTTTGTCGAGTTTCTCAAATGCATGTCTCCACCTTCATACATTCATGCAATCATCCATTACAGATATCATCATTAATCATGCATGGCATAAAAGTAAAATAAAAGGCCTATGAATTCTAAAACATACATGCATCATATGTGCACCAGCACCTATGCAATCATCGGCAATCATACATCACCATACATAAGTTGACCCAATAGCCTCACCGATATCTCCTAAAGCTGACTAGTACTTCCTCAACAGTGACCAATAACTCCTAAAGCTGACCAGTATGTCTTTAAGGCAAAATGATACCTTTTCAGATCTAATCAACGAAGTGTAACTTCCTGAGTCCCTTTACTTTCAAAAAAGTTCCTTTGAGCCTTCTGAAGGCCCAACCCCTCACATTTAGAAGCCCAAGTTTCTTTGGCACAACCAAAATCTTGTCAAAATCTCTTGAGCCAACTCGCTATAGGCTGAGGCTCTTCCCTTTATCAAAACATTTTCAAAATCTGTCTAGCTGACTCACCATAGGTTGATGCTCTCTTTTCACTAAATTTTCTTGTCCAAAATCATCTTTACCTCCCAACATTAAGGCCAAACAGATAGCCTTGATTAACATTCACCAAATCTTCTCTAGCATTAAGGTAAAACAAATAGCCTTGATTGAGATTTAACCAAATCTTATTTATCTCCAACATTAACGTCGAATAGATAGCCTTGATTGAAATTCAACAAACCTTCTCTATCTCCAACATTAAGGTCTAATAGATAGCCTTGATTGAAATTCATTGAACCTTTCTCTATCTCCAACATTAAGGTTGGACAGATAACCTTGATTAAAATTCATCAAACCTTTTCTATCCCCAACATTAAGGCCAAACAGATAGCCTTGATTGAAATTCACCAAACCTTCTCTATCTCCGACATTAAGACTGGACAGATAGCCTTGATTGAGATTCGTCTCAAGCATTCTTCATCTCTAACATTAAGGCTAGATAGATAGTCTTGATTGAAATTCACCAAACCTTCTTTGTCCTCTAACATTAGGGCCAAACAGATAGCCTTAATCGGAATTCACCAAGACCATTCTTGCATCCAACATCAAGGCTGGACTGATAGCCATTGGTAAAACCTCATTTGTCCTAGAAGGCTTCCTCCTAAAGGACCTGACAAGGATACACAAGCCCAGAGTCTGACATGGCACCTTTTCCCTATGTTCACTATCATCAGAATCACCTTTTGTTCAAAGTCAATTCTGATGAGAGGACAACTGTGAACCCTCAATTTTACACCCTCAATATCCAATAGTAGCCTTAGCACTTGTTGAATTTAATGCATTGTGCAGAGCTATTACGGTGGACCCGCTAACCAGTTAGCGGGCCAGGGTTCGAGGGCAGCGCCTCCAAAAGAAAATTTTTTAGACTTCAATTACATTGCCATCAGACATCCAAAATTTTCAAACTCTATACCAACAATCAATCTCTAAAAAAAAAAAAAAAAAAAAAAAAAAAGGGAAATCTTAGGAAGCATGTTGTACCAAGTGGCGTGCCGCATGGAAGACGTGCAGCACCACGTCAGGTCTGTGCGGCGCTGCATAGCCTTTTTGCGGTACGCCGCAAAAGCCTAATGTGGTGTCGCATTAGGCTTGGTGTGGCGCTGCGCCAGGTCATGGATTTTCTGCCTCTAATGGGCTCCACGCGAGCAAAAAATGACCTTTTTATCCTTTTCAGTCCAATTTTCAGCCCTTTTTGGCCATACCCCTCATGGTCTTTTCATATTTTCATTACCTAAACTACCCTCACCCACTTTTCCTATAAATACCCCTCTTCATCTTTCATTCCAACACACCTCTTGAATTTGAGTAGATTGCTATCCTCAAATTCCTCTCTTCTTCTCCCTCAAATCACTCTCTAATTAATTAATTAATCTTTTTAATTAATTAATTACCTCACCCTAACCAAGTTAATTAATCTTTTTAATTAACTAAAATTCTTTTTTAATTAATCACTAAATTAATTAATTAATCTTTTTAAATAATTAATTAATCACTCTTTTTTTAAAAATAATTCCTTTTTCCAAAATCAAATTAATCCTTTTTCTCAATCCACCTTTCATCTAAATTAATTAATTAATCTTTTTAATTAATTAAACCATCTATCATTTTCATCATATTAATTAATTAATCATTTTAATTAATTAATTAATCTTTCAATCCATCCAATCACCCAGTCTCGATAAAATGGAACTTCGGTCCGGTAAAACTTTTCGCTCACCAAAAGTCAAGGTATCAGCCTTTTTCCTCGCTTTCAACACACCCAAACAAAAATCAATCTGATCAACTCCTAAACCCCTTCACTTAACCGTAGAACAAACTACGTGGGTTTTGATCCTCATTCAATGGGGTACATAGGCACGTTTGGAATCTAAATCTAAACCTCAAATCCAAGTCCCAATCAATCTCCTTTTTCCTTTTTTTTTTAATTAATTTGTGAATATTTTATTTTCACCATGCATTTATATTATGCCATAGTCATGCATTTTCTTTAATATCATCTTACAAATGTCATTCATGAAATCCAATTTTCAAAGTCAAATTAAACTTAAGAGCCAAATTTAGATTATTTAAGACCAAAAACCTAGTCCCCGAACTCAACCTAGTTCGAAGGCTAGTGATTTTTATCTTTGGGCAAATTAATTTAAAATTTAATGAATTGGAGTCAATTTGGGTTTTTTCCTTAATATTTTCCCAACTAAATAAAATTAAAGTGGCGACTCCTAAAAATCATTTTTCAAAATCAACCAAATCCGAACCCAAGGGTTCTATCGTGAGTCTAAACTCGAATGAGCATCCCGGTTCCCTCTAGCAGACCGGCCAGTGCTTAGGCGAGACCTCACACCCGTAAAGTGCTTTCTTTAATTTATTAACCTAGTGTTCATGTCCTTTCTACACATAACCACATGGTTGTTCCACAAAAACTTCTTCATTCAGCTTACCATATGAAAATGAAGATTTTACATCTAGTTCATAAATAGCCCAGCATCTTTCAGCTGCAATAGCCACCATCAAGTGAATGGTTTCCATATGTGCTACTAGTGCAAAAATTTCTATATAATCCGCCCGATGCTGTTAAGAATACCCTTTCACTATGAGCCGTGCCCTGTGTTTGTCCGCCTCTCCATTCTCATTAAATTTGGTTTTATAAACCATTCCACCCCAATTTTCTTTCCTCCTTCTGGTAATTCTGTCAATTCCCACATGCCATTCCTTTTTATAGCTTCCATTTCCGCATCCATGGCTTTTCTCCATTTTTTATTTTTCGCAGCATCTTTATAGCAAATAGGATTGGCAGTTGCAAACATGGCAAACTAAATTTCCTCCTCAAATAGTCCTTCTCCTATTTCATAATCTTGCATCCAAACTAGTGGTCTTATAGTCCTCCTTTCATTTGGGTCAGGTGAACTTTCTTCAACCAAAGAATTAGAGGAAAGATTCTTGATAACTCTATATTCTTAGAGTTATTTTATTTATTTAAACGCAAATTTTAGCTCAGTTCTCGAGAATGCGATAATATTATTACTTATTTTTAGAAATAAATAGTTCTACAATTTATAAATAAATTATAATATATTTTTAGTATTTTTATTTTATTTTTATAGATCAAAATGATGTCACACTGATACAATAATGTCATGACTTAGGCAATGATATCATTTTATAAATGATGCAGGCGATGATATCATGAAATAAATAATGCAAATGATGATGTCATGAAAATAATAATGCAGTCAATGATGCAATGTGGTTGAAAAAGAAAGTGGAATTTTCCTATAAATAGGCATTACCTCCCTTCTTCAAAATCATAATTCAAAGTAGCAAAAAATAGATGTAGAGAGATTTTCATATGCTTTCTTAGAGTAGATTTCTTTTATTGTTATTTTGATCAAGAAGAAGAGTTTTTAGAGGTTGAGTTCATCAAAGATTGTATTCCAAAACAAGTTATTTCTAAACTCTATTCTTGAATTCAATTATGAGTTATTATTATGTTTGTTGTTATGGTAATTGTTAATTTAATTGTTTCTTCTTTATTAATTATGAGTAGCTAAATTCATTTTTCTAGAATTTAGATGTAATCTTTTAATTATTTTATGGTGTTCTATGTTTGATTGATTGAGAGTTTTGATTATTAGAATTAATCTTTTATCTTAGAATTTAATGCTTGTGAATACTTGATCACTATTTACATATTTAAAGATATTATGTGAAGTAGCGATAGTGAAAGCATAATATTAGTTGATTAAGATATTAGACCTAGTGTACATGTTGCTTAGAGATAAGAACACTCCTTTGTGATTGTTAAAAGGATTTTCATAAAATTTAATGGATTTATGTTAATTGGTTGTGATCACGAGAGCAGACATAAGGTTAACATGAATACTTGTGATTTATCTTGAAAGAGAACTTCACATAATTAAGGGAAATCTAATTATTAATTCTAATAAAATTAAACCAACCAAGAAAATATAAGAACACTATAAGTAATTATTTGATGAAATCTAAATCTTACGATTTACATATGTCGAATTATTTTAAATTTTTTCTAAAATAATTTTATAATTAATTTTTCTATTGTTGGGTATAGATTTAGTGAATTATTGCACTACTAAATTACTTATCTTGAAAATATTCTGTCTAGGAAAGTAATTTTTAAGTGGGACCGCTGTGACCCCACCACTTACCTGAAAATTTTATCTTGAAGTGATATTTTTAGTTCAAATATTCACACTCTACTTACCTATGCAATAATACTGAATATCTAGTTTAATTTAAATCATAAGACTTTTTTAATGATAGTCTAAATAATAGAATATTCAATAATTTTGGTACTTGTCAACCCTTCCTCGTGGGATCGATACTTATTTTACTACTATATTATTTGTTCATGACCTGTGCACTTGCAGAAATCGCGTAACAAATTTTTGGTGCCTTTGTCGGGGAAGACAATAGTATGACTATCAATTGATTTGATATATTCTATTAATTTAGACATTTTGTGTTTTTAATTCTTTTTATTGTTTTTTTTTAGTTGTGTTTGTAGATTTTATTCATGAATTTTAACAATTTTCAGTATTGGACTTCTTATCCAAGTCTGAAATGATGTTAGAATGGAAGTCAGTATTATGACCAAGGATATTATTATCAACCTGACTTCCAAAACAATTATGGGTGGAATGAAAGACAAAATATACCACCAAATGAAGAGACGTCATCCCTTGAACTTATATTAGAGATGTTCATAAATTCCACTTATGATGAGGATATGCCATACAAGGAGGAAAAGTCATCCCTTGAGCTTACATTAGAAAATTTTTTAGAATCCACTGAGAAAATGTGTAAGAATTGGGAAGAGAAAGACATATTAGATGCCAAAGACAACAAATTGACTAACAGCTATAAAAGAATTGAAGAGAAAATTGGAGTGTTGGTCAGTTATGTAGAGTCAAATCAAGGCAACTTCCTAATTCATACTGAAGTGGACATATTAGAATAAAGCGTACAAGGATGTTTAAGGGATGATGTCTCAATAGAAGACAAGTATGGTGAGGATAATGGTGATGTAAGCCATACGGGATACTACGAAGATGATGATTCAATTGAGCAATCCCATATTGAAAAATTGAAAGAGGAAGAAGTATAAAATACTAGGGAGACCATTTCATACTTTGAGTGGTCAATGATCCATGAAGATGACTTCTTTTCTGATGATGAGATGGTCAATAGAAGTATTGATGAGTTCTCTAGTAAGGAGAATGAAATACATGAGAACCATGAGAATAAAACACTGGATTTGGAAAGCCCCATCTCTCCCAATATTCCAATATCTCTATCTTCTATCCCAATCCAAATTTTCACCCCAATCCAAACACTCACCCATCCATTACCTCAAATTCCATTAGTTGATAGCCATTCCACAACCGCTCTTACACCGTTACCATATTTCTCTATTTGCTCAATTATGGGAGAATCAAGTATTTGGCCAATGCTTGTATCTTCCAAACCTTATTTAGAGAGGGAACTTGGTTTCGCGGAGGTTATGGTGAAAAAGGTAAGCGAATTTGGGTGAAGCATCTCAAAGTTGCAAGAGATGCATCTAGATGAAGTGCAAAATTTGTTGAATTCCAAAGCTGAAAAATTAATAAGTCCATGGATAAATCTGTATGATCTTGTGCCTGGCAAGATCAAATTGAAGTTTTTAAGCTGTAGAGTGACGAAGATACATCTTTTATGATTTACAATGAAGTGGAGGAGCAGCAAGAGCCATAATCTTTGCATATTGCTCTTCATTCTGAAATATGGAGGCAAACAATAGGATGAAACCTCTAGGTCCATGAATGAAGATGGATAACATTAACATCCAGCAAATACGACATTAAAGAAGCATTTCTTAGGAGGCAGCCCAAGTTATTTGATTTTATTGTTTACTTTCAAAATTTTTAATTCCTTTTTATGTGTTTGGTTTGTTGTTTTTAGTGTTTTTAGGTGAGAAGATAAGTGCTGCAGTTTTAGCCTCTTTTGAGAACAAACTTCATTGCATGACTTATACAAGCTCAAATCAAGTTGGTTAGACTCATTAAAATTCGTGAAAGTCTATCTTTCCATGATTATCGAGATGATATACTTTGTGTATTATCCTCATTGATGAAGATCTAGCTATAGTCAAGCTAAAGACTATAAATTAAGCGCTTTTGGGAGGCAACCCAAATTTCTAACTTTTTTACTTCTTTTTAATTTCTTTTATTCTTTTATTTGTTTCCTTCTATTTTAATTTTGCTTTAGTGTTGTTTGTGAGTTATTAAATAGCTTATTAGGAGGAAACCCAAGTTTTCTCTTTATTAGGTTTCTTTTATTTCTATTTAGTTATTTCTTTGTAAATTTTCTCTTTCATTTTCTTAACTAGTTAATTAGATATGGAAGCATCTCTTGTAGTACTAAAAACTAGGTTTCCAACTCTTCCCCAAGATGTACTCAGGAAAATCGATGAACGCAGACTAGAAATAATGAAGGCATTTAGACATCTAAATCTTTGTGAGGATATTCGCTGGATCATAGAAGCTAAAGCACAATTAGCAGGTGAGCTTGATGACTCATTTATTAAATATTTGCCAAGTATAAGGAGAAGTTCTTACTCAAAGAAGAGGAGATCTAAGAGAATGGAGTCTGCTACAAGTGTGCAAGATGGAATTGCAACACACGCTGTAGAAACATTGGATTTGCATCCATAAATCGAGAAGATAAAATTAAATTAATAAAGGATGGACTGAGTAAGGAGTCTTTGGATAATATCCTGTAGACTCTAGAAACGCATCCTTATGGACAAGTTCAACGTACTCTTTTAGATTTATGGGACTTATTCAAAGAAGAGAAACAGTATTATAGTCTAGGGAATCTAACGTTAAAAGAGCCTATTTGCCAATTAATAAGAAAACTAGATGGGAAGCCTATCCTCGGCTCATATAAGGCGTTAAAGCCATTACTAGATGTAAAACCAGAGGAAGATGTGAGCCAAAATCACAACTGCTATCCATAATCAGGTGTATCATCGACTTTTTATTTTTTTGATGCATTATTTTTCTACATCTTGTAGTACTTTTTGACTTTTTAGCACCTAGTTTTATTTTCCTGCAGATTTTTCTATTTTCAACAGCTTTTTAGTCTTTTAATATTTGCTTTTAGATTTTCAATGTTTTCTTTTTGACATTTATACTCACAGCATTGATTATTTTTGTTTTTATTATCATTTTTCATTTTTTTCTTTCTGTCAACAATTATTTTACCCTATTGAACTGTTCTTTTACTCTTCTAGTTTCTTTATATGCACATTCGTTATTGTTAATATGCACACAACCCTTTAGAGAGATCTGTGAGAGAAAATAGCAGAACCCTCAACACGCAAATTCAAAACTATTTGTGTCTTTTGTAGTCCAAACTCTGGTAAGAAAAAGAGAGTACTTGATAGCAACTAATAAACTTGGTAGGATTTTAGCTGAATGAAAAATTGATTTGGTGTTTGAGGGAGGTAGTTTAGGATTAAGGGATTGTGCTGCAAGTTCTGCATATATTGGAGGTGGCAAAGTCTTAGGAATAGTTCTAAAATTTTTGGCTCAAAATAAACACATCACTGGTGGAACTACAGGTAATAAGTTACAAGTCATGAGCATGTACAAACGAATGACATACATGAATCTCAATACTGATGCTTTTATTGCATTGCCTAGTGATTTATAAACATTTGAAGATATTTTCACCATTGCATATTGGACTTCACAAGCCACTGGGATTACTTAATGTTGACGGTTTTTATAATGGTTTGCTATCTTTTCTTGATCATGTTGTGGAACAGGGTTTTATGACACCAGCGAGTCGACGCATTCTATTCTCTACTTCAACTATTAATCAATTGATTGGCCAACTACAAAACTTTAAATCCGAACCTAATCCATTGGTGGCGCAGGTGGTTTGGCACCCTAGGGCTAGTATCAGCAAGAAGTGAGGACTAAATCTGAATCTTCGGTTGTAACTTCCCTAACTCTTGTAGTTTTTCTTATCTTATTTTTTTCGGTGTGTTTTCTATTGCACCTAATTAAGCGAATTTTTAGGTCCAATTCACTAAATGTAAGATGGTTGAATAAAGAGTTACTTTTGTACTCTTGATACGCATCTTAAATTTATGTAATTTTTCTTTAAAAAAAATAACTAATTGAAGAATCGTTTATACAAAATGACCGAGTAAATAGTATTTTTTATGCTCTTGATACGCATTTATAATTTTTTTTCTAGTTTCCAAAAATAAAAAAAATACAAAAATACAAAAAAAGAAAATTTGATGTTTTCTTTTTGTTTGATTAGTTTCTCATGCTTCTTTTAGTATTGTTTCATGATGTTTTATAGGAAATAAGGAAGTGGTATGCACGTTCTACTTACAATTTGGAATCCACTTTTGTATAAGAGGGAATATTTTCTTTTTTTTGGTTTATTAATTTGATATTGAGGACAATGTCTATTACAAATTTAGGGTTAGTTTGTTTTTTTGTTTTCAGTCATTTCTTTTGTGTTTTGATGAATAAATTTAAAATTTTTACTCTTTTATTGATAAAATATGTTTATATTAAATAATTTGATGAAAGGCCAATGATTAATTATAATTGGTATTTATGGACAATTTATTAAAAGTATTTCAAGTTGAGCAATTATTTTGGATAAGAAATTAACTTTTATTAAAATTATGTTTTGCTTTACTTTGCATTATATTGATTGCATTGAATTTGTGTATGCTTACTTAGAGAGGGCTTCTACACATTTTTTTTATCTTCATTTGCCTCACCTATCTTATAACATGTTTTTACAAACTTTTGAGGTGAAATTTTGAATTCATTTTGAAAGAGAGATATGATTTAGGCATTGTTTGTTTAGCCTATTACTTGTATCTACCCTTATTTTAATTTTTTTCCCTAGTTTATCTTTTTGTGCCTTGATAATTTTAGCTTTCTTTTCTTTGTTAATTAACTTTAATTATTGTCCTTCACCATGTTTGTGAGATAATTTTGTCAAGTTTACAATCTAATGAAGAAAAGGGGAATTATTGAAGTTTTAAAAGAAAATAAGAATATCGAATAACTAAGAGTATTATTCATTTTAAAAGACTATCTTCTGCTTAAAATAAGTTTGGGGAAAAGCAAGAAAAATAAATAAAATAAAAGTTAGTAATTCTTGCTTAACCTTAAAATATTGTTGTTGGTTAAAAAAAAAAAGAAAGAAAGAAGAAGAAGAAGAGAGGGGCTTAAAAGAAAAAAATATTGAAGAAAAATGGTACTTAAGATAAAAGGGATCCTTCATTAACAAAATCCCTTTATTTGAGCTATTGATTTTCTTTTGTAAACTTGACATAATTTTCTTACTTTTGTTCATTTAGCATTTTCTTTATTCAACCAAAAGACCTTGTGTTAGCCCCATTACAAGCGTAGTTAAGACTTTTTAATCTCTCTTAATTTGTGAATTCTATTAGCGGATATTATTTGCATTAACATGCTTATGAGATTTGTACATCTATTTTATATCTTTTGATAGAGGCATTTAAAGATATTAGTGTGTATATACCTATCTGAAGTGCAACAATTTCTTTGCGGTTACTTTAATGCATAGTTGTTGAAGGCATGATTAAGATGAGGATTGTTTTGAACTTGAAATAGAAGTTTGACTAGCAATACTATTGATATGTTGTTTGTAAATATTAATTTCTTGATACCTTTAAAAAAAATTATTCAACATAAGCATGAGAGGATTAAATTTCTTTTTTGTGATATTTTATTATTCTCTGAAATAAATAGTTAAAAGTTTAGAGTTTTATAGGTGTTTGTGGATGTCACCACTGGAAGCCCTCACGAAATTATAACTTATCCTCTATGAGACACCTAGAGTTTTAAAGGCTTGTTGATATGCTAAATGCAATTGTAATTTCCTACAAAAGTGGACTATTTTAGGCTTAGAATTTTCTTTTGCTTGAGGACAAGCAAAAACTTAAGTTGGGGGTGTGATAACTCTATATTCTTAGAGTTATTTTATTTATTTAAACGCAAATTTTAGCTCAATTCTCGAGAATGTAATAATATTATTACTTATTTTAGAAATAAATAGTTCTATAATTTATAAATAAATTATAATATGTTTTTAGTATTTTTATTTTATTTTTGTAAATCAAAATGATGTCACAATGATGCAATAATGCCATGACTTAGGCGATGATATCATTTTATAAATGATGCAAGCGATGATATCATTTTATAAATGATGCAGGCGATGATATCATTTTATAAATAATACAGGCCATGATGTCATAAAATAAATGATATAAACAATGATGTCATGAAAATAATGATGCAATACGGTTGAAAAAAAAAAAGGTGAAATTTACCTATAAATAGGCATTACCTTCCTTCTCCAAAATCATAATTCAAAATAGCAAAAAATAGATGTAGAGAGATTTTCATATGCTTTCTTAGAGTAAATTTCTTTTATTGTTATTTTGATCGAGAAGAGGAGTTTTTGGAGCTTGAGTTCATCAAAAATTGTATCCCAAAATAAGTTCTTTTTAAACTCTATTCTTGAATTCAATTATGAGTTATTATTATGTTTGTTGTTATGTTAATTGTTAATTTAATTGTTTCTTCTTTATTAATTATGAGTAGCTAAATTTATTTTTCTAGGATTTAGATATAATCTCTTAATTATTTTATGGTGTTCTATGTTTGATTGATTGAGAGTTTTGATTATTAGAATTAATCTTTTATCTTAGAATTTAATGCTTGTGAATATTTAATCACTATTTACATGTTTTAAGATATTATATGAAGTAGCGAGAGTGAAAGTATAATATTAGTTCACTAAGATATTAGACCTAGGGTACGTGTTGCTTAAAGATAAGAACACTCTTTTATGATTGTTAAAAGGATTTCCATAAAATTTAATGGATTTATGTTAATTACATGTGATCACGAGAGTATATATAAGGTTAATATGAATACTTGTAATTTATCTTGAAAGAAAACTTCACATAATTAAGGGAAATTTAATCATTAATTCTAATAAAATTAAACCAACCAAGAAAACATAAGAACACCATAGGTAATTATTTGATGAAATCTAAATCTTACGATTTACATATGTTGAATTATTTTAAATTTTGTCTAAAATAATTTTATAATTAATTTTTCTATTATTGGGTATAGATTTAGTGAATTATTGCATTGCTAAATTACTTATCTTGATAATATGCTGTCTAGAAAAGTAGTTTTTAAGTGCGACTGCTGTGACCTTACCACTTACCTGGAAATTTTATCTTGAAGTGATCTTTTTAGTTCAAATATTCATACTCTACTTACCTATGCAATAGTACTAAATATCTAGTTTAATTTAAATCTCAAGACTTTTCGAACAATAGTCTAAATAATAGAATATTCAATAATTTTGGTACTTGTCAACCCTTTCTCTTGGGATCAATACTTATTTCACTACTATATTACTTATTCACGACCTATGCACTTGCAGAAATCGCGTAACAATTCTCTTCCTCTTCTTCTTCTTGAGCATCAAAATCATATTCAGCTTTGCCTTCATTATCATCTACCTCAGTAGTTTCCTTTTCGTGATCACCCCATTCCAAATCACATGCAATCACTTCTTTGTATTTCTTACCCCAATCCCAGCATTTGTCTTCTTCGAATACTACATCCCTGCTTATTATGATCCTTTGTCAAATAGGATCATAAAGTCAATAGGCCTTTGAATCCTCACTAACCCCAAGCAGAACATAACTCAAACTTTTATCATCTAATTTTGTTCTTTGACAATAAGACACATGAACATGAGAGAGGCAACCAAAAACTCTGAAATATGCAAATGAAGGTTTGACTCCACTCCAAGCTTCTTCTGGTGTCATATTTTTTACAACCAATGTTAGACTTTGATTTAGAACATGTACCATCCAATTGACTGCTTCAGGTTAGAAGGTGTTTGGAAGCTTCTTTTCTAAAATCATGCTACGTACCATATTCATAATGATTCTATTTTTTTGTTCTGCGACTCCATTCTATTGTGGTGTGTATGCTACTGTCAATTCCCTTTGTATACCATTTACATCACAGAAATTTTTAAATTCTTGTGATGTAAACTCTCCTCCACGATTAGTATGTAAGCTTTGAATAGATGCATTTGTCTCCTTTTCGACACAAATCTTAAATTTCTTGAAAACATCAAAGGCCTGTAATTTTTCTGTCAAAAAGAAAACCTATATTTTTCTACTGAAGTCATCAATAAAGGTAAGCAAATACCTTTTCTTACTATTGAAAATTGGTTTGATTGGTCCACAAATATCAACATGCAACAACTGAAGTATATGTGAAGCTCTATAATTGCTCTTCTTTGAAAAAGGATCCCTGTGTTGTTTTTGGACCAAACAATCCTTTCACAGCCTTGAAGGAGACTTGAGTTGTGGTAAACCATTCACCATTTTCTTCTCCTGAAGAATTTTTAAGCCTAAAAAACTCAAGTGTCCATATCTACAATGCCAAAGTTGCACCATATCCTTAGTAATTATGGTGAAGCAAGCTAATGTCATAGGATGAGATATGGCATTCAGAATGAACATTCTATTTGAAGACATCTTTGCATCCATGATTAATCCTCTCTCATGATGAAACACCTTACATCTTCCATATTGAAACATAATAGCGAGCCCCTTTTCCTGCAATTGCCCAATGCTTAACAAGTTGTTCTTCAACTCCAGTACATAGAAAACTCTAGTAATAATCTGTGTTGTTTCATTCACTTGCAACCTGATATTACCCTTTCCCAGTACAGCCAAGCTTGAATTGTTGCCCATCTTTACTGAATCGCTGAAATGTTCATCCAAATCAGAAAAATACTCCTTTTTCCCACACATATGGTTGCTGCAACTCGAGTCAAGAAACTACATATCTATAATGTTGTCGTTGCTTATATCCATTTATGCCATTAGCAACATCTCTTCTTGTGTTTTAGCATAACTGACTTTCTTACTTTGACATTCCACTGAAAATGCCTAAGTTTGTGACAATTGTAACATTCTACTATGGCTTTGTTGAAGCTTTGTCTACCTCATTCTCTACTTCTAAAACTTCCACAGCCACAACCCTTTCCTCTTAGTTCATCTCCATGAGTAATCTTTAAAGCATGCACTTCTTCAACATGATTACTCATACGTTGACCATGCATAAGCAAGCTACTCTATAACTCATCAATAGTTAAAGTGTCTATATCCTTAGACTCCTCAATGGAACATACTACATAATCAAATTTAGGAGTTATGAATCTCAAAATCTTTTCAACTACAGCAACATCTCCTTTATTCTCACCTTTTGCTTTCATCTTGTTGGCTATAGCAAGAGTTCAAGCAAAATACTCATCCTTCATGTGGAGAATTTCAAATTCTTTCTGTAGTGCTTACAGCTATACGCACATGACTCGAGTAGTGCCCTAATATTTTTGCTTCATAGAATCCTTGATATCCTTTGTTGTATCCTTATTAAGGATCGTTTCAAGAATTGAACGATCGAGAGCTTGAATGAGATAGTTCTTTGCTTTCAAATCTTTCAGGTTATGGTCTTCAATATATATATATATTTTTTTTGTGCATCTATGAGGATAACACCTTCTACTACTGCAGGAATTCCATTTTCTATAAGACCCCAATACTCCTTTGAGCGAAAGAAGTTTTCCATGAGCATTGCCCAATGTTTGTAATGCCCATCTAATTTGGGAATAGCTAGCTGCACAAATGAACTTTCCATCATCATACTATTGAAGACTGCTGCTTCAAAATTTCTTTCTTTCTTTTTTTTTTCCCCAAATACTACTACTTCAAAATTTCACCAAGCCCCAAATGGTGCTTTGATACCAAATGTTAAGAATAAAATGATTATGAAGATATTGATAGAAGAAGAAATGTTTTTCTACATTTAACTGAGAATAACTTTGGCTATAAATAGCCTTACATAACAAACAGAACTAGAAATAAGCAACCCATGTTTAACAACTCCAAGAGACATGGTTGGACTCAAAAACTAACAGATAATGTTTCCCTTAAGAGTAGGGATTTATTATTTGACTAAGTAACCAAATTAACTCAGCAAATTGAAACAAATTAACCTAACACAGTCTTCATTGCATACTCCACATACATCCACCACCTATATATCAAAACCAAAACTTAAAAATCCACCACATGGAGTTCCTAAACCAAATGCTAAAATCCATTGGCACACCATATTGAAATTCACCCCATGCAAACCTAACACATCCACCATGTCAAAATGAAGAGAAGAACAAAAGGAGAAATATTTTTCAAATTAATTGAATCTGCATGATGGAAATGAATTCTTGGAGAAAGAATTGTTGTTTTCTGATTGGCAAAAGTTTCAATTTTTCCCTTTACTTTACCTTCAAGTGCAATTTCAATCTCATACTTAATTTTGCCTCAAATTAAACACTTTGATTAACAAGTTTTTGAGTGGTGTGATTTGCAGATACTCAAGAACTTGGAGGTGAACAAAATTTGTGTTTCAGTAATTATTGTGTCCCTCTTCCCTTTTCTCTTGTTCGTTAGTGACTTTTTCTTTCTTCCATTACTTTAAGAGAAAATGGGTCCAAAATAATAAAAAAAAAATTCAGCTTTCCTAAATCTTAAGAGTGCTTACATTACACTACATGTCATTACGACCTACCAAACGATATCTAAATATTTGTGTTATGGACAGCTACAAATTTGACTTGATTATCCCAGATTTTATAATCAAATGGTGGGAGGTAAAATAAAGGGAGGAAGTTGAGCTTTTGGACTATCTAATCAGTTTACCGATGTTGCTTCCACATTGCTATTGAGTCTAGTGGTCTTTTGCTTTTAGTCTGGAGAGCTTTCAAGTTTGATGAATTTTTGTTTCTCGGTTGGAGTGGTGGAAGAAGCAGTAATTTTGGTGGTCGTAGTAGGCAGCAACACCACCACCTGTGCTTCAAGCTTCTGGCAGACTAGCACCATCCTTTTTAACATTGCAAGGATAGCAAGACTGGAAAATTTTTGCTCACGATGAGTGCATAAATTTATCTTATACAACAAATTAATAAATGATGAGATATTACTCTTTTATTTATTTTTATTTGGTAAAATGAAAATATGCACCCTTTTATTTTTTATCTTATTAAATTAGTGTATATACTAAGTACAGGAAAATTTTAATTAATTTTTAACTCAAAACATTTTTTATTAATTACAATATAAAAATAATTTTTATTTTTTAATAAAAAAATTTGATTAAATTGATCTTAAATAAAAATTTATCATAAATTGATCTAAAAGTTAATTTTAAACCTAATTGAATATCGACCAAAATTTCGAAAGTGGAATTACACCGCAAATTATACCATGGACCCATAACCATGTTGTACCATGGACTAGATCCATGGTACATGTGCTGAAAATTTGTTAAAAATAAAAGCGCGCGATTTTTGTCCGATGATATTAGCGTGTTTTGCTCTCTTTTTTTTTTCTTTTTTTTATTTTTTAATTTTTAAGATATCTAACATTCCAAAAAATTATAAATAGACTATAAAATTTTTTAAATTAAATGCTAATTATTTTTTATTTTTTTATTTGTTTCAATATCTGGAATTTTTTAAATTAAGTGCTAATTATTTTTTTATTTTTATTTGTTCAATACTTGGAATTAAAAATGTAATAATTATTTTTGTTTCTCCCATCTAATAATTATTATAATTTTTATCATTAATATTATAATTGAAAATATATTTTATCATTAACTGATAATTCAAAAGTAATATATATGTAATTCAATATCAATATACATTCATTTAGGAAATAATGTACCAGTAATTGGAGAATCATATATATACAGTTAAATTACAATTTATCTCTAGTACAAAACTAATGTACATAGACGCATTGTTATCAGAATATTTTTATCATTAATATTGTTATTGAATATGTATTTCAAAATTAACTGAAAATTTAAAAGTAATGTACATGCAATTCAATACCAATATATATGTATTTAAGGAATAATGTACTTGTAGTTAGAAAGTCATGTATATGCAGTTCAAAAGTAATATACATACAATTTAACACTAATATATATGCATTTAATTAATAATGTACCTGTAATTGAAGAATTATGTACATGCAGTTAAATTACAATGTATCTCTAACATAATACTAATATGCATAGATTAATTGTTATCAAAATATTTTTATTATTAATATTGTAATTGAAGATATATTTTATCTTTAACTGATAATTTAAAAGTAATGAAAATGTAATTCAATACCAATGTATATGTATTTTAAGTAATAATGTGTATGTAATTGAATAGTTATGTACATGCAGTTAAATTACATTATATCTATAATATAAGACTAATGTACATAGGCTAATTGTAATCAGAATATTTTATCATAATATTATAATTAAAGATATGTTTTATCATTAATTTATAATTTAAAAGTAATATATATACAATTTAACATCAATCTAGTTGCATTTTGAACAATGTACTTGTTAATTTTAAAAAATATATAATAACTCAATTTATATATTTAATTATAAATTATAATTTTTATATTTATATTTATTAGAATTATAATAATTATTAGATGGGAGAAAAAAATAATTTAATCATAATAATTCAATTTTAAGTATTGAAATAAATAAAAAATAATAATTAGCATTTTAAATTAAGAAAAAAAAAACGGTGAAAAAAAAAAACAAAAAAAAAGGGAATGGAATATTAAAAAGAATCGCTTGTTTCTATCGTTGATAAATGCTCCGCATATGTGTTATGAGCCCGGTCTATAATATATCATGAACACATGATATACCAATTGGAATTAGACTATCACCCTTTATTTCTAATTCATATTATTCTTCATCAAATTTAACGTATGATATCAAATTCTAAATGATCATTGAAATGATTTGTTAATTTAAATTATTAGGAATAGCAATTTTGATCCTCTTTATTAGATATCCACTTAACCTGAATAGTGGAAGGATATATATATATATATATATATATATATATATATATATATATATATATATATATATATAATTCATTTTTTTTAATATTTATTTATATTATAATTATATTTTTTAAATAAAATATGCATAATTACACATTTTATACATATACTTTTGTAAATGTATTACATATTTTCTTATAAAAATGTAATTTTTATATCAATATATATACTTGTTATTTTTAAAAAATAAGTGGATATCCCGACACTCGACCCGCCCCACACTCAAATCTGCCCAGCTCTACCTCCAAACCTGCCCCCCATACAAAAAGAACAGGTATGCATATGTCAAAACCCGCCCATACACTACAAGTGACCATCCCCACTCCAAATAGAGCCATAAAGATATGATTGCCAAGTCTAGGGTTGATAAATAAAACAATTGTCTACGAACAATGATAAAATTAGAGGGGAGAGCGGGCGAGAGTGAACATAGATTATATGTGAATAGATAGTTTACGAAAATCAAAAGCAGAACATAACATAAAACATAAATTGATTAACAAGGAGTGGGCATGAAACAAAACCCCAAAACTAAAAGGTCTACTTCTTAGATAATGCAATTGCGGCACATAACATCCTTTGCAAGGTCTAACAGAACTCGATTAAATATGCCCCTAATGCCACCAACATTCTGTACAGAGAGCTCAAAAAGCTGAACCCAAAAAGCACAAACCTGAACACCAAATGTGGAAAGCTATCGATTATATTTCAAAACAGCAGCCACCACATTTTACATACTTGCACTGCCTTATTTTCCAGGTACTTCAGAAGCCACCAACCCGTTGCTTTGAAATACCTCCAAACCTCCCACTAGAAGAAATGGCAGAGTTACCATAAGCTGGAGGAACAGCAGTTACACCAGGGCAGTCTCTTGCCCAGTGCCCAATTTGATGGCATTTATAGCATTCACCTCCAGCACCACCACTACCAGCCAAAGGAGATGCTCTGTTGGAATAAATCCCACCACCCACAGACTGCCGTGGAGCATTCATGATACTAGGGCAATTTTCAGAGTTATGACTAGTAGCTCCACAGCTGTTGCACGAAAGATCAGGTGCAGGAAACCTATTGCTATACTGGTTTCCGTACTGACCCACTTTATTTGAAAATGAACCCGAGTCTGTAGCAGCATAACTGTTATTCACTGCTTGGTTAGATCCTAGTGGTGCACTTTGTCTACCTCCAACACTTTCAATTCCAAAGTTTTTTGCTCCAGGGTTGGGATAACCAGATTCTGTGTTGGGGCCTAGAGTATAATTTCCTGATTTAAACTTTTCCATCATATCCAGAAGAAACTTGGAATGGGATGAATGATTCACCTTTTCTGCTTTGACCACAGTGGACTTTACACGCTGTTCATCACTGAATGTTTCCTCCTTTACTTTCAACTTGAATAGAAATTTACTAAACAAAACCTGACGAATAATTGTTGAAAAACCCTCATCATCTTGCTTGTCATATTTCAAAAAGTGCAGATCTTTTGCAGATATACCCATAATCTCCTCACCACTCTCCTGAAATGCAGTCACCCATGTGATGCCAGTATGATCCTGTATCTGAAACTGGAGTATGTATCTGTAGTCACATTCATCCATAGACTGATCGCACTTCTCACACCGCCACTTCCCATCTCCATTATTTGTGACCTTCTTGTTGCATGCACGATCACCAGCCATGATGGGGCAAGCTGTATAACAGAAGTTGTCAGCCTTGATGAATATCACAGTTGCACTGACAGTAATCCAATCTGGCTTCTCAGAAGTCCCTAACCTCTCATCCTTGATTTGAGATATAGTTTTTGGAACATCTGCCCTACCAACACTTGACATTTCTCTTGAAATAGAGACAGAAGGGATGCTCTTCCCTTCCTTTTCAAACCACTCCTTTAGCCTACGAGCCTCCGGAAAATCAGGTTCTATAAATAGCTGACTTGAGGAAAGAGTCCCAACTGCCTTCCCATTAAAATCATAGACCCTACCAGATTTAACAGCTAGAACAGGAAAACCACCAGAATCACACATATTCTGCAGCCTCAGTCCTTCTGCATGGCAGAAGTTTCCCCAGAGGGTTAACTCCACACTTCGGCCTGACATGTCTTTCAACTGGAGGGTTCTCTTCTGTGTTTCTGTACCATTTTTTCTCATTATTGAAGCCACAGGAGTAATAGAAGATACCACACCAATTATATCCACAACACTGTTATTATCCATTCCCTCAACTTCACTTATGGAACGGAAATGAAATTGTTGACTCGGAATAGAGTTGTCATCCTCAAAACATGGTTGAATGATTGAAGAGCTCTCCAGAAAAATTTCTAGATCATTACGAAGGTGGTTGAAATTCTTTTGAGCAGGTTTTAAATTTCCCTTGGAAATTAAATAAACCTTCCCAGCTTCAATCTGGTGGTAAAATTGGTCAGCTACAGCATTAAAGCAGGTTACTCTAATTTCTCCACCATCAGAATCAAGAAGATCAAAAGAGAACACTTTCCCATCACCACGGGGATTATTGTAGTGCCTGAGCTCTCCTTTTGCAGTCACCCTTGCCTTAATTGTCCACCTACCCTGATATGGATTGAGGGCTGAAATTGGCATTATCCTAGGGGGAGCTTCATTTCTAGCCACTGGTCCTCTATTAGAATACATAGGAGGTGGCTGTTGATATGCTGACCTCACGGGGTAGGAGCAAGTGCCAGCAGTCTGCAAAATATCTGGTCTAGCATTGCGAAAACCAACATTCTGATCATTGTAAGAAGCATTTATAGCAGTTGATCCAGGGAGCCCAGCACCAGTTTCTGCTTTAATGTGGGATAGAGGTGCATTTGATGCTGCATGTCTTCCCAAGTCATAATTGCCAGAATGGAAACTACTATGTAAAGGATTCATTCTAGGGTTTTGTGCAGATGCTACAGCTGAATTAGGGCTTCCAACCATCCCACCCGAAACTGAGGTGCTACCTAAGGATTGAGGATTTGCAGGGTTGTTAACTAGCTGATCATTGGAAGATTGTGAAGGCCCCAAAGGCTTTTGTGCTGACACTGGATGTCCAATTAGAGCACATTCTTCAATTATCACAACCAATTCCAGAATGATAATAATCCTGTCAGACAAGAAATAAAAGAAAAATCATAAAGTCCAATGAAAATACGACACAGCATTAAACAATAAACATGCTCATTTTGCCACTTTAATCATTAATGATTGATAAGTCAAATTAAAATCTCATGGATCTCAAAGTGCTTTTCTGCCTCTGCATTTGTTAATCCAACAATTTGTCTTTGACAAACTAGATTTGGACATCGAAATGTAGACAATTTACTTAAGCGGTTATATTTACATTCCAATAATTGCTTAGAATTCCTTGAAAGAAAGGTGGTAAAACAAAGTAATTGCGGAGTTCCCATCTATTAAAATCAACAGTTTCAAACAATCTCTAATAGCTATTAACTAGTTTCCAATCGCTTCAGCAATTCCACATGGGTTAAAAAAAAAAAAAACAAGAAGGCATAATATTGGGTGGTGGGGGGGTGGGGGTGGGGGGTGGGGGGCTTACATGCGGCCTTGGACAGTGGTGCAGGTATATTGGATTAACTGAACAACAGAACCAGTGCGCAAGTTTCCATCTTTAACCAAGTGGTTAATCTGAGTGCCTAACATGGCTTGCTGCAAAAGAGACCCATCTGATAGTACAAGGCGAAAACGGTCACTCTGTTGGGGTTGTTTGGTCTGCACCTGCTTCAGCTCCGTCACCTGCAACGTTGGCTTCAGTTCTGCCGCCGTTGCCCCTCCGCTGGTTATCCTCGCTATAGCTCCCTCCGTCAGATTCATAGTCGCCATTCAGTACACTGCTAGGGAAAATGACTGTTTGAAGTGCAAGAAAATTAATGAATCAAGAGAAATTTTCAATGGATTCCGCGTTTAAATGAGGATAAGCGATCGATTTGGTTAGGATTTTCAGGAGAGTCGAGGGAGGAAAATTCAAAAACCCTAGCAGACAGAAAGCAGAGAGAATGCCAGACGCCAGAATTTTGAGAGAGAAACGCTAGCCTCTGGGCTTTTGGAAATTTTTATTCTTTTTTCACCTGTCGTAGACATGGGATTTTATCAAATACCTCCTATGTCCTCCAATTATATATATATATATATATATATATATATAAAAGGATAAGTGCGGTTATGTAAAAACTCTCATTAATTTTTTTAATTATACATTAATGATGACCAATATCCAATATGATTATTTATTAATTAAATAATATAATTATTTAATTATTTTTAATTTAAATAACAAACGATAAATTCAATTAGAATAAAAAAATTATTATTCAATATATAATTAATTTTATTGAATATCTAATTATATTTAATTTAAAATAAGTAAAAATGAATTCAATTAAAATAAGAAAAATAAAATAATTATTATTTAATATATAATTAAATATATTTAATATTCAACTATATTTAATTTAAATAAAAAATTCAATTAAAATAAAAAATTAATAAAATAATTATTATTTAATATATAATTAATTATATTATAAATTTATAATTATTATAATTTAATAATAATAATTATATAATTATTGTTATAATTTTATTATTATAATATTTATATACTTATTATAATTTAATAATTTAATTACCTAATCTAATTTAAATTAATTTAAAAAAAAAGAAAGGAAAAAATAAAATATTTATTATTTAATATATAGTTAATTATATTTAATTTAAATAAAAAAGAATTAAATTAGAGTAATTTATATTTTTTAATATTTTTTTAAATATTTAGAAAATAGAGAAATCGTTTTGACTTTAATTTTTCAAATATTAACAAGTTAAATAAATTATAATTTGACTTTCATTGTATAAATTATTTTTTTGTCCCATTATAAATTTTAAAATTAGTTGTTTTAACTATAAATAATAATTTGTATGTTTTCAAAAAAATAATAATAGTTTGTATCAATAAATTCAATTAGAATAATTTATTTTTTATATTATTTAAAATATTAAGAAGTTAGAGGAATTTTAAAGTAATTTTGATTGTTCGAATATTAACAAATTAGAAAAATTCTAATTCGATTTTGAGAAAATTCTATTGTACATTAAAAAAATTACTTTGGTTATATAAGAAAATACAGAAAAAAAAGAACATGCACTAATTGAGAGTTTATTTAATAACAATGAATAAAATCCTATTATTTTATTATCAAATGTCAAAATTTATATTTTTAATAGTATATTCTTCTGAAAAATCAATTTGTTTGCGATTCTATAAACAATTAAATTTACTTAAAATTTTTATTATGGAAGAGATTAATTAATCATCCTTAAAAATTAATTAAATGGGAAAATCAAAATTACAAAATTTTTAATTTAATGAATCTATGTCATTATTATTATTTGTAACATCAAATTTAAAATATTCACAAATATTCACGTGATATAACCATTAAATAGATATTTTTTGACTTATGATATAATATGATATAACATGATAAATCAATTACATACAATTAATATTGAATTAACATCGATGTTAAATTCATAAGTGATACATTAACTCTCATGTAAATGTATAATAAGTTTTTTATTAAAATAAAAAAAAATTAATGTATTTTATAAACTAGAGATTTATTGAATCATTAAATTAGAGGTTTTTTGGGCTTATGATATAATATGATATCACATGATAAATTAATTGCATACAATTAATATTGAATTAATATTGAATTAATATTGATGTTAAATTTATAAACAATGCATTTAATCCTAGTGTAGATGTATAATGGGTCTTTTATTAAAATAAAGAAAAAAAATTAATGTATCCTATAAACCAGTCATATTTGGTCACCAGTATAGTTTTTAAAACAATGATACATATAAACACTGGAAAGATTGTTGATTTCCTGGAGGAAGAGAAATTAAATTATAATATATCAAAGAGATCAAATATATCAAAAATAATAAAAATATACAACCTATATCGAAATTATAAGAAAATAATAAACGTATCAAGTATTAACATTAATACAATATAATAATAACAAAATAAATTCAAAAATTATAATAAAACGTAACTATCAATTCTTTTGCTTTCTTTTCTCTAACATATTCTTGAATATAAGAATATCATTTCAAATTATAAAAAATAATTTATTTAAATATGTTTAACTCATTTTCTTTTAATATTTTGGATGTATTAAAATGTGAATTTGTTTAAATTGTTTTTTCTTGTGAGGAAGAAGGGTTGTTATGATATTATTTTTAAAAATGGTTTATGGGATGTGGTAGCTGAAGAGTCTGGATTTTGAAAACCTTACATCATCTGTGAATTTGGTTTATGTAAAATATTTGGATAATTAGAGAAATGGTTGAAGAGAATTGTTGGTTATAACTGATAAAGACACAAAACAAAAATGAGTGATAGTGGTTCGAATGTGGGTAAGTTTTTGATAGAATTAGGGTGTGATTTTAAAAGGTTTTGTGTCAGAGATATCAGAGTAAAAATCTGAACTTAATGTGGGCGCCGAGGTGAATTCAAATGGGGATAACAAGTGTATTATTAATGATGCAGAATCTATGCATATCAATATTATAAAAATAGAATTAGACCAGTCGTTTTAACCTATTCAATTGAAGATCAGTAGCCAACCGTTTCAGTTCATTGCAAAATCTAAAATTCCAGTTAAATCGTCATTTCACTAGTTTTTAACTGATTGGATATATATTAATGAAAATCTTTTATAAAATGACCAAAAAATAAAAAATGAAGAAATTTTATTCAATCGGTTAAACTGTGAACCAGTGACTTGTCTAGTTCAGTCACCAGTTCAATTTTTAAAACAATGGTGTATATAGATACTGAAAAGATTATTATTAATTTTCTGGAAGAATAGAAATTAAACTATAATATGTTAAAGAAATCAAGTTTATCAAAATTAATAAAAAACATACAATCTACATTAAAATTATGAAAAAAAAAGATGTTTTAAGTATTAACATGAAGATAAGTCTATAATTAATAATTAGGCAATTAACAATAACAAAATAAATTAGAAAATTATAATAAAATGTATATATAATTCCTTTATTTTCTTTTCTCTAACATATTATTGAATATAAAAATTGTCACAACCTAAACCCGAGGGCACGTGACCGATACTAGAACACGGGTAATGCACGTAGCTATCAATGCCCGTAGTAAGCCTGATATCACACTAAATATCAAAACTAACACAGAAAAGGGCTAGGGCTCACTCGTTAAACAGATCCAATTAAACATCAATTCAAATCAAGCCACACTGAGTTATCATCTCCCTCATCTCAACATATCAAATATCATATAATTGGTTTCTACTTGACAATACAATACCATTTCTTAACTCAATATATATATATATATATATATATATATATATATATATATATATATATATATATATATATATATATATATATATATATATATATATAACTGACAATAAAATAAAATATAGATTTTAGACGTAACATTGTGGAGTTCTAAAATAACAATACAAATATTGAAATATCATTTACATAAACTCAATACTTAATTACAAAATATTGTTAAAAGATAAAAGGTAGCATAACTCAATATACAATTTTTTCATGAGCTCATTCCATTACCTAAAAAATAATTTGAACAGGAATGAGCGTTCAACTCTATGAGCTATATAGATTCTAATATAATATACCACTCGATAATCATAATGCTAATGCACTATGCCAAAATGGACAGACAAATCACAAAATCGTACCAGGATGGAATATAGTCTACAGTACCACATTAATCCTCAATATGGGAAGTCAATCCCCCTATCTTGGCTCTCTAAGTCCAATACATTCTTTTAATCCATTATAAGGGTCGTAGCTGTCCCAACAGCACTGACCCGATTAGCAACAACGCATAGGCGATGAGTAAGCCAATAGCCATCATACACCAGTCATAGCTCATCAATCATCATAACATCATCATACACAAATCCGCTTTCCTAAGCGACACTGTATCAGCCTACTTCCATCCAACATCTACAACTGATATGCAATGACAACATTTATGAACATTCATATACATATGCCAAGATATGAAATACTATTCATAATGCATAATTTTATATATATATATATATATATATATATATACACACACACACACACACACACACACACACACACACAATCAATGTATGTATGCAAGTGCAACTTTAATTAAATAAAAGAATGGAATATTATATTAAGCTATATAACTCACAAATTTGACAAAACCCAATTTGCTCTCTTCGTAGAGTGCGACATTTGATGACTTGAAGGACATTTGAAATATCAACTATGAATAACAGACAAGATCATTAGAAAAGGTTGACTCGCCTTTAAAGATATAATTTAATGACTTCAGTATTTTGCTGAAACTTCGGAAGAGTTACCACTAAAACTAGAACTTTACCCAACTGTGACAGAAAAATAACACTTCCAATTTTCTAAAAAAATTCTCATATGCTCGACCACAACTACACTAATACTCCTAATTCCCATTTCACGACATCACTACTATATTTGATTATCATACTAACCAACCCAAACTTCTCAATTGTATATAAATAACTAATAACATTTTAATTCCATTTTAATTTAACTAATTATAATTAAATATCAATTCTCATAAATGGTCATCAATGCCGATATAATCAATTTCATCATCGTAATAGATATTAGAAACAAATTTAAATTTATCGGTAAGCTCACCGGAAAGGTCGCCAGAAAAATATTGATGGTGACTGATAAAGATGAAATTAGTACCAATCTGCTTGCCATTGCACATAGAATCTAGAAATGTATTTCACTTCCTCTCATTCATTGGAGAACTATTGAAAATGACATAAACAACCAAGGTGTCACCGGATTCCGACAAAACAAAAATGTCAACCAAAAATTTATAAATGATATATCAAATTGAAGCTCATGAGAAGAGGATTCCATCAATACCTAAATCATCCTGAACAGAGGTCCAAGGTGGTCAAAATCTGCTCAAGAAGTTGCTTGCACAACGGGCATTGTAGTGGCGCATACAATGGCGTTTGACGTTGATCGGTGATGAGCTCGTGGCGAGAGGCTCTCTGGCGATTGCTTTTCCTCCTAGGCTGGCGCATGTCAGTAGTAGATAGCCGGATAGCAGTGTTTTGGCTAGCAAAAAATCTTCCTCTCTCTCTCTCTCTCTACCTGAATTTCTTTTCTAGGGGGAAGGGGACGGCACAACTGATTGGTTCCTTTAATCAGTTGTGCCAATAATAATAATAATAATAATAATAATAATAATAATAATAATAATAATAATAATAATAATAAAATTATTCTTATTTTTAGTTTAATTTAAACTTGAATTTCAATTTGATATTTAGAATTCAGTTAACTATTATATCTCCAAAAATATTTATCTATAACTTAGAAAAATTTGAATAATTATTACAATAATAATTATACTAATATTCTTGTATCAATTGAATAAAATATTTAATTAATATCTTTCTCGATGTAACTATTTTGATACCTTTATAATTAAATACATACTAATATCCCTTTCAATTACTTTCACGAAATTAACATTTAAATAAAATTTCAATAAATAATATATTTTCAAATCATATAAATTTAAAATTTCATAAAAATGAAATTTCTAATTACAGTTTGGTAAAGAAAATAATTAAATAATATATTTTCGTACAAAATAATTATTTATAAAATAAATAAAAATTTAAGTTATTACAATGTTCCCCCTTAAGAAAATTCATCCTCAATTTTTTTTGTCAAACACACCATCTAAATCACGAGTAACATATCAAATGCAACAAGGCAAATACTTCACAATTTATTAAAATCATGATACTAAATATTCTACTTAAACTAATATTACATGGATCTCCTGCTTAAATAAATCTTCAAACTATTCCCCAATAATTCTTTATCCATTGACCTTAAAATAACCTTTAATTTCATAATCAATCAATTATAATTATAAGCATACTCTTCTCTTATATCTTTACTAATACTAGCATCAACATTAATATCTTAACCTTTACTCTCATTCATTACCTATTGTATTGATCATATCAGGACTTAACATATAACCCTAATTAATTATTCATTTTTATGTTCTCTTTGAAATCATGTTTTACTCTTTTCCTATATTATATGTATTTTATGATTTGAATACCTACTATGTCACAATTGTTTACACTTACCTCATGATACCATTTCTCTTGCCAAGATTTCCATCTACGCCATTTCCTAATTCTTAAACTTAACCATATGAAATAATGAGTTTGCTAATACAATTGATGCTTAATAAAAATATTTATGCAACTCTTACATCTTTCTAGTTCAATATCATCCTAGATCAACTTTAGCATATATCAAAGTACTTCATGACATAATTCCATTTTGATACTCAATAAAATTTCTTTCCATACAAAAAATCATTATTTAGTCTATTATAACCTCAATGAACATTATCATATGTAATATCTCACTAACACTACTAATTCTATACTCCCTTCACTCATCAATTAAAATATACTTAAACTTAACAAACATTCCTATATATCATATCCCATATGAACGTACACTATATTAATTAATAACAACAATTCAACTTCTCTTATCTCCTTAAATTCTAAGTTAAAACCACATCACAATTCCATTCTATTTTACTACAATATTCAAACTTAATAAACCTCACAATCATACACATTAACACTTATAATCATAATTAATTCCTTATAAATCTATGGGACCTTTAAACCACCATAATCATTATAAATTTACTCATATTTCATCAATATTCAATTACTCTTACCTTCTCTAATTAATTTTCTCCAATAGATATTCAAGTATAATCTTATCACTTTGAAATCACCATATACACTTACAAAATAATTAATATACTAACCCATTAATTCTACAATTCATATCCATATCTTACTATTAACAAATTCATCAAGGAATTCTATTAAATCCAAAACACATCTCACATTCTCACAACTATTTTAGACTTACACTCCACTTGGACGAGGTTTACTAATTGATCAGATTGCTATCCTTTAATCCAATGAGGTTATGTCTGAAATAGAGTGAGCTAGTCTACCAAGAATGAACCTAATATTATTGATCAACCATTCAATGTCCTTATTATACTATAGTTACTAAGGTAAAATTTAAGAAACTAGACAAATCCATAGATTTCTTCTTCAATTAGCTCTAAGTTCAACTATTGGTTATCAACTAATCTTACTTATACTATCTTACACATTGTGATTTAATTCCCAAGTACAATTCTATGCTAGACATAAATTTACACTCACACCATAATCATTTATTTATACAGGAAAGGGGTATGTCATAATAGGTTCATACCACCTACTAAGGCAGTGTATCTAGTCCCATTTTCTACCCCACCACACTTACACACATCACAATTATGAGGTCTCACCCGAGCACTGGCTCAATCCAATCCGCTATAGGGAATTGGGATACTCATTCGGGTTTAGACTCACAATGGTACCATCAGGTTCGGATTAGTTGATTTTGAAAATAATTTTAGGAGTCGTCACTTTAATTTATTTAGTTGGGAAAATATTAAGGAAAAAACTCAAATTGACTCCAATTCATTAATTTTTAATTAATTTGCCTAAGAATAAAAATCACTAATCTTCGAACTAGGTTGAGTTCGGGGACTAAGTTTTTTGTTTTAAATAATCTAAATTTGGCTCTTAAGTTTAATTTGACTTGAAAATTAATTTCATGGATGACAAATATTATATGACAATTATGACATTATGATTAATGCATGAGCATGGCATAAGTGTAATGAGAAAATTAAAACGAAACATCTATAAATTAAATTAATTAAAAAGGGGAAAGAAGATTGATTGGAATTTGGATTTGAGGTTTGGATTTAGATTCCAAACGTGCCTATGTATCTTATTAAATGGGGATCAAAACCCACATAGTTCGTTTCACGATTAAGTGCAGGGGTTTATGGGTCCATTAGATTGATTGATTTGATTTGGGTTTGTGGGTGAGAGGAAAAGGTTGATACCTTTGTTTTTGGAGGGCAGAGGGTTTTATCAGACCGAAATTCCATTTTATCAAGATCGGATAATTGGGTTGATTGGAAGATTAATTAGTTAATTAAAATAATTAATTAACTAATTAGTATGATGAAAAGGATAGATGGATTAATTAATTAAAAAGATTAATTAATTAATTTGGATAAGGGTGGATTAAAAAAAATGATTAATTTGATTTTGAAAAATGATTAATTTGATTTTGAAAAGTGATTAATTAATTAATTAAAAAGATTAATTAATTAATTAATTGAGCGATTAATTTTAATAAAAAAAGAGAGTTTTAGTTAATTAAAAAGATTAATTAACTTGGTTAGGGTGAGATAATTAATTAATTAAAAAAATTAATTAATTAATTAGAGATTAGTTGAAGAGGGAAAAATAGATAAATTAGAGGATAGCTATCAATTTAACTCAAGGTGTGTGGGAAATGGGATAATGGAGGGGGGTATTTATAGGAAAAGTGGGTGAGGGTAGTTTAGGAATTGAAAAAGTGAAAAGACAATGAGAGGTAGGGCTGGAAAGGGCTGAAAATTATGTTGGAGGGGTATTTTGAATATTTTTCCACACAGAAGGGGGACCACCTACACCAGAGTAGTGTGGTAGACCGCAAGTTGGACCTACAGCATCGCATAGACTCGGTGCGGTGCAGCAGGGCTGACGTGGCGAGTTTTTTTTTTTTTTTAGAGATTAATTGGTATGGAGTTTAGGAAATTTGGATGTCCAGTAGCAATGTAATTGAAGGCTAAAAAAAATTTTTTTAAGGGCGCTTCCTCCAAACCTTCACCCACTAATATGCTAGTAGGACTATAGTAATAGCTTCACATAGTGCGTTAAACTTAGCAGGTGTTAAGGCTATGGTTGGATGAAGAGGGTGCAAAATTGAGGGTTCATAGTTGCCCCCTCATCAGAATTATCTTATTTGTAAGGCATTTCTGATGATAGTGAACCCGAAAGAAGGGATGGTACAAGGAACCAAAGTGATGTTTAGGTCAGTGCTTGGATACGTTTGGATGAGAGACATGGTTGAAAAAGGAAGATGGTAAAAAGAACCATAGGAATGTTTAAATAATTGTTCCTAAACATTTATGAGAGGAAAATGTGACTAATAAATGGAAGCGAGAAAATGGACCAAAAGGATATCTAAGCTGGTGGCTAGATATTTTTGGATGAATTAATGGATTTAAGCCAAAGATCTGGAAAGTAGAACCATATAGATATCTGGGTGATCATTTCTAGACATTTATCGGTGAAATTGATGAATTTGATAAAAGAGATAGAAAAAGGACCACATGGATGTCTAGGTGACCATTTCTAGATATTTATAGGTACAGTTGATGGATTTAGATAAAAGAGATGGAGAAAGGAACTACATAGATGTCTAGATAATAATTTTTAGACATTTATGGGTGAAATTTATAGATTTGGATAAAAGAGATGAAAAAAAGAACCACATGGATGTTTAGGTGACTGTTCTAGACATTTATGGGTTAAAGAGAATTTTGGACAAGATAATTTAGTGAAAAGAGAGCCTTGACCTATGATGAGTCAGCTCAAGAGATTCTAACAAGATTTTGATAAAGGGAGAGCTTCGGCTTATGGCAAGTCGTCTCAAGATATTCTAAAAATACTTTAATAGGAGAAGAGCCTTGGCCTATGGTGAGTCAGCTCGATAAATCATGAAAATGTTTTGAAAAAGGAAGAGTCTCGGCCTTTGGCGAGTCTGCTCAATAGATTTTAAAAGGATTTTGATAAGAGGAAAGCCTTGACCTATAGCAAGTTGGCTCAACAGATTTTGAAAAGGTTTTAGTAAAGGAAAAGCCTCAGCTTATAGTGAGTCTGCTCAAAAGATTTTGACAAGATTTTGGTTGCGCCAAAGAAACATAGGCTTCTGAATGTGAGGGGTTGGGCCTTTTTGAAAGGCTCAAAGGAACTTTGCTAGGAGTAAAGAGACTTTGAAAGTCACAATTTATTGATTAGATCTGGAAAGGTATTATTTAACTTCAAAGAAGCATAGGTCAGCCTTAGGAGGTGTCAGTCAGCTTTGAGAAAGTACTGGTCAGTTTAAGGAGATGTCGTGAGGCTATTAGCTTAGTCTATGTATGAGAGTGCATGATTGCAAATGATTGTATAGGTGCTGGTGCGCAAATGATACATGTTTATGTATGCATGTTTTAGAATTCCTAAACGTTTTGTCCAATTTTTATGCCATAGATTATTGCATGGATGCATGAGGGTGGATTCATGCATTTTCTTTGTGAACACAAATTTTTTTTTTTGGTGACTTTTGTGTCCGCAAAAACATGTATTTATGGATAGAAAAAAAAAAAACTCGATAAGGTTGAGGAACTCAACTTGGGTTGGTATGGAATAGTTGCCATGGTGGCATTACAAGGAGTTTGAGTGGATTGAGATTTTTCTAAGGACTTGATTCAGGTTTTGGGATCCGGTGACCCGTATTTTCTGTTTTAGTGCTACTAAAGAGGAGTTGTGTCCCACGTTTAGAAAGTTCAATCCTATGGCTTAGTTATGACTCAAAGGCAACTTTGGTGGTGCCAGAGTTCATAGTTTGGCATTTTTCTATATTTTTTTAAGAATTTTGGACTTGCCTTAGGATGGCGCAGGTTAAATCATGGTTAGTGATGGTTAGGTGAATTTGACCTCTGTAATTGGAAAGTTCCATGATCCCGATGACCAGGGAGATATGAGTGGGCGAAAAATCAAGATGAAGGCCTTAATTTTCTGTTTGAGAATCAAATATAGATTTATTAGAGCCATGCTAGTAGAGACACTATTAAGAGATGAACTGTCTTGCCAGTTATTCACCAGGTGAGAAAAATTTGTCTATTCTTACCCTTGCTATTGGGAGTGCTTTATGGGTGTTTGTTTTAGGTTTTGGATTGTTTTATAGGTGTGGCTGATGAATAATTTTTGGGTGGTGGCCCTTGCTTTTCAGTCCACACATGCCTTATTAAGACTCGGTCAGAGGTCAGATAAGATGGTTGCTTATAGCTTGCCTCTGAAGGATATATTTTTAGCATTGCTAACGAAAAGGGATTAGATCTCTCATGATTGAAGGTCATGGGCGTTGAGTTGTTTGCCTGGTGGATTTGATTTGAATGACTTTCCACTAGGGGATGTGGATCATGAAGCAAGTGAGGCAGACTCAGGATGTGCCCCTAGTTTTCCTTTCTTAAAGTCTACGCAGATCACAACTTTGATTACTAGAACTATCAGGGTGGTTGGCTAAGGAGTTATCATGCAGTTCATTCTGAAATTTCACTTAGGACCACATAGAGGTATGATAGGTGGTTGATAAAGATGATTGGGCTAGCTAAGAGAAAGTGCTAAGCTACCCTATTGAGGGTAATAGAGGGTGATGCAACTGAGGAAGAATGGGCTGCAAGAGAAGCCATTAGTGGTGAGAGGACTGTAGCATAGACAGAGAGTGACTTGATTACAAAAGAAGACTCAAGGATCTAAGGGAGGTGTAACACCATAGGCTAGAGTAGTGACTCAAATTGCATTGATAGTGATAAATGAGACTATGACTATAGTGAGAACAGGATGAAATTGCATTAGAGCTTCAGGAAAGGACTACTATAGTTAGGGCAAAAAGAGGTACTACAGTTTCTAAGCTGTAGAGTTTAGAGTAGTTTTAGAACTACTGATACTCAAAAATGGGTTTTCGATACTACTATAGTGAGTAGTTCTAATTTTATTGGTATTTTTACTGCTATGGCAAAGGGAGCTATAGAGATCTGGAGGAGGGGTGATGAGAATCCATATGCCTTGAAAAAATCCCACAAATACATACAAGTTAAAGATTTCAAGAAGGTTCTTTAAGGTTGTCATTTCTATCAAGTTAGCTTACAAAGGCCTACAATATAACCATTGTACATGATTGATGAATCCATTAAGAAGAAAATAAGGTTGTATGAAGTTTCTTATAAACCAATCAAGGATATTTGGATCATGAACTTTGCATATGGATCCAATTGTATTCAAAGAAGCTTCAAGGGCTTAATCAATCTATTTAAGCCCAATGTCAAGATAAAGAGGCCAAATTACATTCCAGTTTGTTTGGGCCTAATCTATTCAAGTGTTTACATACAAGGCTACCATTCTTCATTCAAATTGGACCCTCCATATTTGGGCTTTTCAAATTCAATTTATCATGTTTTATTTAGTGTTTGGGCTGCTTATATTATGTATACAGCCCAAGAGTTGTTTAAACTATTTTATTTTCATGTTTTAATTAGTTTTGGGCCTATTTTATATTAGGTCTAAGGCCCATCCGAATTTTATAGTTTAATTAATTAGATTTCAGTTTCTAGTTAGGAAATAGTTTCTCTTGTATAGGAAGGATTCTTAACTTGTTTTAGAATTCAGTTCTATCTTAGTTATTATTTAGGAATTAGTTTCTAATTAGGAATATTCAATCCTTGTTTATGAAGATTTCCTATTCCATAGTTTCTAATTTAGGGTTGAGCCTATATATAAACTCAACCATTCATTTAAAAAGAAGTTATGGTATGATCAATAAAAATTTAGTTTTCTTAAGAGTGTGATCTCTTGGTTTTGATTCATGCTTGAATCAAGTTCATACAATCAAAGCTAATTACTTTGTGCATATTTATTCCAGGTTCTCTCCCATGAGTTTGGCATTGTGTTATGGAGATCATCATCTAAAGATGATTATATTCCAAGGTACTCTATCACGGGTTGGATTTGGGTCATGAATTTGGGAAAAACCTAATTTAGCTTTCCAAGGGAGTCGCTTCCAAGCATAAAGGCATTGAGTCTTAAAGCAGGTCGTTTGGAGTTCGTATCAGTTTGGTATCAGAGCTTAGGCTCTAAATCAAGTTATATCTTTCCATTTCATTTGTGTTTTTCATTTTTTTTTGGTTTTCGTTTTCATTAAATTCCTTCGTTTTCTTCTCGTTAATTCTATTTGTTATTGTTTCAAGTCTGAAAACTCAAAAAAGAAATCCAAATCATTTTACCATTTTTTTTCTTTGTTTGTTTATTCCTTCGTTCATTCCTTCCTATTCGTATTTTTATTCCTTGTTTCATTGGAAGGTCAAATCCATACTTACTTGGGAACCAATTCGAATTCAAGAAGAAAGAAGGGAGGATTCACCCATGCTTGAAGACTTCAAATTTGGTTTGGCTTCTTGTATTTGATCTTCAATTTGTTTGTTAATTTTCCTTTCAATTTGTTGCTGTAATTATAAATTAAAAAAAAAAGAGAGAAGGAAAAAAAAAAGAAGAGAAAATCAGAATTTAAAAGAAAAGAAAAAAAAAAAAAAAAAGGAAAGAAAATTCCTCCAAAAAGAAAAGAAGAAGCAAAAAGTGTTGAAATTTGACTTTTTGGCATATTTATAGAAGTTATTTAGTTCCTATAGTGAAGAGGACAAGAAAAGAAGCAGATTTTCAAGATTACACAAGGAGAATCAATGATTTCAGCATTCTACAAGGAGTTTGACCAAATCTAAGCATCCTTCCAAAACAAGCTAGTATTGGCTTCCTACTCCTTTCCAAATTTTGGTTTGACTTTCCTAATCTTATTTTCATTCAGATTTCTTTCTAATTTAATTATTTCCTTTTGGTTTTCATTTTGCATTTAATTAATTTCAATCCTTGTTCATATCTTATTAGGTTTCCTAATCCCATTAGGAATCCTATATTGTTTTCCTAGTTCTATTAGGATTTCAACTTTTGTTTTCCAATATCAATTATAATTTCTAATTTTATTTTCTAAGTCAAATTCTAATTCTTGTTTCCTAGTCCAATTAGGATTCTTATTCTCCTAGTGTCATTAGGATTTCTTGTTTCATTTTGAGTTTCTGGATTTTTATTCACATTATAATTTAGTAAGATTGTGTTAATTTGATTTTTACAACTAATCTTGACAAGAGATTTGAGTGGAAAAAGGCTAAATGTAAGCTCATAAAGAGAAAAGCCATAACAAATTGAGTGAAACACAAGTGATTGAGTGGCAATACTTGAGTGAAACATTTAAAGGAATGAAGTGAGGTATTATTTTACTTAGCTAACATTCTTTTCAGGTTTTTTACAATGGAAGTTGATTCAAGAATTTCAAAAAGAATTAATGGCTATTAGGCAAGAAGTAGGTATGCGGAGATTGAAGGATGAAGAATGTAATGATGTTTTTCATATAAGATGTCGCATCCAAGATAGAGTATGCCGTATGATCATTGATAGATTGAGTGTTGTCAATTTTGCAAGCCTTGAGCTAGTTGAGAAATTAAATTTGCCCACTAGAAAGCATCCAAGGCTACACTCATTGTATTTGTTGAATAAATATGTTAAGATTAAAAAGCAAGCTTTAGTTTCATTCTCTCTAGGAAGGTATAAAAGTGAAGATTGGTGTAATGTAGTACCAATGAATGTGACACATGTTTTGTTTGGAAAGCCATGGATACATTTTAGTCAAGCAAAACACATCAAATCTACTAACCATTACAAAGTTCCACTAAAAGAGGGTAAGCATACTACCCTTGCTCCTTTTTCTCAAGAAGAATTGTATGAAGATTGAGTGAAGATACAAAAAAAAAGAGAGGAAGAACTTCAAAGACAAAATGGTGCTGTTGAGCTTGTAGTGACAAAATTGAGTATGTCAAAAAGGGAGAATGAAGGTGATGAGATTTTCAAAAAGGTTGAAAGTGATGTGCATAATGAAACTATGGAAGTGACCCATGAAGATGACTTAAAACCTTTGAAGCTTATAAGTGAAGAGTCCTCATTCAAGGGTGAAGAAGTTATTAAATATGAAAAAATTCCAACCTATGATCCTCCTTAAGAAGTTGTTGTAAACAAACTAACTTTGTTGAAAATAGTGAAAAAAAAAGAAAAAAGAAAAAGAGTGCATAAAAAAAAGAGAGTGAAAAGAAAAAGAGTGAGTGTGAAAAGAAAGAATTAGTGAGTGAAGAAGAAAATGAAGAACTTTCAAATGAGAGAAAAGAAATAATAGAAAGTTCAAATAAAAAGATTGAGAGTGAAGAGAGAAAACAAGTGAGCATAGTTGAAAAAGAAAGTATCAAGGATGCTTTGTTTTCTAACACTAACAAGCTTGAATTTTCTTTGTTTAGTTTTGTTTCTCTTTTTCAGGATTTTAAAGAAGGATTTTCATCGAAGAAAAGAGGTGATAAAAGCAATGCATTTCCTACTAGGTGCTCAAGCCAAGATTCAATAATGAATCTTCCTGAGGAGGGAGGGAATGATGAGAATCCATATGCCTTAAAAGAATCCCATAAATACATACAAGTTAAAGATTTCAAGAAGGTTCTTCAAGGTTATCATTTCTATCAAGTTAGTGTACAAAGGCATACAATACAATCATTGTACATGATTGATGAATCATTCAAGAAGAAAATAAGGTTGTATGAAGTTTTTTATAAACCAATCAAGGATATTTGGATCATGAGCTTTGCATATGGATCCAATTGTATTCAAGGAAGCTTCAAGGGCTTAATCAATCTATTCAAGCCCAATGTCAAGATTAAAAGGCCAACTTACAATCCAATTTGCTTGGGCCTAATCTATTCAAGTGTTTACAAGGCTACCATTCTTCATTCAAATTGGACCCTCCATATTTGGGCTTTTCAAATTCAATTTATCATGTTTTATTTAGTGTTTGGGCTGCCTACGTTATGTATACAACCCAAGAGTTATTTAAACTACTTTATTTTCATGTTTTAATTAGTTTTGGGCCTATTTTATGTTAGGTCAAAGGCCCATCTGAATTTTATAGTTTAATTAATTAGATTTTCAGTTTCTAGTTAGGAAATAACTTTTCTTGTATATGAAGGATTCCTAACTTGTTTTTGAATTCAGTTCTAGTTTAGTTATTATTTAGGAATTAGTTTCTAATTAGGAATCTTCAATTCTTATTTAGGAAGATTTTCTATTCCATAGTTGATTCTAACTTAGGGTTGAGCCTATATATAAACTCAACCATTCATGTAAAAAGAAGTTATGGTATGGTCAGTAAACATTCAATTTTCTTAAGAGTGTGATCTCTTGGTTTTGATTCATGCTTGAATCAAGTTCATATAATCAAAACTAATTACTTTATGAGTATTTCTTCCAAGGTTCTCTTCCATGAGTTCTGTATTATGCCGTGGAGATCATCATTATAACAACCCACACCCACCCTAGGAATTTTCATGATAAATTGCTTGATTTAGAACTAATAAGGTTAAGTGTGTGCTTGTGTGAAAAATTGTGATCTAAGTGATTGATGAGTATGTGGCATATTAAATTAATTTTAATATGCATAATATGTGTTGCTATTGTGAAATAAATGATTTACATGAAGTGCATTTGCATAAAAAATTTTATTTTAAATAAAATGATTTTTCATGCATAAGACAATTTTTAAGCATAAAATAATTTTATGGGTATTTTAAAAATATTTTTAAATAAATATTTTTGAGGGAAATGTTCCAAAATTAATAAGAAAAATATTCTTTTTATTTTAATTCTATTCAGCCAAAAATTTTAAAGGAAAAACCCAAACACCCAAAAGCCCACTACACGAAAATCCTCCTAACCTATTTCATTAAGGGTATTAGTGGAAATTCCACTCCAACCCTAGTATATATTCTAATTTTCGGCCAAACAAGGATTTCCAGCAGCCATTCTCTTATTCTTTCTGTATTTTAGCAAAAAAACCTCTCAAAATATTTCTCTCTACCGAAATATTGAAAACACCTTTCCGTTTTGCAATTTCGTGACTGTAATCATAAGTTTTCATTCTCTTTCGATTTCCAAACTGATTTCTATAAAATAAATTATAGGAAAATTATTTTGAACTATTTGATTTCTGATTTCTATAGATTCAATTCTGTTTGAGTGAATTTTTGGGAGAGAAAATTTATTTTCTACCAAAAACACAATTCTTTCTGCAAGATTTCTCCAAAGGTGAATTCTATAACTTAAAATCACAATTTTATTGTATAAACATCATAAAAAGGGGGGGGGGGGGGGGGTGGGGTGGTGGGCGATGGGCGGCGGGCCGGCGGCGATTTGTGCATGATTGTATTCTAAACTGTTTTGATTTGTTTTGATGAAAAATATTGGATTAAATAATATTTCTACATATTTCTGCGATGACCGAAAAGTTTCAAAAAACAAAGAAATTTTAGGTTTTCGTGTTAGAATTTGGAAGTTAGAAAAATTTTATTCTTTCATGAATATATGGCTGCTGATTTGTATGAATAGGTGTTCTAATATGATATTTGTTTTGTTTAGATGAAAAATAATGATTTCAATCATGTGTCTGTTTATCGCTGAAATGAACGAAATGTGCGGAAAGCGCGGAAACTCATGATTTTTCACCTAAGCCTTTAAACTTGGAATTTTTTTGTATAAACCCTACCTATGGCCGATTCATGAAGGGATGTGTCCTAAACTGATATTTTCTATGATTGAATGAAAAATAATGGTTTAAACAACCTGTTTGCATATTTTTGAAATGATCGAAAAATACCGAAAACAAGAAAACTTATGGTTTTATACACTATAATGCAAAAGATTGAATTTTTATACATTAATAACACCAGTAGTGGCTGATTCCTATGAATTTATATTCTAAAATGATTTTTGTTATGATTACATGAAAAATCTGGATTCAAACCATGTTTTTACATATTTCTGAAATAGACGGAAAGCACGAAAAGAAGAAGAATTTGGTTTTTACCTTAATGATGCATTCGGCCTACATGAACAATTTTTTCCAAATATTTATAAATTTTATGTGATGTGTTTTGATGATTGTTAACATATATGTATGTATAATAAATGATAAAATTGCATGTTAATTGAAGGTATGGTCCTAGATGAGCTTAAATGTATTATGGTATACTTAAGGTATGTTAACCTTGTATTGTGATTAGAATGCAAATGTGATTAAGGAAATTGGAACTAGATGTCATGATGACTTGAAGATGAATATACGGTTATGAGTTAATAAAGTGAAAGGGATCATAAGAGTTAAGCATGATGTTTGAAGGATTAATTGTTAAGTTGATATGTATGGAAGTGTAAAGTGAACTAAGATAATTGATAAGTGAATTGATATTGAGGTAATGATATTGTGATGACCTTAAAAAGGTATTGATATGATTGCAATGTATTTTCATATGAGCCCATAAGGCCAAATATGCAAGACCATTAAGTCAACGAGCTATGTGCAAGTGATGAGTACACCTATGTGTGGACTCTAAGTGTATGTGTATGCTATATGTACATGGGTAGTTATGGGATAGGAGCATCATGAGTAAATAAATACTAAGTATTAAATCAAATATTATGTTAGAGTTGAGGAGCTTTAGAAGTGCAAAGGGGACTACGTGTACTAGGAGCAAAGGAACCCCAAGGTGAGTAAACATTGTATTCATTCTTCAAGTGTGAGTGAACATCGTATTCATTCTTCAAGTGTGAGTAAACACAATGTTCTTGCTATAAATGTGATCAACATCATGTTGTGTTATAAGAATTTGATATATTGATATATGAACCTTTGTGATCTTTGAAACCCAAGTTCTTTCCATTTTAATTTTATTATATGATTTCTTTGTCAAGCTTGGGTTGCTAAAGGACATATGGTCCAAAACTAGTTTGTTGACCCATTGAGAACTTCGTATGATTAACACCCTAACTTGTATTATTTTTGGAACTACACTATCATTGTATTATTGTTTGAAAGCTAAACCACTATTATTATTGAAATACATATTATTGTTGCCTTATGTGATATTGTTAATTGTGTTTACCAATAGCTCTAGCTATAGTACCTTTACCCTTTATGCAGAATCCTCGTGCCGATGTGGGTAATCATTGGAACTTGTGCACACGGTCTTAACCCGATGGATAGGGGTAGTGTATCCACCTTAGCTAAAAGGGATGGTTCTAGCCGTGGGGCCTGATCAGCTTCACGCTTTCTACATGATAGGAGTTGGAATTTAGTATAAGGCCACCTCTCCTCTATGTGTTCAAGTAATAGAGCAATAGCCTTCACTCACTATGTGTTATAAGTGTGATTTTTGCAAACTTACTAAATTGAACCCTTGCTAAATTGCAACCTGATTCATGAGCTATAACCCATGAACTATGTGTATAAGTGATGTGTTTCCTTTCAAAGGAATATTGTGATAATGTATGTGCCTTTTCATTTACTCATTGAGATCATCTATCTCATCCCTTTTTCCTTGTGTGGTTCCAAGTGAGCAAATGTGAGGAGGCAAGGTGATGGCTCAAGCATTCTACTTCGCTTAGGGAATTCTTTGTCTGAGTTATCAATAATACTATGTTTATGAAGTATTGTCTTTAGATGCTATGGGAATGTTGATTTATACTATAGATATATACTATTTTCCTTATGGATATTTTTATGTAATGATTTATTTTAAGTCTTTCGCAAATTATGGTATTCATCTAAATGTTTTAAATGAGATAATGAAAGAGGTTTGGTAAGATCCTAGGCATGGTATGTATATATGTAAGTGGGTTCTATGGGTGTGGGTGACCTTATGTCTCCCCATGTTCTAGGACCATCGTATCTCTAAGGTTGGGATGTGACAATCATCTAAAGGTGATCATATTCCAAGGTGCTCTATCACTAGTTAGATTTGGGTCGCGGACTTAGGGAAAACCTAATTTAGCTTTCTAAGGAGTTGCTTCCAAGTGTAAAGATAATTGGGTCTTAAGTTTAATATACTTGGGGTTCGTATCAAGGGGTGTGCCCATTTGAGGAGATTATGGTACACTCTGATTCTAATGAGGACACAAGAGATTTACATCTCAGGAGGTAGAGGAGGATTGGCTAAACTATGACTTCAGACATGACCTTTTTTTTTTTTTTTACTTTTTGCTCAAAATAATTATAGGTTGACAGGACTACACGAAACAAGATAAACTATAGACAAAATTGAAATGGCTATCCTTTTCATCAGATGATGGGCTTGCATTTTGAAAAATTTGATCATTATTAAATGAGACATCTTTTATTTTTGCTCTAATATCTACCTAAGCCTCCTTTTTGGGTTTTCAGCCTTGCCAGCATGACCCTCTTTTTTTTTTTTTTTTTTTTGTCCTTTCTTCAGGCAAAAGAATTAAGTGAATGATGTATTAGGTATAGAGAAAATGAGAATGTGATGTAAATAAAATATTTTGTATTATGATTTGGACCACATCCAGGATGGGCTGCCTAGATATCCCTTTCAATCATTTTTTTATTAGTCATTTCTTTTAGAGAGAATTAGGTCTACGTAGTTATAATTACATATGCATGAAAAATAGAAATGAAATGCAGATGTCATCTTTAGATGATGCATCATTTTAGTTGATCCAAATTGCCAGGATGGGAGAATTCGCTTCTATCCACATCTATGAAGATGGTGCCTCTGTCAGATAGAATCTTCTTGAGCATATATTGTGTAGCTCGGATTAATTTAAACTTCCTCTTGGATCATGAATAGGGGCTTGGAATTCTCCTAGAACTAGATATCCTTCTTGTGAACTCTTGTCTCTCACCTTTTAGTTAAAGTGCTCGGTTAGTCTCTGTTGATAACCCTGAATTTTATACAGAGCATCAATTCTCTTTTCCTTGATGGCATTTAGCTGGTCATGATACCTTTCAGTCTATTCTGTCTTCATTCTCCATAGCTTCTTTTTGACAAGTTTCTTGTGTGTGTAGGTATGGATCTTGTGAACTGTGATGCTTGGATCATCCCTATCTTGTCTTGTATTGAACAGTACATGAGCTTTTCTAGAATTGCCATGCAAATGCAATATATGAGATTTTGGATTTTTTTCCTTTGTGCCATCATTAATTAATCCTTTTGCCTTTTTCATCATTTTTTTATTTTTTGTATTTTTCTTTGTTTTTTGTTCTTTTTTTTTTAAGATATCCCATTTAAAGACGAACAAGAAAAATTAAAACAAATCAAGAAGTTTAAACTCTTTATTATTGATAAAAGTCTCATCATGAGTATATTAAAGGATAAGCCTAAAAGGCAAAATACAAACTAAAAAGGGCAAGACTTGATCGACTTAAATTCAAAGATAAATTTAATAGAAAATAGACTCAAAAGATTCCAACTCAGACTTAGACTTAGGTGACTTAGACATGGACTCAAATGACTCAGACATGGACTAGGACAACTTGGAAAGGGGCACAACAGCATTGGCACTCTTTTCAAAATACTGGTTATTAGATGGAGCCTGAGATGGTTGGGCGAGCTCAGTGGTTTAGAAGAGGATTGGTGATGGTGCTAAACTTTGGGTTTAGGAGCAATGATGTCTCCAATGTTAATGAGGTCTTGAATTCTATGTTTTAGAGCCTTACACACATCGGTTTTGTGCCCTGGCCCTCCATAATAATCACAATGCTCATTAGCATTATAGCCCTTGGGCAAGGGATTTGAAGGTGCTCTTGGCTTTAGAGGCTCGACAAGATGGGCTTCCATGGCCTTCTTATAGACAGTGCTTAGGGGCATGCCTAACTTAGAGAAAGCTCTTCTTTCCAACCTCATTGTTAGTGATAAGAGACAACATTTATTTCCCCTTCTCTTTGGGTGGTGGAGTTGGTGGTGTTATTGTTCTTATAATATCTCAAACTAGAGGATTCATCCTTGAATTGTCTTGATTGGATCAAATCCTTTATCTTGCTGGCAGTGGCAATGAAAGCTTTGAAGTTAGGGAGGTATTGAGTTTATAGATGCATTTAGTACTGGGGGAGGAAGTTCTTGATGATGATGTCAATTTGCTCTACTTTATATGGACGATTCACCATTTGGGCTACTTTCACCCTTCACCTTGTAACGAACGTGGTGAAGGACTCCCTTTGGCTTTATTTAGTGGCTTCTAAATCTCAATGGATGACACTCACCTCAATGTTATAGTGGTATTGCTTGACAAAAATATTGCAGATGTCATCCCATGTTTTCTTGTGATTCTGGTATAGATTTAGTAACCACTTAACAGCAGCTCTGGTTAAAGATTATTAGAATAACTGAGCAAGAAGCTCGTCATCCACACCAAAGGGTCTTATGATGCCTACATACATCTTGAGGTGAGTTTTGGGGCATATGGTGCCATTAAACTTATCCATGACTGGCATTTTAAATTTTAGAGTAACTCATGCATTCAAAAAGAGAGCTAAAGAGTTGACATCTATCATGTCCTTATGCTTTTTGATGTTCTTGATTGTTCTCTCCATGGCCTCAATTTTCTCCATCAATTTTTTAGCTTTGAGAAAGCTAGAGAAATCTCCACTTTGAAAAGGATTCACAGTGGGAGAGAGAGTAGTTGTGTTCAAGTCCACAGCGAGAGAGGTTAGAGTTTCCATGTGCTTTCCCTTTATTAGTGAGATCGATAATAGGGGGAGTAGAAGTGGGGGCATGGATAGTTCAGGCTTGAGCGGAAGCAAGTTGAGCAAATGGAGGAGTGATTGTGGCATTGGTCATTTCCTTGACCTCATTGATGATGGATTGGCATTGGGAATTGAGAGCACTAGTGAAAGTGGCAGACTAGGCATTGAAAACATAGGTGAAAGTGTCAGTTTGGGCGGTGGTGAGTGCAGCTTGAAAAGTTTCCTCTTGTTTCTTAATGAGATTGGTGAAAAAGGTGCTCATTGCATCTTGGTCAAAGGAGTTGGAGGTGTTGGCCATTGGTAACTTAGAAATAGAAAACAAAAAAATGGGTAAAAATACAGAATTGCGAAGAAAAAATTGAAAGGTGTGTCGAGAAAATGATTCCTTCCACATGATTGGTTACCGGATTTACATGTTGACAGGGTGAGTGTGTGAGGTGTCTTAGGATAACAGACCACTAGTTTAGGGTTTTTGAGGTGTTTGAGGGTTCACTATGTTGAGCTTCTCATATTATGTATACATGGCAATCTCATGATGCATGTCAAAAAAGGTTTCATGGGTATATGCACAAATGTCTCCATTATTACGGTACATGGAATCTAGGGTCAATGCTAGGGCGACTACATTCACAAGGGTGAAGGGTGGTTGGATTAAAGGCCCCTATCCCATTAGAGTATTAATATACCTAACCACACGTGAGGCAAGGAGCCTCATGTGGATCCAACGGTACTGATTGCTCATTATGCCACCGAAATGATCAGGGATTCATCATGGGCTAGAATTCTTTCGCAATCTCCTAACATACTCAAAGAGAGTTATCGAGCCAATACTACTCACCATCCATAAGTTTTCCTATTTCTAAGGTTAGGCAATGAGCCTTTATTATGCAAAGTGATGCATGAAAGTCAAATTGTTCTTAATGAGCCAAATGGAGATTATTTTGGAAAAATTTTTCCTTAACCAAATAGTAATCCTCTTATTTTCCTTTTTATTTTAAAAAGGTAGCAACCAGTCTCCATTGGAGTCGCCAGCTGTGAGGCCTTTCTCGAGCACTCGTCGAATCCTCTAGAGGGAATCGGGATGCTCATTCAAGTTTAGACTAATGATGGAACTCTTAGGATCGGATTGGTTGATTTTAAAAATGATTTTAGGAGTCACCATCTTAATTTTATTTAGTTGGAAAAATATTAAGGAAAAAACCCAAATTGACTCCAATTCATTAATTTTTAATTAATTTGCCCAAGAATAAAAATCACTAGTCTTTGAACTAGGTTGAGTTCGAGGATTAGGTTTTCAGTTTTAAATAATCTAAATTTGGTTCTCAAGTTTAATTTGACTTAAAAATTAATTTCGTGGTGATAAATATTATATGACAATTATAACATCATGAGTAATGTAAGAGCATGGTATGAGTGCAATGAGAAAATTAAAATGAAACATCCATAAATTAAAATAATTAAAAAGGGGAAAGGAGATTGATTAGGATTTGGATTTGAGGTTTGGATTTAGATTCCAAATGTGCCTATGTACCCTATTGAATGGTAATTAAAACCCACGTAATTCACTCCACGATTAAGTAGAGCGGTTTAGGGGTCGATCAAATTGATTGATTTGATTTAGGTTTATGGGTAAGAGAAAAAGGTTGATGCCTTTGTTTTTGAAGGGTAGAGGGATTTACTAGATCGAAGTTCTGTTTTATCAAGACCAGGTAATTGGGTTGATTGGAAGATTAATTAGTTAACTAAAATGATTAATTAACTAATTAGTATGATGAAAAGGATAGATGGATTAATTAATTAAAAAGATTAATTAATTAATTTGGATGAAGGGTGGATTAAGAAAAATGATTAATTTGATTTTGAAAAGTGATTAATTAATTAATTAAAAAGATTAATTAATTAATTGAGTGGCTAATTTTAATTAAAAAAAGAGAGTTTTAATTAATTAAAAAGATTAATTAACTTGGTTAGGGTGAGATAATTAATTAATTAATTAGAGAGTGGTTGAAGGAAGAAGAAGAGATGAATTATAGGATAGGTATCAACCCTAACTCAAGGTGTGTGGGAAATGGGAGAATGGAGGGGGGTATTTATAGAAAAAGTGGGTGAAGGTAGTTTATGAATTAAAAAAGTGAAAAGACAATAAGAGATAGGGCTGGAAAGGATTGAAAATTGGGTTAGAGGGGTATTTTGGATATTTTTCTGCACAGAAGGGAGACCACCTACACTAGAGTAATGTGGTATGCTGCAAGTTGGGCCTGCGGTGTAGCACAGACCTAGTGTGGCACGCAGGGCTGCCGTGTGGTAGCTAGCATCATGGCTTTTTCTTTTTCTTTTTTTTTAGAGATTGATTGATATGAAGTTTAGGAAATTTGGATGTTCAATAGTAATATAATTGAAGGCTAAAAATTTTTTTCTCGAGGGCACTTCCCCCGAACTCCCACCAGCTAATTGGCTAGCAAGACTACTGTAACAGCTCTGTGTAACGCGTTAAATTTAGCAAGTGCTAAGGCTGCTATTGGACAATGAGGGTGCAAAATTAAAAGTTCACAACAATCAAATTATAAATGAAAATTACTTCATCACATCAAAGAAAATACATCTACATTACCCCATAACCTTACAAGCTTAACAAGCCTCATAAAATAATCACCTGGCCATTACCATAATCAATCCCCTACCTTATCACTTTATGATAGGCTCATCCAAGGGAGACAAATTCATTATGTCATCATCATCATCATCGTACTAGTTGTAAATGGCCATCTCATCAAATCCAGTAGAGTATGAAAAAGACTCCATACAGTGAGTCTAAATATGATTCATGGGGTCGGACTTGTCATCATTAGGTATCATAGGCTAGGGACCATCCCTTCGGTACAATTCCCTAAGACAGTTCTTGTCCCAATCATCTTTAGCAGCATAAATCTTAAGACAATACTCTGGAGGGAATTCCTACCATGGAGCATCAAGTTCAGCAGGAGGCCACGTTTCACACAAAGTAACATTGTTCTTTTCACACATGTCATATTGAAAGGGAATAAACTCATTTGAATAATCAAACACATCCTTATAGAGTGAAAAATAGTTTTATACGCAATAACTTCAAGATTCACAGTTAAACAAGTGCTTGAAAGATGATGGCTCACCATAGTATAACGACAATGAAGGACAAGCATAGTTCAAATTGTAGGACCATCTTTCCAAAAAGAATTTCCCAAACTAGAAATATAAAACCTCATCCATTGATCCAAAGGGTTGAACCAAAATAGGAAAGTAACCAAATGTGGGTTAGCAGCATTATTGACTTCCAAATACTGAATGTATCGCAAAAAATGAAAGGGTTGGATTTCTATAGCGATATGGTAACGATGGAGGAAATACTAAATAAAATAAAGGAATTCCTCAAGCCATATCCAAAATGAATCCACTTTTATATCCATGAAAGCATAAGGCCTCATAAAAGGATACTCAGGATGGATAACCAATTCTTTCACAAACCGAGGGCCATACTTCTAAGTGAGGCAAGTTTAATACTCAAAAATCTATTCAAAGGCTAAGTTCTGGAGGGCTCTTTAGGAGATGTTACTTCGAATCTCTCAGGGAAGGCCTTGATAAAGAGATGGATCAGGTCTAGATGAAGAGGAGGATGAAGATGATGCCATGAAGTCAAATAAGTAATTAGAAAGGATAACTAATAGGTCAAGAAAGATTACTCAAACTCAGAAGAAAATTAGAACTAGATGGTGATTTGCCTGGTACACGCGTCCTCAATTTTACTAGTCTCATTGTCCTTACAAATAAAACAACTAGAACTGTAGTAAACTCTTTCTCGAAAATTGACCCATGTAGCAAGAAAATCTCCTTGTGTCTAAAAAGCAGATATAACTGATGAGATCAATCGGTACAACTATAATTCTCTACTCTATCTAAAGTAGCATCTGTTTATCTGCATGCATTTGAAAATAATCATGTTGATTCACGAGATAGTCAGAAGCAATGCTAGTTAGGACTTATCCCTAAAGGATACCTATATATAAGGTGTTCAGACATAATACTCCAATAATTTAGAGAACCAAAGATGTCAATCTATGAACCCTCAATTCTGTACCTTTTAGAATTCTAAATTTTTAGTTAGGAAAAGAATCAATTGTGACTCCTAAATCATCTTCAAATCATTTAGGACTCAGTACAAAGGCCAACACAAGTGGAATCATGGAAAACGGACAAGAAATGGACACAAAACAGGATGTATAGGTGAACTAGCTTGAATTGCCGCAGAGCTTTTTGTGACACCGTAGGGCCATGTGCGGTAATGCTGCATAGACCTCTGCAGCGCGATATAGATCTTTGCGGCACTATAGAGGCTTGTGTGGCAACCCATATGATTTTACCTTTTTTGCAATCCCACATTAAATATTGATACATTCTATGCTTCAGCCCTCCCTCTATATATAAAGGACCTTTTTACACTTCAAGGGACACAAACTTGGAGGCTTGAAAAGCACTAACTTCAAGTAAATTGCTTTGCATTTTATCCTTGTTTCACAAAGCAAGTCGGGGGGTTTCTCCTTGATTCCTACTTAACTAGTTTAAGACTTTCTGCCAGCTTGTTTGAGCCAAGTTCATTACCTAAGGCTTGTGTTGGGGGGTTTCTCCTTAATTCCTACTCGACTAGTTTAAAGCTTTTCACCCGCCTGTTTGAGGCAAGTTCTTTGCCCAAGGCTCGTGTCCATCATGTGAAGAAGGGGTAACTACATTATGTTCTCCCAAGACTTGTGTCCCTTATGTGGAGAAGGTGGAACTACGATCTGGTCGCCCGCTCCATCCGCCCTACGTCCCTAAGCCATAAAAGTGCAAGGTAATCTTCTTTTCCTTTCTATTTGATTTAAAAGCTCATTGCCTCTTTTAGTTAGTTAATTAAATTAATTCATTAAGGTTGTTAGCTAATCAATTTGGTAGTCAATTAAGTTAATTAATTAAAACATGATAAAGTGGTTAGGCTAAACTAACCCCTTCGCGAGAAGGGAGAATTGTGTGATTCCCATTCAAAGGGATATGTAGGCATGCTTGGGTCAAGCATTGAATCCAATAAAAACTAACCAACTCTCCCCCTATCATCTTCTTCACTCATTTTTGCTTCCTTTGATTTGTTATTAGGTTTAGTCTGGGGAATGTGTTACTTCCCTAGAACCCATAGGGGCTAGAGGTGATATCCTCTATGTTTGGGATTTTATTTTTAATGTTAATTTTCTTTTGGACTATTACTTGTATTTGTTATTGAATATATGGAATGAATGATCATGCATATTATAAAATTGTCCATGTTTTTTAAATTATTCATGAAATATATTTTAAGTTACTTTTATATTATTTGGCAAAACATGTTTCATTAACTGAAAACTTAGTTCCCGAATCTTATTTGGTTTCGAGGCTACTAATCTTTTTCCTTTGGATAATAATGGGAGTCAAACGGGTTTTTTTCCTTATATTTTTCCAAAATAAAATTAAGGTGGCGACTTTAAACTAATTTAAAATCTATCAAAGATAAGCCCGAGGGCTTCCCCAAGAGTTCTTTCCCAAATAAGCATTTTCGATTCCTTTTAGCAGATCGAACTGGTGTTTAGGTGAGGCTTCACATAATAATAATTTCCATCCTTTTGCATTCCCTAATAAAGAGCTTTCATCAATCAACATGACTTCAAAAGTAATAAATTACACCATTTATAACTTATTAAGGATCCTAGCTAAACAATTAACAACTGCACTAAATCTTAGCAGATAAACATTAAGCTCATCATTATGGCTGAAATCTCATCATTATTGTCCATAATCATCATTTGTTCAAAATTAAATTAGATAAGTTTAGATACTGTATATCTAATTAGTTTACTTAATTACAGAAGACACTTACCACAGACAATGCTGAATCAAAAGTAAGCGAGGCTCAAAAAACAAGAAGGAATCCTATACTCCGTATGCTACAATCTAAACCATCTAAGACACATACAACTATATATTTACTTCAGGTCACAAGGCCATGCTTTGATACCAAGTTTGTCATAATCTGAATCCGAGAGCACATGAGCGGTAAAAGGACACGGGTAATATACGTGGCTACCAGTGCCTGTAGTAAGCCAGATATCACACTAAACATCAAAACTAACACAAAAAAGGGCTAGGACCCACTCGTAGAGCAGATTAAATTAAATATCAATTCAAATCAAGTCACATTGCGCTATCATCTCACTCATCTCAACATATAAAATATCATATAATTGGTTTCTGCTTAACAATGCAATCCCATTTCTCAACTCAAAAAATATATATATTATAACTGATAATAAAATAAAATACAGATTTCAAACGTAACATTGCGGAGTTCTAAAATAATAGTACAAATATTCAAATATTATTTACATAAACTCAATACTTAATTACAAAATATTGTCCAAAGGTAAATGGCAGCATAACTAAATATACAATGTCTTCATAAGCTCATTCAATTACCTGAAAAATAATTTGAACAAGACTGAGCATTCGACTTAATGAGCTATATGGATCCTAATATAATATACCACTCAATAATCATAATGCTAATGCACTATCCCAAAATAGACAGACAAATCATGAAATCATACAAGGATGGAACACAGTCCACAGTACCACACTTATCCTCAATACAGGGAGCCGAATCCCCTATCCTGGCTCTTTAAGTCCAATACATTCTCTTAATCTATTTATAAGGGTCGCAGCCATCCTAGCAACACTGACCCGACTGGCAGAAGCTCATATAGGTGATGAGAAAGACAGCAGCCGTCATACACCAGTCATAGCTCATCAATCATCAAAACATCATCATACACAAATCTACTTTCCTAAGAGGCATCGTATCATCCCACTTCCATCCAATATCCACAACCAATATGAAATAACAACATTTATGAACATTCACATACATATGCCAAGATATGAAATACTATTCATAATGAACATACATTTATATATATATATATATAGATATATATATATATATAGATATATATATATATATATATATATATATATATATATATATATATATATATATATATAT
>CANTUT010001106.1:0-75703 GCA_947687605.1 Reutealis trisperma
GGTGTTTATAAATTGTTTGAATTTCACTACTCCATATCTTCAAATTATGTATCTGTATTATTTTAAAATTTTAAAACAAAAGACAATTCGATTTCTATTTTATTTATTTCTTTTATTTTGGATTCATTTTTAAAATACTTAATCTTAATTTTTTTTATATATAGTTTTGCAGGATAGTATGAGTTTTAGGTAAAAGCAGTATAATATACAGGAATTTTTTTTTAGTCTTTGTACTTTTTCTTGTAATTTGCTTGTCCAAAAAATAAATAGTGCATAATTGTTTAATTTTCTATGATCTGAACCTTAAAATGGCATAAATTATTACTTATATTATTTGGTTTTATTTGTTGCATTAGGTGTGCTTAATGATTTTGAACTGTAGTTGGTGTTGTATTAAGATTTCTAGGGTTTTTCACATAGCATTAAGATGCTTAAATTTATCTCGCGTCTACTTAGGATAGTTTACTTGGTTAGATAGTTACATTTCAATGTTATGTTTTTCCCCATTTTATCATTATTAATATTATTGACTCTTATTACTAAAAAAAAATTATAAGTTGGAGTCTTAATTTATTAGATATTGATGATAATTTGTTTGTATTTAAGAATTAATTATTATATTGCATTTTGCATTTATTGAATTTACTAAATTTCATAATTATTAAAAAAATATTTATATAGAAGGATGAGGGATTAAGGATCTTATTTTTTGGAATTGTCTAGGGCCTCTAAAATGCTGGAGCTAGTCTTGTCTTAAATCTTCAACTCTTTAGTTAATAATGATTTTGGAAGTTGAACTCCCCCAATGAACTTGGTCAATGTCACTGTGTAGAGATTCCTTAGTAAAATGATATTTTTAGTGTTTTAACTTCACAAAATTTGTGAATTGAATGTTTGAACTTGCAAAAGTTTCAATTAAATGTTGTATAACATGTAAAAAAATTTCAATCAACTGTTATTAGCAGGTTACCAATCGTAACCTTATATAAGTTGCTGACATAGATGAGAGATAGTGAATATGGGACAATTGTTTAACATGCTAGGCAGAGCCGTTACGATGGTCCCGCTAGCCGGTTAGTAAGCAGGGGGTTCAAGGGCAGCGCTTTTGAAAGAAAATTTTTTTTAGTCTTCAAATATATTACTACTCGAACATTTGCACCGAACCCGTGGTCTCCCTTTTTGTACTAATATGTCAATTTTGTCCTTTTCAGTCCAATTTTTGTCCCCTTTTAATCCTACTCTTTTGGGTCTTTTTATTTTTTTAATCCCTAAACTACCCTCACCCACTTTTCCTATAAATACTCCCCTCCATTATTTCATTTTCCTAGCCTCTTGAATTTGAATAGATTGTTACCTTCAAGTTCCTCTTTTTTTTTCCCTCTAACCACTCTCTAATTAATTAATTAATCTTTTTAATTAATTAATTATCTCACCCTAACCAAGTTAATTAATTTTTTTTAATTAATTAAAATATTTTTTTTAAATCAAAATTAATCACTTAATTAATTAATTAATTAATCTTTTTAATTAATTAATTAATCATTTTTTTTTTCAAAATCAAATTAATCCTTTTTTTTCAAATCCACCCTTTATCCAAATTAATTAATTAATCCATCCATCTATTTTATCACATTAATTAGTTAATTAATCATTTTAATTAATTAATTAATGTCCAATCAATCTAATCACCCAATCCTAATAAAATGAAACTCTAGTCTAGTAAAATCTTCTGCTTGCCAAAAGCAAAAGTATCGGCCTTTTTCTCTCACCTACAAATACAAATCAGATCAATCAATCTAATTAATCCTTAAATCCCTACACTTAGTCGTGGAATGAATTACGTGAGTTTTAATCCTCATTTAATGAGATACGTAGGCAAGTTTGGAATTTGAATCAAAATCCCAATCAATCATCTTTCCCCTTTTATTTTCCAATGTAATTAGTATATTCAGTTGATCTAATTATTTTGGAGTCAATGAGTGATTCTGTGGTTTCCCTAGAATCCATAAAAACTAAAGGGAACACCCTCTTTAGCTCGTATATGTTTATTTCTTAAATTTCTTCATGCATTTCATAATGTCATGCTTATACATTTTAATTATTATCGTACAATTGCAATTCATAAAATCAAATTTTAAGTTAAATTAAATTTAAGAGCCAAATTTAGATTATTTAACAAAAAATCTAGTCTCCGAACTCAACTTAGTTCAAAGACTAGTGATTTTTATCCTTGGATAAATTAATTGCAAAATTAATGAATTATAGTCACAAATTAGGTTTTTCCTTAATTTTCTCATTTGAAAAATAAATTAGGATAGCGACTCCCGAAATTACTTTTCAAAAAATCACAAATCAATTTTTCGAACAATAGTCGTTCTAATCGTGAGTACCAAAACTCATTCCATAACCTCCTTAAAAATTGCTCAGCCTTTCCTTAAGGTAAAATTTTCCTCAAGAGAGAGAGGAGTGTTCAGGCGAGATCTCACAGTACTATGTTTGGATAATTTTTTGGTGAGGAAAAAAATAATAAGGGAAAATAAATTTTATTTTTCTTTTTGTATTTTTCTTTCTCATGTTAAATTGGATAAGAGGAAAATGAGGAGAGGTGAAAAAATAAAGTTACTTTTCCTTATTTAGAAAATAAAATATGAATAGAAAAAAATTATAATATTGTACAATTACTATTATACCCTTCATGTAGAAACATAAGTAATAAGTAATAATTATTATAATAAATTATTATAATGAGCCAACTGCGATAATACTATTCTTTAAAATTAAATGAATAAACAATAGAAGCAAAATCTTTCATATAAATTAATAATCAAATGAAATAGAAAATAAAAATTAAATGAATCTAAGAGATTAATGATAAACATATAATTTTTTTAACAAAATCCTCTAAAAACTTATGCAAATTAAATTTTTTATATTATTTTGTAAAATTATAGAATTTTAGTTTGTAAATTTTTGATTTCTTAAAATTTCACTATCCCATATAAATTGTTTATTTATCATAAATAATGTATAGAGATCATTAATTAAAAAAAAAATTGATGACTTTGCTAATTTTTTTTAGCTTTGGAAGAATTAAGAAATAAAAATACAAAGTAGCTACTCAAGCAAGAAAGTAATATTAAAAAAGTTGCAAATTATCATGGCTTTTCTTGAAGGATACGTGTCATTCTACAATCAACTTTTTAACTCAAGTATAGATTTGAAACAAAGGGCAACAAAGTAATTGTGCAATAAACAGTTATAGTTTTCCTTCTTAATTTCAATTTTTCTCTTCATTTTGGAGAGACAATAACTGGTGGAAAATATAGGATATTTTACTTCCCTTGTTTATTTTTCTTACCTATCCAAACAAAGACAAATAGCATTTTCTCTTTGTTTTCCCCTCAAATTTTCTTTCCTCTCTTATTTTTCACCAGCTCAAACATAGGGTTATATTATTTTATCCTTAATGTTCCATTACTATTTTGTGAATCAACTAATGCACATTCTATGTATATTAATTATCATATGGCAAGTGTAAATAAATTTTCATAAATCACTTTGGTATATAAAATACTCACGAGTTTTCGTTCTTCCAAAAAAAAAAATTTGCAAATGTCAAGTACACACCAATAATCACAAGAAGAAAAAGTGAAAAAAAAATAGTTTACTATTTTAGCATAAAAGCAAAACTAGAATAAATCTTGCATAAACTAAAAATCAACCATGCAACCTATGAAATCATATCACAAGACATTGGAACATTCAAACAAATCATATCAACAGAGACAAAAATAAGAATTCTCAATCCTACAATATTGTACACATATTAGAATTATATCATAACACTACTGGTTTTAATAATAACTATATATCACAATTTTATTCCTTTGCCAAATTTGCCAAATTCTTCAATTGTTTTCGTTGTAAGTGTAAGAACATCTACAAAAGCATAAAATGATGCTCGAAGAGATCTTGCCTCTAATGACTCAAAGTGCCTGTCAACAAAAAGACAATAAAAAATTATACAAATTAATTGGTGAGTTCAAAGAACTTGGAGGACTCCCTTAAACAAGGACAATTAGAAGTAGGCAGTGAAAAGATATTTGATTTATTGAATACTATCTTATTAAGAAAATGATTGTTGGCCGTCATTATGGGGTATCAATAAGAAAGATAGTAGATGAGACTACTTGAGAGCATAAGAAACATACAAAATAACAACAAATTGGTTTATAATTGAATTTTTAAATGGACAATTTTTTCATTTTTCTCCATGATCAATTAAATGATCCTAATTAATGTTTCACCTTTTCAAATATAATATAGCTTTCCAAATTTGACTTTCAAACATGGATTTAAATAATGGCTGTTACACCATTATGTAATGGTATTTTGGTCTACCGTTATTGTTATCATCGTTAAATGATAGACAAAAAAATTTTGCAAGCTTAATGGTTGTTATGTAATGGTAATGGCCATTATGGCCTTTATGTAACCATTACATAACATATAGAAATTGAAAAGTGGCAAGTTTACTGCCAAAAAAAAAAAAAAACATGTAGAATCACATGCAAAATTGTTGTAGACAGCAATAATTGTATGTGAACATACCTTTTGCAGCAATCTATCCAAAAGTTCAAAAATATTGGTAGAAAACCTATTATAAAACCCCTTTTTTAGTGAACTTCTCTTAAATTATTGGGACACAAGTTTCAAAGTTTTTTTTTTCTTGCTATTTGTATAATAATTTCAAAAGAATTGGCAGTTTAATTGCATATGTAGTCCTAGAATAACCTATTATAAGTGCATGTTTTGCTCAAGTTAGTGTGACAAAGAATCACAAATTTCAAATTTTTGCTTCATTTTATTTGCTTGAATTTTCTGCTCTATTTTCTTGAGTTTACTTTATTTGCTTGAATTTTGCTGCTCTCTTTTATTTCTTAAAATCAATGTATGCTTCCTTCAACAATAATTTCACCAAAAATTTACTTTTTTTTTTTTAGCAAACTCCATCGAACTCCAACTTCAACTTTAATTTCTTATAACATTTTCTAGCAAATTCCTACTTTTGTCTTTAAAAAAAAATTCCTACAACTTTTTCTAGCAAACTCCATCAAATTGTAGCTATAAAATTTAATTTCCTACAATTAGAAAATGTCTCGTCCACATGGAGTTAAAGAAAATTCTTCAAAACTTAGTGAAGATGTTGGGGTGGAATTTTGCCCATCCTGGAGAAAAGAATGGTGAAATTATTTGTGACTTTTATGCTGGAAAAGTAATGGGGGAATAACTCGGCTGAAGTAACATTTGGCAAGTGGGACGAGTCAAATATCCAACTGTCCAAAAGTCACAATTGTAGTGAGAAAAGATATAGCTTAACTTATGAAAGATTTGACGCTACTCAAATGGTAAAAAAAGGAGCACAAGAACTTCAAGATGAAATTTCAAGAATGAATGCAGTTTACGACTCAAATGACAAAGAGGACTTAGAGTTACAATTTGCACAACAAGAAAACATGAGACAATTTGATGAAGACTAATATAGAAGGAGCAAAGGGGTGCATTATGATACGAGGAATAGTAGTGAAGCTACATTAAAACATGCATCTACATTTTGAGCAAGGAGTAAAGACTCTGCTAGATATACGCCTACATCAACACCAACTTCAAGATTGGTGACAAGGGAACTGGAGTTAGAGAAGAAACCAATCTAAGAAAGTAGCCAAAACTAAATACAAAATGGTTTAAAAGCCAAAAGAATAAATTAATGAAAGCTTTTGGCAATTTTGTAATCCATAATTGATTGCCTTTTTCAATTGCAGATTCACCTTGGACTAGACCAATGCTTATAGCAGCTGCAGAAGTTGGCCTTCATGCACCTCCACCTAGTCCTTATGAGCTAGTTAAGGTATTTCTTCCAAATGAAGCAAAGTTGATGAAAGATTATATAACATTATTTCAATCCATATGGAAAGAAAGGGGTGTAACTATAATGTGTGATAAATGGAGTGGCACAACAAGAATGCATATCATCAACTTCCTAATTTATTTTAACCGTGGAACACTCTTTCACAAATCAGTTGATGCCTCACTTGTGAATAGCAGAGATGCAAAATATTACTTTGGGCTTATGAAACAAGTAGTAGAGGAAATTGGAGTTGAAAAAGTTGTGCAAGTTGTGACAGATAATGAGGCTGCTATGAAGGCTGGTGGGAAGATGTTGATGGATCACTATAAACATTTGTATTGGATAGCTTATGTTGCTCATTGCCTTGACCTAATTTTAAAAGACTTGAGAAAATGAAAAATTTTCAAGCAAGTGATGGACCAAGCAAAAACCACCACCTAAATTTATAATCACAGTTGAGTATATAATTACATGAAAAAAATTCACAAATGGTAGAGAGCTTCTACAGCCTAGCATTATTAGATTTGCCATGAATTTTATTACTGTGGAGAGCATAGTTCAGCATCATAATGGATTGCAAAACATGTTTGAATATGATGTATGGATGACAATAAAATTTGGCAAAGCTACTAGTGAGCCTACTTTTAAAGTGCAACAACTTGTGCTTGGATTGGGAAATGAGGGTAGGTCATTTTGGGATAGAGCAAATCAAATCATAAAAGTTCAAGAGCCCTTCTTAAAAGTTCCAAGATTGGTAGATGGTGATGAAAAACCCATAATGGGTTTCATATATGAGGCAATGGAGCAAGTGAAATTGATAATTAAGGAGAATTGCAAAAGTTATGCTCAGTATTGGAATATCATTGACGAAAGATGGAACATTTAGTTATACTATGATTTGCATGTAGCAAGTGAATGAGATTAGTACTTCATAATGAGATTAGTACTTCACTTCTTATAAGATACTATTTAAACCCTCAATGCCAATATGGACAACACGACATTCAAAATGATAGAGAAGTCTATAATAGATTAAAAAAAAGGCCATTACAAGGATACAACCAAATGAGGAGAACCAAGTTATTGCACTAAATTAAGTAAGTATTTGTGTTTACTTAATTAAATAATAAGTTGCTTGAAAAGATAATTAAACATATAATGTATAACTTATGCTATTTGATCGTGTAATTATTTCTTTTTCATGACAAAAGGGAGAGCTTTGGTACCTCATTGGCACAAAGAGCTATTAAATTTACTTATCCAAGTGAATAACTTTTCAATTAATAAAACACATAATACATAAATACTTTATCCTATTTAGGAACTAACTTTATCCAATTTAGGAACTAACATATTGTTTATACTTTATAGCTAAATGGTGGATCAATTATGGAGAAAGTTCACCTCATCTTCAAGTAATTACAATTAAAATTTTGAGCCAAACAACATCATCTTCTAATTGTGAGAGAAATTGGAGTATATTTTCTCTAATTCACATAAAGACAAGGAATATATTAGATACCAAAAATTTCATGCTCTTGTCTATGTACATTGTAACATGAGGCTTAAAATTAGACATGCAACTAGGAGGAGTCAAGAAGAATTCAAAAAGAATTACAATCTAATTAATTTGGATTATATTTTTGAGGAAGATGATCCATTGTCTCCTTGGTTGGAAGAAAGAGAAAGACCATTGCTTGATGGTGATACCAATGAGTAGTTAAATGAAGAGGATATTCATGCAGATGCTAAAACTGAAAAAGAATGCACAAGTAGTCTTGCTAGTACTGGTGGTGGCAATGGTGGTGGTGGTGGCGGCGGTGGTAATGGTGGTGGGAGTGGCAGTAGTCATGATGGGATTGGTGATATTAGCGGACAAGGGGCTGCTTCTACTTATTTTGAGGAAAATTTATATTATGATCCTCATAATATTGATATTGGTGGTTCTCATAATAATCTCCCTCCTTTATAAACTTATCAAAGGACTCGACATGATGATTCGTCTAATAGAGATAATGATGTATCTTCTTTTCAAACTTATCATCTGAGACGTGGTGGAAATAGTCATGATGCATCAAATAAAGGAAAAGAAATTTTAGAACTACACTTTGAAGGGTTAACCTATAATCCTTATTATGTTCCTAGTGTTGACTGCTCAAATGACACTATTAGTTATTCAAGCAATTATGCATATACCTTTGATTATGCACCATATATGCCACCTTCATCATATGGTTTGAATTATGTCATTCCTAAGAGCTCATCATCAAACCAACCTCCATATTCAAGTCAACATGAGTAGCTTGATCCATTGAGTTCTTTATTCTACTACCCACCATCATAATATAATAAGTACTCAGAAGCATATGGTGGGGATCCAAATTCTAAAAATCAAGATAGAAATAATACTCTAGATCCTCCTAGGCACTCATTCTAGTATTAATAATGTAATAACTATATCCTAGACTTTGTTTTCTATAGATGTAACCAAGAAAATTACTTATTATACTAAATTATTAATTTAAATAAAAAATTAAACATGTTGAATCTTTGTTTAGAGAGTATCATGCATATTAATTAGGTATAACTCTTAGATTCAGTGATTTATATCATTATTTCTTATTTTGCAATTTTTTGGTAAAATTGCATAGCGATTTGCTGTTACTGTTATGTTATGGCTGCGACAACCTCGATACCATTACACATGACCATGTCCCTAAAAATTACCATGACCGCGATTTAAATCCATCCTTTCCAAGTAACAATATAAGCAACTGGCCAATCATTATCATTTGGCAAAAAAAAAGCCACATTGTTAGTTTGTGTGCGCATGAAAAAATAAAAAGAAAACTTGTAATTAACAATGTGACTTTGCTTAAAACCACCTCCTTATAAAGCATTAGCAAACCTAATCTCATAACTTCCATTGTCAAGGAATGACTTACCAATTAAATTAAGAACAGCTATATACTATACCAAACTTAATACCAGAAAGTTTATCTAATCAAATACTTGTATCCAATGCAGCAACTATAAATCTCAATTTGGATACTGGTCATCCCCAGAACAATTAATTTATTGATACATACATTTAAATAAAATGACAATATCCAATCCAGAAAACAACTCATTGTTCTACGCACATTGTAAGGTTCAAAGCCATCTTACAACTCAAAAGTCAAAACTCATTAAAGTAAAACTTGTTACTAACTTCAATCTCTTCAACTAGGAAGAATCTATAGTTTCCAAGCTTGTTTTAATATTTCAATTAGGCCATAGTTGTGTTGTGAATTGTACGATCAATGATTCAGACATTCAACTGAGAGCAAGTTTTCAAAGATTTTTTATTTTGTATTTAGGTAGATAGAAAAAGTTGTAGTGTCATGATCACTGGGTCTATGCAGCTGCTGTTAGCTTATTATTTGGTAATCATGTAGCATATAACAAAAATGGTTTTTTATAAAGCCATTTTAGAAGATTTTTTATTTGATTAGAGAAAAGTTGGTCAGTATATCTTGCTTCAATAGTAATTTTAGAGTCTAAACTAATTACTTTTAAGTCAAAGCCTAACATAACTAGACCAGATGGAAGCAAATATGTATGGTTCAACTAATAAGTAGGAGTGTAAACGAGGAGAGCTGAGTTGAGTTTTAGCTTATTCAGACTCGTTTCATATTTTTTTTTCCAAGCTCAAGCTCAAACTTGAGTTTTGAATCGAGCTTGGAAATCATGTTCAAGTTTGGTTCGCTTAAAACTTGAGCTCAAGCTCGACTCATTAATAAATTATAATCAAGCTAAACTCGAGTTCGACTCATTATAAAACTTATTTATAACCTATTAAAATACTCAATTTCATAAATATTTATTTCTAATAAAATAACTAAAATGAAAATACTTAAAACTAATATAAAAGTAAAAACATCCAATTAGTGAAAAATGTAATCATAAAATTGAGCATTACAAGTATTACAAAGATATTAATTAATAAAAAAATATTTTATATAATATGAAAATATTCGGTTATATTAATCAAGAATATATATATTTTAGTCAATGTGAATTAGTAAAAAGTTTATAAAAGTGTTAAAATATATTTTTTGGAATGAAAAAATTATTAAGTAAATAATAATAATAATAATAATAATAATAATAAAACTGTTTATTAGCCTATTAATCGAACTTGTTCACGAACTTATAATCGAGTTGTTCACGAATTTAATCGAGTCGAGTTTCATTTTACTTAAACTTGGCTCATTTATTCGCTGAGCTTTAAAACAAGGCTCTAGCTTAGCTCATTTATAAAGTAATATGAACGTGAATGAGCTTTTATCAAGCCGAACACCATTCTGCTTGCGAACGACTCGGCTCATTTATATCCCTACTAATAAGTTTGTTTCAAATATGGTTCAACTAATAAGTTTGTTTCAATCTCTTAAAACCACAGTTGGGATCAAGTTAAGTTCAAAGTGGAGTCTCTCCTTTCTTCTCTCCCTTTTCTACAAATTAATTTGAGCATTTTTAGTATCGAAATAACAAATAGCGTATAAAGATAAAATGTACTGATCTCAAACTTTCATATTTCTAAAAAGCAAACCCATAAGATTCAACTTATAAATTCAAAAAGAAAGACCTATAAAAGTAACACAATTTCCTTTACTTTGGCCCAAAGTTTCTTGCTTACCATTTCACCAATTCTAAAATTTTCAAGTGTATGACGGGCTTTCATTTAGATATATGGATCATAATTTTCGAAACCCAATTAGATTCAATCAACTAAAAATACGGGTTCAACAATAATAATGAAAGATATTAAGCTACTTGAAATCTAAAAAACAAAATATTATCATCTATATAATATCAATGGTAGCCTTTCTCTACACTGGAAATCACTCTATATAATTCTCAATTTATGAAAATAAAGCAACATTTCCGGATCATGAGAGATTAATGAAATAGACAAAAGAAAATGAACCGAAATCACCGGCATCCCAGAGTAGCTCTTCCTTCAGGATTAATACTAGCATTTGTACAAAGCTTCTGAAGATCAATGTACCCTATTATGGTGTCCTCAAAAATAGCATCTGCCAATTGAGCTTGATCAAAAGTGGAGCCTGATAGCACAGTATTCTTAAATACAGCTCCTTCGAGATTGGCTTTCTCAAAGTTAACCCGATCTAAAACTGCATTTGAGAAGTCCACACCTACAAATAGTTGAATTTATTGTAAACCCATTCAATTCTATACCATGATTATGCATATGAACGATATTCTATATAACAATCTCCTTTTATTCCATCCCACAAATTAGTAACTTCAATCATATTACAGATACCATTGAATTAATAGCCTATTGGTTGGGTGCTGGCTCATAGTGTAGGAGGTTCGAAGTTCAAAATCTAGTGTCCCCTTTCTCCATAAAAGAATTTCTAGGTATCAAAAAATTACATATAACAAACATCACATGTAGTAACATATCTTGAGATCATTGAAAGTAAATTTGGATGCATATGCATTCTAATTGGGCATCTTTACGAACGTATAATTATCCTCAAAGGCACATATTTATGTTTTTCATTTTTCATGACTTTTTTTATTCCCTATTCCTACTCAACAAATAGATGATTCTGAGGTTCTTTTATAGTTTCCGCCAGATGGATGTGCTTTTCAAATGCCACCAAAAAGCTAGAGAGAAAGAGAAAGGAATCATGCTTTTAATAGGCACCCTGTTTAGCCTATCTATCTCCCTCTCCTCCTTTCCAGGTCATTAGTAAATAATGCATTGAGGCATCATCATGTTTCCTCCACTGAAACTATGTATAGACATACATATAATCTAGAGGTGGTTGATTTACGACCCAAATACACACACATAACTCTTTAGGATGACTGAGAAGTTACCCTTGAAACTGGCTCCAGCAGCATAAGCCTTTGACATCACCACTTCTGACATATCAGCACCATCAAACTTGGCATCCGACATAAGTGCTGCTGCAAGAGACTTTCCTTTTAAATTGGATTTTTCATTTGTATAATCACAGAAGCGAAGATCAATTGGCTTGTCATAAACACCATTAGCTTGACCTATTGTGTTTCCAACAAATGCCTTTTCACAACGGTTGGGCTCTGTGGAAAGCGGAGGTAGCCTCTGACAAAAGGTAGTACCTTTTAGCAACTATAGCTAAATAACTAATTTCAACGAGGGAATAAGTATTATAATAAGATATTGCTAAGAACAAAAAACAAACAACTACTGGTCATATAAAACACCCAAACACACAAAGCATATGTTTTGTGGATCAAATTGAGAAAAAAAAAATTGAAATTTCTAAAATAGGTAACGATTTTCAACCTGATTAGCAGCAATTACAGGTGATGCAGCGGTCACAGCCCAAGCGGCAAGAAGACCACAAGCCACACTTTGAAGCTCCTTGAATGGAGTTGATTTTGGGTTACCAGCAAAATCGACTTGGTCTCTTTGCAGGCCTGTGGAGGTCTTAACAGAACAGCTGATCAGCGGAATAGGAAAACGACGGCATTTGGAAGACAAACAGTGAATAGAGAGACTGTTTTGAGAGAGCGGGAGTGTAAGTGTAGCCATATCTCTCTGTATTTTCAGGAAGATAAAAACACTCCTCTTTATCCACTAACTAATCATCTTGTGTAGCTCGTTATCCGTTGAAAGCTGATGTGTCGTATAATAATAATAATAATAATAATAATAATAATAATAATAATAATAATCTATGTGAAGTCATCTCAGCATGAAGAGAATAAAGCATGCAATTTTAATTCCTGAAAGATGGGTTTATCCACTTGATATATCCAATTTCTCTTTAGAGTATTGCAACTTGTTTTCTAAACTGGAGTAAAATAATCTAATTTTTAAAAATGAGGTATAAGGGTAAAAGAATAAAAATTTTGAGGTTGGTTGTTCAAAAGGAAAAAAAAAAAAAAAAAAAGGATTTTTACACAAACAATTCAAAAAATAAAAAATTATTATGATATATTATAAGATTTGATTGATGTCTTTCCATATACATGAATATTCTAGTTTCTATATTAGTATTGATTGTATTTTCCTTATTAGAAAAATTTCTTATTTCTTGTATTTTTCTTATTGGAAAAGCTTCCTATTTCTTTCTCTTCTGTACTCTATATAAATGGTTTAATACTATTGAATGAAACAATTATAAAAATTATTTTCTTCTCTATATTCTTTGTTTATATTCTTCTCCATTTTATTTATAACACGTTATCAGCACGAATCGTTCTACAATATTATTCATAATTTTAGATAGCTTGTGGTTTGCTACAACCCAGATAAAGCGAAAAATTTGAAGAAATAAAATTCAAGATTTATGGTAAACAATTTTTATCTAATTAATTATTATTATTATTAATATTTATGTATCAAATATTTTTTTTAAGAAAAAAAAAACTAAATTGTTTTTTTTTTTTTAAGAAATCGTTTGAACATATTGGACTAATTAATTTGAAAAAATCATTTTTTTTCTTTTCTCTTACAATCATTTATTTCAAATAATTTTTTTTTAGATTTATAAAGATTTGATATACTATTTAATGATTAATCAATTAAATTCTAATTCCTGAAGAACTAGCATTATATTTTAAATACTAGTTCCTGAAGAACTAATATTATTTATAGTTCCTAAAGAACTAATTAAATAAATAACTAAGCTATGAGTTTCTAGAGAATTAGTATTATATTTTAAATTCTAGTTCCTGAAGAACTAGTATTATTTATAATTCCTGAAGAACTAATTAAATAAATAACTAAGCTATGAGTTCCTGAAAAACTAATAATAATTACAGTTCCTGAAAAACTGGTATTCTCTATAGTTCTTGAAGAATTGGTATTGTCTATAATTTTTGAAAAACTGATATTCTCTACAGTTCATGAAGAACTGATATTCTATATAGTTCCTGAAAAACTAATTAAAGTAAACAAATTCATTAAAAAATCATTAAATGTTCCTGAAGAACTAAATGCATTGTCTACAAGTCTTTAAAAAACTGATTTTATTATGATTTTATATTAGACAATGTTAATTGATGGGTCTCGACATCATGAGTAAGAATTATTTATATTAGTGTCACTCCTTCAAGTAATCAAATAAATAAAATAGACATCCTTGAAAAATTGATATTTTATGTTCCTGAATAACTAATAAATTTGATTTAACCTACACGCATTGAATAAATTAGATATCAATAAAATACCTGCGTATGGCCATAATATTAAGGTAAACCATTTTACTTTGATTTTTCTATTTTGGGTGTTTCATTGTTGTTTATATGTATTGGAATCATGGATATGGCCTATTTGATTTACCAACCAAATTGCTACTTTTAATTGGTTATCAATTATAACAACACATTTTATGCATAGTTTTAAAATCATGGTTTATAAATTTTTTTGGCATAAAATCCGACCCTAAATTATTCATTTATTGATTGATTGACTTGCTTTATGGGAAAATGGTGATCTTGCGTTCATATTAATAGGTTTACTTAATTCATTAAATTGATATTGATTCTACTAGTGTATATATTATTACATATCTTTCGGTCTTAGCATCTCAACTCAAAATTTATTTTATAGACAATACATGTCTCATACATATATATATATATTTGTTAGTTGAATAGCCTACAAGAAAGTTATGTGTGTTATATATATTTTGAATTTACTTATGTCAATGTGTATTATATGTTAAAACAATTAGAGATTTAAATATGAGATGAGATTAATATAAATTATATAAGTGACATGGTTTTGTTAATTTGTAAATTGATGAATTTATTTCCGGATTGCATACATTGTTGAATTTATGTTGGTATAGAGAAGCATAATTAGTGCTTACCTTTCCTTGGTATGATAAATTATGAATTTAATGTTTGTTAAAATTAATATTAATTTATTTTCTGATTGGTCTATTTAGATATATTTTAAATATATGCAAATTAAGTTATTTAAATAAAGTGAAATATTGTGAATTAAAGTTTGGTTGATAATTTTTATATGCTCTTGAATTCAATGGAAATAATTTTTGACGTAAGTTGTTGATAATAAAATGCATTTAGATGCTAGGAAAAGCAAAAGCTATTATCTACTTAAACCTTATTTAAGTCATGATTTAAAAATTGAATATTTTACTATTAATGATTTTTATATTTTCTAGAAGAGTTTTAAAAAATAGATATAATCACTTGAAATATGTGGTACTACCATAAACTCAATATGATTGGTTAAATCTACATCTACAAGACTTGAAGTCTATTTGAGAATATAATTCAACCATGTTTAAAATTACTTCACAGTTGAAATTGTGTGGTAATAAAGTTACGTACTCCTGTAGTAGCAGTATAAAAAGTGAAAATTTACAAATATTATTTTTCTAGTTGTTGCAAAGAATAATTGTTAATAAAAAAAATCATCAAACGATGCCCACTAGTACAACTGTATTCTCTGAAATGAATACTATAAATCATTTGGTAGATAATGAGAATTCTGAAAGAATAATTGCTAACGAGAAATCATCAAATAATGCCCACTAGTACAACTGTATTCCCTGAAGTGAATACTATAAATCATTTGGTAAATCATGAGATTCTGAAAGAGGAACCACCCATATAGAGGACACAACTCAATTCAAATTTGATGATTTTATGTAAACTCCTTAAAGGAGTAATTTGCAAAGATTTTATAAGTTGTGTATTATAATGAGTTATTTAATTACTGTTTTATCTCTAGTATACATGCACAATATATTGCGTTGAACCTGCAGTTCAAGCATTGAACTTATAGTTCATCAATTAAAAGTTTGGCATGAATGTCATTGTGTACATCATATATACTCTCCCTTGAAACTTGTATAAGGACATGAGTCATAAATTTTTTATGTGCCATGAATATATTAAATCTATCTCAATGTGCGATAATGGGTCCACAAAAGAGACTATGAATTTATTTTGATGAGGCATATTTTTCGACATTAGAGGGAAGAAAAGCACCTACAGTGCTAAAGAATGTTGAGAAATTTATTAGAAGGAAAACCCTTTAAATAATTTTGATCCATGTACAAGTTAGAGCGAACCAGAAGTTCACAAAATAATACAGTTGCAACAAATTACAACTTAACTACCAAATGCATTTATAGATGCTAAAAGAGTGACAAAGTCTCATATTACAGCTACTAATACCCTAGCAAGGGTTGTGATTCCAATTGCAAATAGAAAATCAATCAATCTCACTACACGCCAGAAGCGTGGATAGTAAATTGAAACTAAAGACAAAAATCTGCGGAAAAGAAAAGCAACGCCACTCATAAAATCTCCTGAAGAGAAACCTCCTGAAGAGGAAGATCTCAGTCAAAGAGCTATAGCTAATTATGAGACACAGACTGAGACAACGGAATAATTAGATCCTCCAGATATGGCTTATGGAGTTGATGATCATATAAATGAAAACTATGAAATCTCAATTATTTTGTGATATAAGAAAGAGTTGATAGAAATTTAATTATCGTCGACGATGAATTTGCCTCAACAGTAGCTTTTGCTGTTACAAGAGAAAATATGGATCCATAATCTATAAGTATAACTGAATATTAGCATCAACATGATTGATCATTATGGAATGAGGCAATTAAAGTAGAGCTAGACTTGTTCTATCATTGATTATGAGAAAAATAATTCTCTTATTATGGAAATGATCATGTTCCGATACTTAATTAATATGGCAGTTAATGAAAGGCTTATTGTACGCCTTATGAAAGTAATAAGAGTTCCAGAAGGACTAAGTATATCATAAATGAATACACATTAAACATGTGACATATATTTCATCAAATTGCAAAAATCTATGTATGGATTAAAGCAATATGGACATGTGGCATGATTGTTTGAGTAAATTCTTATTGAAAGAAAGATATATGAATAATACACTATGTCCATTTGTATTCATAAAAGACCATAGAATGGTATATGTTATTATTGCAGTATAAGTTGATTTAAATATCAATGTGACTCCTAATGAACTCAAATAAGTATTTACCTGTTTGAAAAGTGAGTTTGAAATGAAAAATTTAAAGGAAATGAAATTTTATATCGGCCTGCAGACCGATTATTAAGGAGTCCTAATACACCAGTATACTTATGTGGAAAAGATATTTAAGTAATTTTACCATGGATAAATCTTTTCCCTCAAGCACACCAATAGGTGGTCCGCTCACTAGAAGTGAAGAGAGACCCTTTTAGACCTAAAAAAGATAATAAAGAGCTGTTTGGTCTTGAAGTACCATATATAAGTGCTATAGGGCACTATTGTGTCTTGCAAATTGCATCAGGCCTGATATTGCATTTGCAAGAAAAATTCCTAGCTAGGTATAGCTTTGCACATATAAAGAGATATTAAAATGGTGTAAAAAGTTATCTTCAATATACTATTAATATTATAATTCATATTTGAAATTGGTCTATATGCGAATATTGGTTATTTGCTTAGTCTCTATGATGGTAGATTTTATACTGGCTATGTATTCACTTATAGTGGCACTGCAATTTTATAAAGATTTGTATGGTCCTGAAGTACCTCACTAAAAGATACTCCCATTGTATTTTGAGAATAATACAATTTGTATTGCACAAATTAAAGGTGGTTATATTAAGGGTAATGAAGTAGACATAAATTTCACCTAAATTCTTGTATATACATAAGCTCCAGAAGAGATATCCACCAAATTCGCTTGAGTGACAATTTAATAGACTTATGTACTAAGTTTTTACCTAATGTGGTATTTAAACGGCATCGTTTCATCAATTAGTATACGCCGTGTTAAAATCTGTCATCATCAGGGAGAGCGAATTAGTATATGATTATACTCTTTTTCCTTAGTCAAGTTTTTATCCCACAGGGTTTTCTTGGACAAAGGTTTTAACGAGGCAATCTATGCAATGAAAAAATAGCGCATGAAATATACTCTTTTCCTTAGATATATTTTTTCCCATTGGGTTTTCTAATAAGGTTTTTAACGAGTTATATTCATAGCGCAAGTAATATCCTAAGAGAGTACTACAAATAAATTATTTTATGTTGATATTACTTAAACATCATTAAGTATATGATTTGACAACTTGACAGATTTGTTTACAAAGGCACTCCTTACAATCACATTTGAAAAGTTAGTCAACAAAATTAGCATGCGTCAGCTAAGAGATATTTGATAGAAATCATATTTTCATGAGGGGGAGATTTTAATGCACTGTACTCTTTTTTCCTTAGCCTAGGTTTTGTCCCATTGGGTTTTCCTGGCAAGGTTTTTAACGAAGCAATGTTATGGCGCAAATCCCTACAAGAATAATGTACTCTTTTTCCTTCACTAAGATTTTTTTTCCCACAGGGTTTTTCCTTAGTAAGGTTTTAACGAGGCATATTCTTTGTAAAAGACATCAAGGGGGAGTATTATGATATATTATAAGATTTGATTGATGTCTTTCCATATACATGAATATTCTAGTTTCCATATTAGTATTGATTGTATTTTTCTTATTGGAGAAACTTCATATTTCTTGTATTTTCCTTATTGGAAAAGCTTCCTATTTCTTTCTCTTCTGTACTCTATATAAAGGGCTTAATACTATTGAATGGAACAACTAGAAAAACTATTCTCTTCTCTATATTCTTTGTTCATGTTCTTCTCCATTTTATTTATAACAAAAATAACTTTTTTTCTCCTATTTTTTTATTTTGTAAAAACATCTCAAACTTCCCTTTTTATTTACAAATATAACCTTTCTTTTTCTTTTTGCCTATCAAAATCTGATTTTTTCTTTTTGCTATTATAAATTGGTTTACTGCAATTATGTATTGGTTTCACTTTAATTTAAAATTGAAATATTGATTTAATCATATTAAATTTTATTTAGATTGAAAACTATATAATTTATCTAAATTTTTACATTGAAAACTTAGAATAACTAAAAAAGAAAAAAAATAATATTTCTGCTAGGATTCAAACCTGCTACTAGAAAAAAATGAGGCTAATGTGCTAACTAGCTATACCAACTAATCTTTTTAATTATTTTACTACATATATAATAATTAACGTGTTTTAGACCCCTTGTCCATAATGCAACATGAACTGGAGTCCATAATATAACAACTCCTTAATCAAGGAGAGTATTCTCTCTAGTCCTTGTGGATTCTAGAGGAACTATAAAATCACTCCTTAACTCCAAAATAATTAAATCAACTAAATACAATAATTAATTGGAAAATAAAAGGGGAAAGGTAATTGATTAGGATTTAGATTTAAATTTCAAACTTGCTTATATACCCATTGATGGAGATTAAAATCCACGTAGTTTGTTTCACAATTAAGTGGAGCGGTTTTGGGAGTTGATTAGATTGATTGATTTGATTTTGGTTTGCGGGTGAGAAGAAAAAGCTGATACCTTTGCTTTTAGCAGGCAGAAGATTTTACCGGACCAAGGTTCCATTTTATCGAGACCGAGTGATTGGATTGATCAGGGGATTAATTAATTAATAAATTAATTAATTAATGTGATGAAATTGATGGATGAATTAATTAATTAAAATGATTAATTAATTAATTTGGATGAAGGATGGATTTAAAAAAGGGATTAATTTGATTTTAAAAAATGTGATTAATTAATTAATTGAGTGATTAATTTTAATTTAAAAAAAGAGTTTTGGTTAATTAAAAAGATTAATTAACTTGGTTAAGGCAAGATAATTAATTAATTAAAAAGATTAATTAATTAATTAGAGAATGGTTGGAGGGAGAAGAAGATAAAAATTAAAGGATAGTTATCAACTAGAATTTAAGGTATGAGTAAAATGAAGAAATAGAGGGGGTATTTATAGGAAAATGGGGTGAGGGTAATTTGGAAAGTGGAAAAGTGAAAAAATCAGAAGGATAAGGTTAACAAATGCCAAAAAAATTAGGCTAGAGGACAAAATCGAAATTTTGGAGGACAAAAAAGGGGACTAGCCATCGGAGAGGCTGCTATCACCAATGGGCCTTTGGGTGGTGCTGCTGGTATTCCCAACAGTAGCCACCAGATTAACCGGCTATGCTGCCCAGACAACCGGCGACAGCTGACGTGGCAATTTTTTTTTTTTTTAGAGATTGGTTTGTTGATTTAGGGTTTAAGAAATTTAGGTGTCTAGGTATCAATATATTTGAAGACTAAAAAAAAAATTCTTTTGAGAGTGCTACCCCTCGAACTCTCACTCGCTACTTGATTGGCAAGACCGACATACCAGTTCTGCATAGTACACTAAACTTAACAGGTGCTAGGCTATAGCTGGATGATAAGAATACAAAATTAAGGGTTCATAACTGCCCTCATCAGTAGTGTCTTTTCTATAAGGTAATTTGATGATAATGAACCCAAAAGTTAGGATGATATAAGGAACCAAAGTGATGTCTAGTTAGTGATTGGACATGTTTAGGGGAGAGATATGATTGAATTTAAAGGATGATGATAGAAACAACCAAGAAATATTTAGGTGTTCGTTTCTAAAAATTTATGGGTGAAAAGTGTGACTGACAAATGAAAGCGAGAAAAGGAACTAAAGGGATATCTAGGCTAGTGGTTAGTTTTTTTTTTTTTTTGGGTGAATTGATGGATTTGGGTAAAAGAGATAGAAAGTGGAACCACATGGATATCTAAGTAACCATTTCTAGACATTTATGGGTGGGATTGATGGATTTAAATAAAAGAGATGAAAAAATAAACCATATAGATATCTCAGTGACTATTTCTAGACATTTATGGGTAAAATTGACTAATAAATGGAAGCAAGAAAAGGAACCAAAGGGATATCTAGGCTAGTGGCTATATATTTTTGGGTAAACTAATGGATTTGGGTAAAGGAGGTGGAAAGTGGAACCACATAAATATCTAGGTGATTGTTTCTAGACATTTATGGGTGGATTGATGGATTTGGATAAAAGAGATGGAAAAAGAACTACATGAATGTCTAGGTGACTGTTTCTAGGCACTTATGGGTGAAAAAGGATTTTGGACAAGATAATTTAGTAAAAGGAGAGTTTTGACCTATGGCAAGTTGGCTTAAGAGATTTTAACAAGATTTTGGTAAAAAGAGAGAGTCTCGACCTATGATGAGTCAGCTCAAGAGATTCTGAAAAGATTTTAGTAGAAGAGCCTTAGCTTATGGCAAGTCAACTTGAGAGATTCTAATAAGATTTTGGTAAAGGGAAAGTCTCAACCTATAGCGAGTCAACTCGAGAGATTCTAAAAAGATTTTGGTAGGAGAAGAGCCTCAGCCTATGGCGAGTCAGCTCGAGAGATTCTAACAAGATTTTAATCATGCCGAGGATACTTGGGCTTATGAATAGGCCTTTTGGAAGGCTTGAAAAAACTTTACTAAGATTAAAAGGACTTTGGAAGTCACACTTCATTGATTAGATATAAAAAGGTATCATTTAGCTTCAATAAGATACTGGCTAGCTTTAGGAGATATCGATCAACTTTGAGGAGGTGTTGATTAGCATTGGGGAGGCTATTAGCTCCGCTTATGCATGATTATGCATGGTTGTGGATAGTTGCATATGCATGTATGTTTTTGTATAGATGATGCATGTTCATGTATGCATATTTCAGGATTCACGGACCTTTTGTTTAATTTTTTATGCTATAGATGATTTGTGATGATGCTTGTAATTGATAATTGCATGGATGCAAGAGGATGGATTCACACATTTGTTTTGTGAATGTAATTCTTCATGTGACTTCTGCTTCTATGGAAGCCATATTTTAGACACTACATACATTTGTGGACTGAGAAACTTGACAAGGTTGAGAAATTCAACTTGGGTTGGTATAGAATAGTTACCATGATTGTATTGTGAGGAGTTCATGTGGATTGAGATTTTTTTGAGGGCTTGTTTTAGCTTCTGGGATAAAGTGGCCTGTATTTTCTATTTTGGTGCTACTAAAAAAGAGTTGTGCCCTACCTTTGAGAAGATCGATGTTATGGCTTGGCAGCGACCCAGAGGCAACTCTAGTGATGCTAAAGTTTAAAGTTTAACATTTTTTTATATTTTTCAGGATTTGTCTTAGAATGTTGCAGGCCAAATGGTGGTTGGTGGTGGTCAAGTGAATTTGACTGTCGTGATTGAGAAGTTTCATGATCTTGATGACCAAGGAGATATAAGGAGATAGAGGCTTAAGATGAGAGCCTTAGTTTTTTGTTTGAGAGTTGGATACTTGTTTCACGGGTGTGTGATACCTTGCTCGAGTACCGGCCTGATCCGCTAGACGGAACCGGGATGTTCATTCAGGTTTAGACTCATGATGGAACCCTCAAGTTTGGATTGGTTAATTTTGAAAATGATTTTAGGAGTCGCCATCTTAATTTTATTTAGTTGGGAAAATATTAAGGAAAAAATCTAAATTGACTCCAATTCATTAATTTTTAATTAATTTACCCAAAGATAAAAATCACTAGTCTTTGAACCAGGTTAAGTTCGGGCACTAAATTTTTTATTTTAAATAATCTAATTTGGCTCTTAAGTTTAATTTGACTTAAAAATTAATTTAATAGATGACAAATACTATACGACAATTATAACACCATGATTAATGAACGAGCATGGTATAAGTGCAATGAGAAAATTAAAATGAAGCATTCACTAATTAAATTAATTAAAGAGAGGGAAGGAGATTGATTGGGATTTGGATTTGAGGTTTGGATTTAGATTTTAAATGTGTCTACATACCCCATCGAATGGATATTAAAACCCATGTAGTTTATTCCATGATTAAGTTGAGGGGTTCAAGGGTTGATTAGATTGATTGATATAATTTGGGTTCGAGAGAATAAGCTGATACCTTGACTTTTAGTGGGCTGAGGGTTTTACCAGACCGAAATTTCATTTTATCGGAACCGAGTGATTGAATGGATTGAAAGATTAATTAATTAATTAAAATGATTAATTAACTAATTAATATGATAAAAAAGGATGGATGGATTAATTAATTAAAAAGATTAATTAATTAATTTGGAGGAAGGGTAAATTAAGAAAAATGATTAATTTGATTTTAAAAAGTAATTAATTAATTAATCGAGTGATTAATTAAAAAAGAGTTTTAGTTAATTAACAATATTAATTAACTTGATTAGGATAAGATAATTAATTAATTAAAAAGATTAATTAGAGAATGGTTGGAGGGAGAAAAAGAAAAGTTGATAGATAACCATCAATATCAACTTTGGAGGTGAAGAGAAATGAGGAAATAGGGAGCCTATTTATAAGCAAATGGGGTTGAAGGCAGTTTAGGTAATGAAAATATGAAAAGACAATAAGGGGTAGGGCTAGAAAGTGCTAAAAATTAGGCTGGAGGAGATAAAAAGGTTATTTTCTGTGTAGGAAAGGGGTCCACTCACGTTAGACAGGTGCGGTAACGCACTAGACCTATGCGACACTATACTAGGGTCTGTGCAGCGACACACCATATGGTTATGGCATGCAGCAAGGTGGTACCTGCGGCGTCGATTTTTTGATATTTTAGGTCACTTTTTAAGACTTTCATGTCAGTTTTTGAGAGTTATAAAGTTCAGAAATCTTATCAATTAATATCGATAAGCTCGAAATTAATTTTAGAACAATTAGGCAGTAAGTCTGAGAGAAAATTCAGTCAGTTTTGAAAAAATACTGTCTAGTACAGAAGGTTTGATATGGGCGGGAAAAGTGTCAATGTCTGAAAAATTAAGTATCATCGTACTAATGTAACTAAAAGTTCATTTTTTGCTCTGGGGGCATTACCCCCTTCCCTCCTATCGCCATACTAGCTCTGTATATCGTACTAATCTTAGCATATGTTAATCTGCGATTGGATGATGAGAGGGCAAAATTAAGGGTTCACAGCTGCCCCTCATCAGAATTGTATTGTCTATAAGGCAATTTTGATGATAATGAACTTGAAAGAATGGGTGGCACAAGGAACTAAAGTGATGTTTAGATCAGTACTTGTACATGTTTGGGTGAGAGACATGGTTGAAGAAGGAAGATGGTAAAAGGAACCATAGGGATGTTTAAAAATTCATTGCTAAACATTTATGGATGAAAAATGTGAGTGGCATATATATATATATATATATATATATATATATATATATATATATATATATATATATATATATATATATATATATATATATATATATATATATATATATATATATATATATATAAAATTCAAGGCTCAAAACTCTATTCGAACTATATTGATTTTTTCATTTTGAAGCTAGTATTCAACTAGAATGAATACTTGAATTTGACTTGATTGTACTTGATTATGATTAAAAAAATTTTAATATCAAAATGAAGTTTGAACAAATTCAAATAAACTCGAGTTTGAGATCAAATTATCATATTATAATATATAACATAAAACATAATTAAAATTATATAAAATCTCAATACTCTATTAGGTTTAGCTAGAATTTGATTACTTTGATTTCGAATCCCAATGAATTAGCTTATATGAAAAAAGTCTTGTTCTCTCTGGATAAATATGTTGGTCTAACAAAAATAATTAGAGAGGATGACCCCCTTTTTTTACCCATTCTTTGGTATTAAAAATAATGATTTTAACAATGAGTGATTGTCCTTCTCCGACCCTTAGTTGAGTTCAAGTAGATGATGAGTAATTTGAGTTTCAAAATTAATGGGCCAAAGTCCAATGGTAGATTTATAGGGTAAATAGTACCTAAAATCATCAAAGCATTGGTTATTTTTCCAATATGGTAACAAAAAAAATTTTCTCTGTATGCGAATACCTAAAACTTTTAATTTTATTTCTGTAGGTGGTCACTTGCTAGAATCGGGAGAAAATCTTGTCAAAGATGCTAATATGGACAGACACATCATCAAACCATTTGAGTCAAATTGACACATAAATGACGAGTAAGTGCCACATCAGCATTCCTAACCAAGTCAACTGCCACGTCATCTAAGTGATTTAACTAAAAAGTGGAGCCCACCATGCAAAAATGTGTTCTGACTTCAATATTTTTCGTTTCCCTTCTCTCATGAATTTTCTTTTATTTTCCTCCAAGCCAAGCAACACCGAGAAAAATCATGGGAAGAGATTGACTTATATAGAGAGAGAATATCAAAGGATGATCGTTTTCTACGTAGAGGAAGATTGACACTCACCAAGATCGAGGCTCACAACACACAAATCTTGGCTTGGATCCATGACCGATTGACCACCTCTATTTGAGAAATCCATCGTTGATAAGAGCGGCCTTTGCCGACTTGTTCCAACGTATGATGAAGCTTTTACCTTCACCGGCATTGACTATTCCTTTGTTGCCATCATAAAGATCACAAGCTTAAGGGCCATCAATGGCCGAACCACGGACAAATGACAAAAATATGCTATTTAAAAAACTTATTTACCCATATATACTAGTTTCAAAAATATTTACCCATATATGCCACTTTTGGAATGGGACCATAAAACCGGAAGTCAAACTTCCGGTTTTGTGGCCAAAAAGCTGCAGGAATATCTGTGCAGAAAACCGGATGTTTGACATCCGATTTTTTTGCACACGTGGCAACAAAACCGGATATTAAACATCCGGTTTCTAAATTCCACCGGATTAAGTAATTTTTTTTTTATATTTTTTATATGTTTTTTAAGTAAATATAGTAAGTAATTTTTTGTAAATTTATTATAAATTTTTTAAAGTATATTTATTATGAGTTTATCATTTATAATGAATTATTTTTACGGTAAGTAATTTTTTTAATAAATTTTATAAATTTTTTAAAGCAAATATTTATTATAAGTTTATTTCTTATAATAAAAAGTGGTCATTTATAAATTTAATTCATAAATTTTTTATCAATAATATTTTGTTAATTAATAATTATTTGAAATTACAAATATGTGAACTAAATATTTAGGTGAAATAAATTTATTTTATAAATAATAATATATGTATATCATTTAGAATGAATTTTTATTTTTAATAGATTTGATGATTTTTGTGATATAAAATTTGTTATTATGAAATAACAATTATTAAGAAATAAGTGAAATAATAATTTAATTAGTTTTATATTTATTTAAATCACATTAGTGTATAATTTTTTTAAAATTTTTGTTTGGATTTCAGAAAAAATAAACAAATAAATTACATTAGTGTATAATATTTATGGTAAGGAAACAAATACAATTTTTCAATAATAAATTTTAAGGAATATTTATATAATTAATATATTATTAACTAAACAAATATATTATGTTTTTGAAGAAAATATTTATGGTAAGTAAATTTTTTTTAATATTTATTATAAGTTTTTTGAAGCAAATATTTATTATAAGTTTCTCATTTATAATGAATTATTATTTTGAATAGATTTGATGATTTTTGTCATATAAAATTTGTTATTATGAAATAACAATTATTAAGAAATAAGTGAAATAATAATTTAATTAGTTTTATATTTATTTAAATCACATTAGTGTATAATTTTTTTTAAATTTTTGTTTGGATTTTGGAAAAAATAAACAAATAAATTACATTAGTGTATAATATTTATGGTAAGGAAACAAATACAATTTTTCAATAATAAATTTTAAGGAATATTTATATAATTAATATATTATTAACTAAACAAATATATTATATTTTTCAAGAAAATATTTATGGTAAGTAAATTTTTTTTAATATTTATTATAAGTTTTTTGAAGCAAATATTTATTATAAGTTTATCATTTATAATGAATTATTATCTTGAATAGATTTGATGATTTTTGTCATATAAAATTTGTTATTATGAAATAACAATTATTAAGAAATAAGTGAAATAATAATTTAATTAGTTTTATATTTATTTAAATCACATTAGTGTATAATTTTTTTAAAATTTTTGTTTGGATTTCGGAAAAAATAAACAAATAAATTACATTAGTGTATAATATTTATGGTAAGGAAACAAATACAATTTTTCAATAATAAATTTTAAGGAATATTTATATAATTAATATATTATTAACTAAACAAATATATTATGTTTTTCAAGAAAATATTTATGGTAAGTAAATTTTTTTTTAATATTTATTATAAGTTTTTTGATATTTATATTATAAGTAAAGTTTTTTTAATATTTATTAAAAGTTTTTCAATAATAATAAATTTTAAGAAATATTTATATAATTAATATATTATTTCTTAAATTAAGATAATAAATAATGTTTAATTATATTAATTGTTAAAAAAAAATAATAATAACTAATGGTCACGACCTCTGTGTCTCCCTTGAACATGACATCGGTCTCCTCCAGTCCCACAAGGTGGAGGCCGACGGTTACGTGGTGGAGCACGTCTTGGCTGAACTACAGTAGGTTGCACTTCTCGAGGCTCTTCTTCTGTAGTAGCAGCATCCTGCCCTTGTGCATCAATCTGATATGGAATAGGAGAATGCGTAAAAGTAGGTCCCGATGTAGGAAACTGAAAAAAAGCCGGTGCAATCATATCAGTTGGAGTGAAGAACCCGCCAGAATAATCTGTTTGCTGTGTAGGAGTTCCACCCCACTGTGCTCCTGTCCAAGGAGTGAATGCCGAAGATGGTGCTGGTACATATGGATTTGGTGGAAACAGTTCAGTTGCAAAAGGGTCATACGGAGGCTGCATATGTGAACTGAACTGTGAGAATTGAGTGGAGAACTGTCCGTACAAATCATCCGTAGCAGTAGGTGGCTGAGCCCCCGATGAACTACCAAACTCAAATCTAGTTGATGTGCTGGGCTCGAACCTATCACCATCAACTGTGGCATCCTGTTGACCAGATTGGTGAAATTCTACTGGTCGCAATGCATCAGAGAAATCAGATGTACTCGTTGAGTGCCTTTGGGTTGCACTCCGACTAGAACGCCGTCGAGCTCGTCGTCCACTGGGACCTATATCAGGCTGATGATGTTCTGGAACTTCCTCTGGCTCTGGAGGTTGGCCCGTGACAATACGTTCCTCCTCAGCCAATGCATCAAACAAGGTTTGATTGATTTCATGAATTGTCTAAACATCATTTATTATACGGATTCTCTCCACAGCATCTTTCTGCAAGTAATACAGTATTAATTAGATACAACATGGAAAAATTGAAATAATGTGAGTTTTATATTACTGAAACAACAACTAACCATTGTGGCAAACAAACCACCATTGTGAGATAAATATCTGATGGTGACTCTTCTATACCATTCCATATACTGAGAATGGTACTGTGGACGTGTCTCTCGTGGCACATCTACACGGATTTGCTGACGTCTATCATTCCATATTGCAATCCATTGCTGATGGTGCACACGCCAGTCACCAACTCCAGAACGTAAGTCAATGTTCTCAAGCCCTCTAGGTTGATGAGGCTGTCTCGGAATACGTTGCCTCTGTCCAAACTGTCTGAAAACTCTATCGGGCTGGTGCCACTGGACAATGTGGAAGCATACAAGTGGGACAACTGCTTGCCATATATCTTGCCCATTATGGCAATAATCAGGGAGTGCTTCCATTATCTCGTGATCATAGGGCTGCCATACCATCTACATTATAAAAATTTTAATATTCATTAGAATAATACATGATAAAAAATAACATATCAATAATTGTGTCATTTGTGTAATCCTAATTACATACCTGCTGATCATGCATGACATCAAATTTATACCGAATAGCTAGCAAGACGTGGGTAACGACCTCAGCAACTCGTCTGGAGGTGCTCCATCTGTATGTAAAATAAATGTAGTTAACCATGAATATTAAATAAATTAATATTATATAAATATTATAATTCATACTCACCGTTGCCCCAGAGGGGCGTCAGCAGCTGGCGTCCTCTGATGTAAGGTGGGAGAAATTATGGAAAGTCTATCCCACGCCCAAATTTGTAATAGGAATACTGGTCCTGCAATTTCAGTTACGTCTCGATGAGCTGCCGAACATAGCTCACTATACAAATATGCAAGACATGCAGCTCCCCAACTGTATTGACCAGTACGGGTGAAGTCCTCTAAGAGAGGCAACCACATCAAATGGACTCGACTGTCATCATCAGTAGTGAATAAAACTCCACCAATAAGACGGAGTATATATGCACGCACATACGCATCCATCTGAAACTCAGTCGGGTCATCTGGAAGAGTGCCAAATCTTGTATTTAGCCAAGTAAATGACACTTTGTTGCCTCTGATTTGTGAGCCCTCTGGGACCTGACCAAGAAGTCTCATGCAAAGGTCACGTCCATTAATATGTGTAGTACCCGTCACTGCATGACCATCGATAGGTAGACCTGTTTGTATGCATACGTCCTGTAAGGTGATGGTCATCTCTCCATAAGGAAAATGGAACGTATGTGTCTCTGGTCTCCATCTCTCTACAAGCGCAGTAATGAGATGGTAGTCTAATTGGAAAAAGTCCAGTCTAGAGACACCATAAAATCCAGTGCGGCGTAATCGGGGAAGTACGCGGTCATCAATCACAAAATCACGTAATACTGACGCATTACGCCTACATCTCAATGGCATACTGGCTCCCTCGTCCTCCCATACGTCTCTCGATCGATGATCATCCTGCATGTCCAACAATATAGGATCGTATGGTCCAGGATATATATGATCTGCAGCATGTCCACCCTTCATACCTGAATAGACACAAATAATCAAATTTATCACATATGAAATAAGGATAGTGCATTATGAAAGCATGTAAAATGTAAAAATTTATCACAAATTCATAATCAAATTAAATTATACTATCACCTGAAATTTATTTCATATTTTATATTTTAATATTTGAAATAAAAAAAATATTCAATTGAATTTTATAAATTCAAGTATGTAACATTGAGCATAATTAAATCAAATTTTTATTAGTATAATATAGTATAGTTTATAAATTTAATTAGTATAATCAGGGTTTACTTTAACCAATTAGAGGTTTTAGAAGAATTTTTTTGTTAGGCCTTTTAATATTAAACAATATCAATTTTTATATCAACATCAAATAACTCAAAATGAAATCATTTTTAATAGTATCTTAAATTTCAATAATTATCAACAAGACACAATAAAAAAATATTATAAAAAGATATTTATTTATTTTTACAAGAACATTAGCTATTTAATAACTAATTTCTCACTTAAATATATATCTTTTTTACTAGTTGTGATAAATTTATCAAGAGCTCATTTTTTAGATTAGACTAATTTTTATATTCTCCTCTTTTTTTTTTTCAGTTTTTAATATCATGATGCATATTTTCTAGTTGACATATTTTTCAACTCTAAATAACAAAGAAATAAACAAGTACATTTTTTTCTAGATTATGTGATATTGTCACCTGAAATAGATTATATGACATATTATTAAATAATAATGTATAATTATATATCACTTGTATATAAGGCATTAAAGTTAAAATGAGTTTATAAATATAATAATACATTTTATTACAATAACTAGTCTGAAATCACACAATAAGCATTTTATTGATTTTTCCTATTATTTGTAGCGGGACATGTCTTAATGTTATGGCCAGGTTGACCACAAAATCTACATGAATAACCAGATTTTTCATTAATTTGCCAATCCATCTCTCCTTTTATCCTCGTTGACTTTGGCCTACCACTGCCGCGTAACCATTGCGGATTAGGTTTAACACACAAGTTTTGACAAGCAGGCCAATAAGCTGGATGACCTAAGGGATGAAAGTTGGATTCCCAGCATTTTAAGGAACATTCCAACTTGTAAAATGGGGAAATGAATTGGTTGAAGTCCATGCCATTCTTCAAACAACATGCAATAGCATGTGAGCAAGGAATCTTATATTGCTGAAATTTACCGCATGTGCATTCAAGTTTTGCCAATTCCACCACTTGAGCATTGCCTCCTTTAATCTTTCCTCTCTGATTCTGGCAACCTGTGGTCACTTCACATAGGCCTGTTCGTCTATTGAATTGTTGTACTGTATGACCACTTGCCCGTCGGGTCCACCTAGCCAATTTCTCCCTACAAAAAAGGGTGTATGTATGACCTTCTTGTATTTCCTTCTTGTACTCTTGGCTCCAGTGATCAAATGCATTAACAAGTTTATTAAAAATCTTGTTAACCATGGCGGTTATCGGCAATCCTCGTACATCTTTCAAAAAACTATTAACGGATTCAGCAATATTGGACGTCATGCTGCCATATCTAAAGCCGCCATCGTGAGAAAGGGTCCACTGCTCTTTTGGGATTTTCAATAACCACTTTGATGATTCCTTATCCAATCTTATAATCTCCTTTCGGATTATGGCGAATTTCCTCTTTTGTATCTCGTAAGCTTATGAAAAAAAATTATTTTAATAAATATAATTGACATACAATTTAAAAATATTTAATGAATGAGAGAATGTGACATACCAGCAGCTTGTATCATTTTTTTCATTCTAGGATTTTTGAAAGTTGTGTTGTAGTTACTGACCACATGGCGTATGCAATAACGATGTGGACACATTTTCCACAAATCATTTTTCATTGCATTGATTATCCCTTTATGGCGATCAGATATCACACACAACTCTCTGCTATCGGTGACATAAGCCCGAATACACGTCATGAACCAATTCCAGTTGTAGTTATTCTTTGATTGAACAACAGCAAATGCTACAGGAAGAATATGGTTATTTCCGTCTAATACCGATGCACATAACAAGACAGCTTTGTACTTTCCATAGAGAAAAGTACCATCAACTATAAGAGCAGGCCTACAATGTTTCATTCCTTCGACACATGGTTTAAAGCACCAAAATATGCGTTCAAATATGCCACTTGATGGTTCAACATGAAGAACATATTTTGAACCAGGATTGGATGCTTGTGCCTGCTCCATCCACCGCTGAAGATGAGTAAAGGACTCATCCCAATCTCCAAATAATTTTTCAATTACAAGCTGCTTGCCTAATCATGTCTTCCTATAGCTTGGTTCATGACCTAATAGATCTTGTAAATGCACCTGTAAAACTTTAATCTTTATTGATGGCTGCTCTTTAACTAGGATCTCCACACGATTAGCAATTAGCTCTGCAGTTAAATGTTTGTGATCTTGTGTCACACTTGGGTTGAGACAGGTATGTGGTGCATCATATTGTGTTATCTTCCACTGACTGTCATCCCGCAACTGCCTAGCACGCACTCGCCAATTGCAACCACTTGATTTTTTCTTGCAACACCAAACAAAAGTATCAATCCTCGATTCTTTTACACTAAACTCATAATTATTTTGGATTGCATGCTGTTGGATTGCAAGCCTACATTCATCTCTGCTGCTAAATAGCATTCCCTTGTATAAGCCATCTTCAGTATCTACCAGATTTTCATTTGTATCTACTTGCACTCGCATTGCTGCGAAATCTACACTCTCATTGGGATTGTACTGAAAACATGCAGATGGTACATTCATTAGTGCATGATCACTTACACTGGGTGTCTCCCCCTCACAACCATAGTGATCAGAGTCAGAATCGGCTGAATCATCTAACATATTTTCATCGCTTTCATCAGACCCCGATGGTGCATCTTCACTGTCATCTTCGTCAACAGCATCTCCTTCCTCAGAATCATATTGAACAATAGCCCTTACATCCTCAGCAGACTCACACATATCTTCATTTTGTTCATCCCCATCCCTATCAGGGGAACCATCCACATTTTCCTCATTCACGTCATCAGTTGATTGCCTTGCAGCAATCTCAACATACACCTCAAAAAAATTGAAATACCCTTTCAAATACTCTATTTGTTCGAACATTCGTTCTACACCATTGTCATCATATATGTTCACTGCTTGGAACATAAACCCATATGGTCCTCTGACAGGATTTCTAAATAGTATTGAAGACACAAAGCAATTTTCTATGTCAATTGCTGTGGCAATGTAAACTACCCGAAGCAACTCAACCATTTTTGTAATAGGAGGAACTTGGAGTACATTGGATTGCCCATTTCTATAATCAACCCCATAGTTCATATTTTGTATCACTTCGCCAGACCAATAAAAGCAAATTGACGTCGGTCCAGCCATAACTATACACATTATATATAATTTAATTGAAAAATATTAATCAATATTATTAGTTATAATAATACATTATAATAAAATTAATAAAATTTATTTAAATAACACATTCATTCATAAAGTGACTGTGTATCAGTTCATCTATTAGGATTTACAATTTGTAATTTAGAGATTAGACTTTAGCAACAAAGTTTTGATAATTTTCTTATTATATTTTTTTCATTATAATAATTATTTTATATCCACACCATCTAGCCAATTTTCATTTTATTATATTTTTTCAATATATTTTTTAACGAATTTTTAAAATTAATTCTATCTATTTTAACAAACTATATATTATTTCCATAACCAAATTTTTCATTTTATTATATAAATTTCTTCAATATTTTTTTTTAGTTTCCTAACAATGTAAAAATTAGTTAAATAAATTTTTAAAATTAATTCTATCAAAATACACAAAATAGATATTATTGCCATAACCGAAATTTTATTTTATTTTATTGTTCCAATATTTTATTTTATTTGCCAACAATGTAAAAATTAGGTAAACAAATTTTTAAAATTAATTCTATCTATTTTAACAAACTATATATTATTTCCATAACCAAATTTTTCATTTTATTATATTTTTTCAATATTTTTTTAATTAATTCTAGGTAAACAAATTTTTAAAATTAATTATATCTATTTTAACAAACTATATATTATTTCCATAACCGAATTTTTCATTTTATTATATAAATTTCTTCAATATTTTTTTTAACAAATTTTTAAAATTAATTCTATCTACTTTAACAAACTATATATTATTTCCATAACCAAATTTTTCATTTTATTATATTTTTTCAATATATTTTTAATTTCCTAACAATGTAAAAATTAGTTAAACAAATTTTGAAAATTAATTCTATCAAAATACACAAAATAGATATTATTGCCATAACCAAAATTTTATTTTATTTTATTGTTCCAATATTTTATTTTTTTTGCCAACAATGTAAAAATTAGGTAAACAAATTTTTAAAATTAATTCTATCTATTTTAACAAACTATATATTATTTCCATAACCAAATTTTTCATTTTATTATATTTTTTCAATATATTTTTAATTTACTAACAATGTAAAAATTAGTTAAACAAATTTTGAAAATTAATTCTATCAAAATACACAAAATAGATATTATTGCCATAACCAAAATTTTATTTTATTTTATTATTCCAATATTTTATTTTATTTGCCAACAATGTAAAAATTAGGTAAACAAATTTTTAAAATTAATTCTATCTATTTTAACAAACTATATATTATTTCCATAACCGAATTTTTCATTTTATTATATAAATTTCTTCAATATTTTTTTTAACAAATTTTTAAAATTAATTCTATCTACTTTAACAAACTATATATTATTTCCATAACCAAATTTTTCATTTTATTATATTTTTTCAATATATTTTTAATTTCCTAACAATGTAAAAATTAGTTAAACAAATTTTGAAAATTAATTCTATCAAAATACACAAAATAGATATTATTGCCATAACCAAAATTTTATTTTATTTTATTGTTCCAATATTTTATTTTATTTGCCAACAATGTAAAAATTAGGTAAACAAATTTTTAAAATTAATTCTATCTATTTTAACAAACTATATATTATTTCCATAACCAAAATTTTCATTTTATTATATTTTTTCAATATTTTTTTTAACAAATTTTTAAAATTAATTCTATCTATTTTAACAAACTATATATTATTTCCATAACCAAATTTTTCATTTTATTATATAAATTTCTTCAATATTTTTTTTTAGTTTCCTAACAATGTAAAAATTAGTTAAACAAATTTTGAAAATTAATTCTATCAAAATACACAAAATAGATATTATTGCCATAACCAAAATTTTATTTTATTTTATTGTTCCAATATTTTATTTTATTTGCCAACAATGTAAAAATTAGGTAAACAAATTTTTAAAATTAATTCTATCTATTTTAACAAACTATATATTATTTCCATAACCAAAATTTTCATTTTATTATATTTTTTCAATATTTTTTTTAACAAATTTTTAAAATTAATTCTATCTATTTTAACAAACTATATATTATTTCCATAACCAAATTTTTCATTTTATTATATAAATTTCTTCAATATTTTTTTTTAGTTTCCTAACAATGTAAAAATTAGTTAAACAAATTTTGAAAATTAATTCTATCAAAATACACAAAATAGATATTATTGCCATAACCAAAATTTTATTTTATTTTATTGTTCCAATATTTTATTTTATTTGCCAACAATGTAAAAATTAGGTAAACAAATTTTTAAAATTAATTCTATCTATTTTAACAAACTATATATTATTTCCATAACCAAAATTTTCATTTTATTATATTTTTTCAATATTTTTTTTAACAAATTTTTAAAATTAATTCTATCTATTTTAACAAACTATATATTATTTCCATAACCAAATTTTTCATTTTATTATATAAATTTCTTCAATATTTTTTTTTAGTTTCCTAACAATGTAAAAATTAGTTAAACAAATTTTGAAAATTAATTCTATCAAAATACACAAAATAGATATTATTGCCATAACCAAAATTTTATTTTATTTTATTGTTCCAATATTTTATTTTATTTGCCAACAATGTAAAAATTAGGTAAACAAATTTTTAAAATTAATTCTATCTATTTTAACAAACTATATATTATTTCCATAACCAAAATTTTCATTTTATTATATTTTTTCAATATTTTTTTTAACAAATTTTTAAAATTAATTCTATCTATTTTAACAAACTATATATTATTTCCATAACCAAATTTTTCATTTTATTATATAAATTTCTTCAATATTTTTTTTTAGTTTCCTAACAATGTAAAAATTAGTTAAACAAATTTTGAAAATTAATTCTATCAAAATACACAAAATAGATATTATTGCCATAACCAAAATTTTATTTTATTTTATTGTTCCAATATTTTATTTTATTTGCCAACAATGTAAAAATTAGGTAAACAAATTTTTAAAATTAATTCTATCTATTTTAACAAACTATATATTATTTCCATAACCAAAATTTTCATTTTATTATATTTTTTCAATATTTTTTTTAACAAATTTTTAAAATTAATTCTATCTATTTTAACAAACTATATATTATTTCCATAACCAAAATTTTCATTTTATTATATAAATTTCTTCAATATTTTTTTTTAGTTTCCTAACAATGTAAAAATTAGTTAAACAAATTTTTAAAATTAATTCTATCAAAATACACAAAATAGATATTATTGCCATAACCAAAATTTTATTTTATTTTATTGTTCCAATATTTTATTTTATTTGCCAACAATGTAAAAATTAGGTAAACAAATTTTTTTAATTAATTCTAGGTAAACAAATTTTTAAAATTAATTCTATCTATTTTAACAAACTATATATTATTTCCATAACCAAAATTTTCATTTTATTATATTTTTTCAATATTTTTTTTAATTAATTCTAGGTAAACAATTTTTTAAAATTAATTCTATCTATTTTAACAAACTATATATTATTTCCATAACCGAATTTTTCATTTTATTATATAAATTTCTTCAATATTTTTTTTAACAAATTTTTAAAATTAATTCTATCTACTTTAACAAACTATATATTATTTCCATAACCAAATTTTTCATTTTATTATATTTTTTCAATATATTTTTAATTTTCTAACAATGTAAAAATTAGTTAAACAAATTTTTAAAATTAATTCTATCAAAATACACAAAATAGATATTATTAGTATAACCAAAATTTTATTTTAATATATATTTTTTCTAACAACATAAAAATTACTTAAACTAAATATTATTAATTTAACCAAAATTTTATTTTATTATATTATTCCAATTTTTTTTCCAAACATTATAAAAATTAGTTAAACAAATTTTTAAAATTAATTCTATCAAATTACATATTCAAACACAAACTAAATGTTATCAAACTTAATATATCCACAAACATAATAATGTACAACTATTATTAATAACAAAATCATTAAATATACTATCTCAAATTTTACAAAACAAACAAATTAAATAACTATAAAAAATTAAATTTATTCCACTGTTTTAACTAAACAAATTAAAATTAAATAACCTACCTCTTAAGAAGCAAATTTGCTTAAAATTATCTTCTAATACTCTTATTTTAACCTGAAAATAACAAATTATCAATAAATATTATAATTATTTATCATAATATATAAATATTTATCATAATTAATTATAACTATATTTCTAAAAAAATTAATACCTTTAAGTAGGAAGATCAGCTCACAAGTATTTTGAAAAAAAAAAAAAAACCTTCAGCAAAATAAAAAAAAAAAATTGCAGGCAGAATTTTGAGAGGTTGAAGAAGGAAGGAAAACAGAAGAAAGGTTTTCAGAATTCGGAACTGGTGGAGGGGGTATTTAAATTTTCCAACTTCTATTCCCAGCCGTTAGATTTTATTGCATCTAACGGCTGGGAATCTGCAGCAAACATCCGGTTTCTGTTCTCTCTGCATGCAGAGTCCCATCTGCAGCAGAAAACCGGAACTTTGAGTTCCGATTTTCTGCTGCAGATGGGACTCTGCATGCAGAGAGAACAGAAACCGGATGTTTGACATCCGGTTTCTTACCACGTATACAAAAAATCGGATGTCAAACATCCGGTTTTCTGCACACCTGCACTCGCGCAGCACTGCGCACAAAACCGGAAGTTTGACTTCCGGTTTTGTGGTCCCCACTCCCAGAAAATTCAAAAAAGTAGCATATATAGGTAAATAAATTTAAAACTGGCATATATGGGTAAATAAAATTTGTAACTAGCATATTTTTGTCATTTTCCCCCGAACCACCACCAATCAAAGCTTCACGTACCACGCAACCACCGTCCAACCACCAATCTTACCAATCTAAAGGCAGTTTACTTGTAAAAAATTTGCAAGAAAACCTCAAGTTGTGATACAAGCTTGATTGGATGTTGAAAGAGTAAAGGTAAAAAGAAAGGAAAGTTAGAGCTATTGTTTTGAGTTGGATCCAATATAAAGTTGATAATATATCCGCTAATTTGAGACTGAGAAGTTGACGATCAGAGAAGCCAAACAAAGTAGATCAAAGATATAAGAAGTGGGTACTCCAGGTTCCAATTTTCGATTTTCATTCAATCATTTATTTTATTTTTTGTTTTTGCTTTTTCTCTTTCTTTTTTTTTGATATTTGATTTCATTTTTTTTTATTTTTCCTTTCTTGATTCCCGTGAATTCTTACACAATAACCCATTGGAGATTGAAGAAAAAAAAAACTTTTTTCACATATTAATGTTTGGTCTTTGGTTTCATTGAGCGTGGAGAGTAGAAGGAGGAAGAAGAGGAAGAGGATGTTATGATTGAGATGCGGATGCTGTGGTGAAGGCTATGGCAGTGGTTGGAAAAAGAATTGCTAAATTTCAGATTGAATGAAATCGACCTTGTTAGAGATTAAAGATCGAGAGAAACAGAGAGAGTGCTTGTAGAGAGAGAAGGAGAGCTACAACAAAAAGAACGAAAGTAAATAGTAAAAAAAATTTACTTTTTCTCTTCGTGCATGTGCAAGCATGCAATGAGATAGAGACATGATTTATACCATAATGGGCCCCACATTCTAGTTAAATTACTTAGATGATATGGTGTCTGACTTGGTTAAGGATGCTTCCGTGTCAATCTAAGATAACCATGGTGTCTAACTTGGTTAATGATGCTTATGTGTTGATCTTACTCAGTTGGCTTGATAACATGTTCGTCTAAGTTACTATCTTCGAAGACGGGATTTTTCTAGATTATGGCAAGTGACTGCTAATTGAAAAAAATTAAAAAATTAGGTTTTCGACTAGAAAGAAAAATTTTTTGTGATCACATTAAAAAAAAAAAGTCTAAGAAAAAATTTTTTTGTGACCGCGTTAAAAAAAAAAAACAAAGTTTGGTTATTTTAGGTAGTACTTACCCTAAATTTATGTATTTCACCGTATCATTAGATTATATTAGAAAAAGTCCTAAATTAAAAAGGAGAAAAAAGAAAAGGATACAAGAACAAAAGTGAACGGCGAGCACAACCAACAAATTTTTCTGTTCACTTGACTTTACGAAGGCCGAAACACAACACCAACGATCCATTGTCATTTTTCTTCACTCTCCCTTTTGCTCTCGTTTCTATATCTAAATTTATAGCTTGAGGCTCAAAAATGGCCAACCTAAAATCCCAATTCTCGTTCATTTTGATAAAACAAAAATGAAATAAACCTCCCTATGAGCTTGGTAACTCAGAATTCCATTGAAGTTTCAAGTTTTGAAAGGAATAAATAAGAAAATTGTGAAGATTTAAGATGACAAGAGTTGAAACTTTGAAGAGTTAGAAGAGAAGGCAGCAATTATTTTCAATCCTCAAATCGAGGTTGATTATTATCTGAATCTCTCTTAAATTTTTTGTCTGTTTTTCTTTATTACTCTCAAATTTCTCTTCTTTTCCATACCTGGATTTGATACAAAGACTGTGCTCAAAGTCTTAGGGAATCTATCAGTCTGGAGTTTCAGCTTGTGTTGGCTATACCAGTTGAATTGTCATGGTAATGGTGATTCCCGCGTGATTTCCAATTATAGGTATTGACGGGATAAGTACCCTTCAAAACCATAACGAATCTATGCTGATATGTATTGGAATCCATTATGTTTTGATTGATATTTGAACTGATTCATGTTCTTTCTAACTGATTGATTTATAACTTGTAGAAGAGTATAGAACTAATCGTAAGACAAGGTTAAAAATTCAACAGAAATTTTCCATTTTCCTTTCCTTGTCCGAATTAGCCATTTATCTTATATGCATGTAAAATTTTCTAGTTTCCTTTCCTATTCGATATAGAAAATCAAAATAGAGAATAAACAACACCTCAAGACCACATTCAGCAAGCGTCACAAAGGTCTTTCCAAGAAAGCTGATGAGCTCTCCACCATCTACGGCGTTGATGTCACTGTTATTACCTTTTCTCCTTATGGAAGAGCTTATGTGTTTAGAAACCCATCTCCAGAATTTGTAATTGACAGCTTTTTCGATAAAAATTCAAGGTATGATAGCCAAACAGAGAGTTTTAGTGAAGAAATTACCAAAGGAAATGAGTTTAATTGATGGGATGAATCAATTGAAGGAATGAAAATTAATGAGCATTTCTAGTTTGAAAATTCAATTGTGGAGTTAATTAAGAATTTAGTTAATCGTATAGAAGATATGCAGATGAGAAGAGTTGCATTGAGGATTTTTTTTTTTGAATAAGATTTAATTTTGTAATTCTTGGTTTTGGGAAATTCTAGTAATAATGTTAATTAATGCTCTCTTTAACGAGGCCATTGATCTAATTTTGATTCTATGCAAATAAATAAATAAATAAATAAATAATCTAATTTTGATATTTTTTGCCCTTTTTCTAATTTTTTTTTTAATAAATAAGTGCTGAAGAAAACGATAAAAAATTGAGGGAATTACACCAATTTTCACTTTTTTTTCAAAAATACCCCATTATTTTTAATGTTACACAAAAAATGCCCATATTGTTTTAGGCTTTCAAAAAATACCCCTTATATATATATATATATATATATATATATATATATATATATATATATATATATATATATATATATATATATATATATACATTTGATCCCATATTTTTCTATAAAAATAATATATTTTTAATATACACTTGATATACCAAAATATGCCAATGATATACAAATATTTGATGATTTTTTTTTATAAAAGTAATATACATAAGATATACCAAAAATATTCATTTAATATACTAATGATATATAAATTTCTAGAAAACTTTTTTCATTGCCGTTGACTAGGGTCGACCAATACAAATGGTGTCAGATAGGTTAAGTTTTCATACTAAAGGGCACTCTCACTTTAAGGAATCTAAAAATGTCCTCGAACGCTTTAATTCCCTCTAATTTAGCCGGATTGATGTTCGAAAAGTTTATATCATCGATTTTTCAGCGAGCTTTGTTCTTTTTCTACTGGAGATGAAACTAGACAATAAAGTTGACCGGAAAAAGGAAGAGAAATTTCGATCAAAACTTTTATTCTCCAAATGTCAATACACTGCCACTAAATGCCAAAAATAACATCACCAATAGATTATTTGGATCCAAAAACCTTAAAAAGAAGTATTTATTCTGTTTAAATATCATTAAAATAGGTCACTAGAAAGTCGCTAGAATTTTCTTTCTATCTTATGTTAATATTAATTAAAAATTAGGTATTTTTGAAAATGAAAATTTTAAAAAATGCATTTGTGAGATTGGGATGCATACGTGAGTATATATATATTTTTTAGGGTAGTATGTAGAAAGCCCTAAAAAATTTAATAATAGTTTGGGTCTTTGCTCATTGTAGGTATCAATTGGGAGAGGAATTCATTGACTTGGGCTTTAGGGTTAAGGTGTGGGAAAAGGAGGTTTGAGGGCTTTTGTATGATTGAATTAGGGCTTTTATACAATTTTAAAGCTTGGGCCTCCAAATTGCCAACCCAAAATTCTAATTCTTGTTCGATTCATCAGATTTTGATGAAATAAAAGTGTGTGCTAAGGTGACTTGAAAAAATCTCAAGTAAAAATTACTTAAGTTTTTGAAGACCAGTTACCTATTGAACTGGTCACAAACTATTCTTTAGTTTCTTTTACCAAAAAATTGTGGTACCATTTCACAGAAAAAGGGCTTCAAATAAAGAGAGACAAATTCATTTCTTCAACTAATTAGCTAAACCTCCTCCTTTCTCAGTTAACTTTATCACTCTCTTTCTTCTCTTTCCATTAGATATTTCTGTTCTTGTCTTCGCCACTGCATGTCACTGCTGCAATTTCTGATAGTGGAATTATGATTTTAGCCCAAGAGCACAAATTAAAGCACATAGTAAGGCTACTAAAATAATCGCCATATTGTTGTCAAAATTCATCAAATTGCCAGCTTAATAGTAGCTGTTTATTTTGTCTTCATGGTAAGGAGGCATGCCTATCTCTTTGTCCAAAAATAGGCGGTGGTGGTGTAGTGAATTTTCCATGTCCATTACCTATTTGATAAAATGTCTAAGAGATGGACTTGGAAGAAAAGACTAATTAAGAGAAGCAACTATAATGAAACTTTTAGGCTATAATTTAAAGTATATATGTTGCAAGTATTCCAACCAGATAAAGAGAAGCAAATTAGATGATTATGATTTTACTTTTTTGAGGATTCTTTTGTTTTCATTTCTAATTGAAATAAACAAATTTCTAGTTGGGAGAAATAGTAGAACTTTGGTTCATTTTGGTGTAAAAATGATGATTTAAATGATAGATTAAATGCTTGGTTTAACAAGAAGATCCTTCATCCTCTTTACTAAATCCTCAGCAGGTTTTCTCTGTTCTATTTTACGCCCTTTATTAGGATTTTTATATATATGTTGATATATTGTTGTTTTAGTTCAATTTTTTTACATTATTGGATAATTCTTTTTTTTTTTTTTAGAATAATATTTCAAGTCTATTCTAACTTCTAAACATGAAATTTCAATTTTGAATTTGTTTGAATTTACTTATTTTTGATATTTTTTTTTAATTTTCATTGATTAACCATTCAACCGAATGTAGTATATTAGACTTACTTATACTATCACTTGCGGCCAGTTAGTGTTTTTTTTTGTTTAATGATAAGTTAGTCACAGTTTTATTGTTTTTACATATGTATAGAACTGAAGCAACTGACATTCTCTGCAACTCTTGGAATTACTCTAGGAATATTTTCAATTTATGGTATGAAGTTTTCAAAGCACTTTAAAGTATTGTTTTTGAATCTAAATTGATTACAAGTTGTAGAAATATTGACAAGTTTTACTTTATTTAATTCCCATTTTATTTGTTAATAGTTGTGTTAGTTATCTTACAGCTTTCTTTAGATAAATCCATGTGGCGATCTAAACTTGAACCACAAGTACAATTTGATTCATCAACAAACACCTAAGGTGAGATCAAATTTCAATTCTAAATTTCTAAGTTCTTGTTTAATTTAGTTTTTTTTTTTTAGATTTCAGTTTCTTTTCTCTAAGAAGTTTCGCTCTTATTAAATCAAAAAGCTCCAGTGTAAATGGAAGACAAGCTTGCACGTGACTACCCTTTCCTAGTAGCTTCAATTCCCATTTTTTCTTTTCTGAAAAAAATTGATTAAAAATAAATTCTCATTGGTTATGATTGAGCTCAAAATAATGATATGTATATTTAAAAATTTATTTTTTCATAGGTTGTCAACAAAGATATGTTGCAAATGTTTTATCACCTGTTAGTGATAGAAGAGTTAATAAATTAAAGATATGAATTTTAAAGATATGGCTATGATTGGCTTGGATTCAATGCAATAGGCAAATATGAACCATGGATTTTATATTTTGCTGCTATGGCTGTGATAAGTGTTCCTTTTCTTCTCCCCCATAGTTTTGTTTTGTTAATGAAGATGGATAGTTTGATTAAAAAGATAGTGAATTTGCCAACAATACAATTGCAATTTTAGAAAGAGAATATGAGGTTGTAATACTGATAACTTTGGGGACATTTGCAGCTAAAATCTTTTGACTATTTTATTGATTATTACTTGGCTGCATCATTCCATTCCAAAAGCAAGGAAATGAAAGCTAGACTATTAAGTATATGGATGTGTTAAGAACCGATCCATTCAGGCTGCTTTTGGGTCAACTTGAATGACATGGCCTTCTGCTTGAGAGGTACAATTTTTATTACCTTTGTCTTCTAGGTTAAAGGGGGAACTTTTGAAGTATGAAATTAGGTGCTTTTGTTTGCCTTTTCACTATGGATTAAGGATTATGGAAGAATTTAGATGTGGATCTAAGTATTGGGCTTTGGAAAGATTGCTTTATTCTGCTCTTATAAATCAAAAGGAGGTACATCAATCAACAAGTTCTATTTTGCGTACATTATTCATGTCCATGGCATATTGGCTTTTTTCTTGAATAGTTGTTTTTCATTTATCATTATCACTTGCAAAAGCAACTATAAGATGACCTTTTAATGTTAATTCAAGGAATCAAGAAAGATATTAGTTATCATATAATTTAGAGCAGTATGAGTAATTTTTTTTTTTTTTACTCTCAGCTAATTCTCAATGAAAAAGATGTCATAGATTCTTTTTCAATGTTTGCTCTAAAGTTTCTATGACTGGGATTAGCAGTGAGATATAAACTTTCTCGACTTGTTTCTACTTATATTTTGATCATAAATTTGTTTCTCAAATCTCTGTAGAAGATATAATGAGGGCAATACATATGAAGTCCTTTGATTATTGAGAGCTGAATCTTCTTTTGTACTCGTTGAGACAAGAAAAAGGTGCTTTAATTCTAGTGATTTGGGTCATTTCTATTAATTTTTTCATGAACTAAACTATTGCTTCTCCTCTTGGCATGCTTGAAAGCACTTTATTTTCTCTCGTGTGTTATATCCAGTAAAGAAAATGCTATAGTGCTACTTTATGTCAAATTTCTACTAATTGACATTAGAGTCATTATTCACATGTTTTGTGAAATCCATAAAACAATTGTGTCACAGCCTATCATCTACTATTAATTTTTCTAAACTATGAATTAATATGGTTAATTCTTTCGTTATTTTCCTAGAAGCTATTCTGAAGGTGAATGACTTGCATATGGAATTCCTATCAATATTAGAATTTCTAGTGGAAGTATCCGATGACCTGTGAGTGCTTTCCTTTTGTGCGTTTTGAGCAATTTATTATCAGTCCTTATGGGAATTTTAAGTTTTTTTTTTTAATTCTTTCCATTTTTTTATGATGATGTAATTTTTTTTTTCAAAGAAATGGATATGAAAATGTACAAGTGTAACCCTTATCTAGAAAAATACATTACCTTTGTATATTGTGTGCTATTGTAATTTCAAAAGGCCTCTGCTTGAGTTTAGAATTTGTATGTCTTATATGATAACTTTGATTTGATTCTAGGTAACGTACAACCGTTGGTTGAGTGGTTGGATGATATGGTTTCATATTTAAATTTGCCATCGGAAGCTTCAAAGGAAGAATTAAGAACATGCTGATTGATGGCACTATTTTGAGTACCATTTTGAATAGGTTGAATCCTGGTTTAGTCGAAATGGTTGGTTTATTTTTCTTTTAATGTACTTCATGGTTCTGCTTTATCCTAATTTTGTTTTTAGTTTTGCAAACTTGGAGTGTCTTTTCTTTTTTTTTTTTCCTCTACTTGCCTTTTTAGTCTTTTTATTTTTAGAGATGTGTCTCTAAGTTTAGCCCAGAAAAAACTAAAAGTTTCTGGCAGCAATAGATGAAATGGGATTAGCTAGGTTTGTACTTGCAGCTATACAATAGCTATGGAAATTTTCTAAATAAAATTTTAACATATCCAAGTAATTTTCTACTGCATTATTATCTTGCTATTATAAAATATTGAAGTTAAGATATTTATTGATAATAATTACAATAAGTTATAGCAGAGCTTACAGAAAATATAGGAGATAAAAATGGTAAATCATTACAACAAGCTAAGATAAACTAATGAGCTGTTAAGATAAATTAACAAGTTGTTAGAATTTTTTATTCTTTGGACTTATCCTTTATAGCTATGGTATTTTTCATTTCTGGAAGATTGTGAAACCCCAATATGAAGATGGTATTGTAGAGGAGCCTCTGCACCTGGCATAGGAACCAATGAATCAGCTGCATGTAAATTTTCAGACCTTTTTTTTTTTTCCCTTTTAAACTTTTTAGATGCTTCTCATATTCTTTAGTTCTACTAAGACTTGTTAATTTACAAAGCTGGTAAACTTATTTGTCACAAACATTTTCTGCAGCAGAAGGCTTTATTCGAGGAAGGTTTTACAACATCAGGATGGATGATCAAGTTCTACTTAGGTTTTCCCCAAAGAATTCTGGCTCCAGTTATTATTTCAGTGACATGGTAATGACAGTTTTTACATTAGTTCTTCAGTCTGCTTTCAGAATTTACTGTTAATATTATCTTTTACAAATCTATTATAATGTCAGATTGGTGGAACTCTCACTTTTTTTTCATGCAGAAGGATCAAGGAGGTGCCTTGAGTTAACTAAGAATGACAAGCAATAAAAAATGATCTAGGATGTACGTAAATAAATTTTGAAACTACAAACATTATCTAAAGTGAGCTAATGCTTCAAGAGCTCCGTAACATCAATTAATAGTTTTTGGCTATCAAGTGTGTTGCTATTAAGCTATTAAGCTATCAAATGTGTTGCTATTCCTAATCCTAGTAGAAACAGGATAAGCTATTAAGCTGATAAATATTTTCTTAGGTTTTTCGATGATGGGATCAAGTATTTGATTTTGAAGGCTTGGTGATTAGAGTTTAAGACCAATCAATTGCTGGAATTTGCCCACCATAAAGAATTAGTAGGTCAGTTGTCAACTTGTCCTACATTAAGACAATAATCTAATTGTCCGTGGGTTCATTATGTGATAGAGAATTTTGGCATGATTGCATTAGCTATTGGTTCTTTTACTTTATTTTGTTTAATGAAATATTTATGAGCATAATCTAATTGATATCATCTAGTGATCACAATTTTTTATCATCTTTGTTTAGTGGTGTTTGATATGGGTGTTTTAATATAGGTTCCAGGGCTGATAAGGAAAGCAAAGCGAGTGGAAATGGATTGTCCTTGGGGATTTATATGGCTAATTATAGAGTTGTTGCTTAGCTCCATTGCTATGCCAGGGTAGTTACTCTTGCCTAAATATTAAAAAAAGTTGCGTAAAAGTTGTGCAGATGCAGAGCAAAATAGACACATCCTGATATGGGGTCCACGATTGTAACCTGTGAATACCAAATACAAATTTTTGCTACTTAATATTGCATTGGTTTTCAAATAAACTGGCTCCGTAATCAGCATAAACACACCAGGATTCAAGTAAATCTGGAGATTTTGAGGACTCTACTATCAGAAAGAAAGATGTATTAAATTCTATTGGAGGGTATTCTGCCCAGTCTTAAATTAGGTGGGATCAGATGCATGGAGACGCTCTACACTTGTTTCGTATGAGGGTGGACCAGATTAGTTCTCCATGTACGTGCGTAATGGTTAATGAGCAGTCAAAATTGGCCAAATTTATATTATTTTAGCACCTGTATTTTTACAGAAAAGCCTTGTAACACCTTAAACTTTCATTATGACCTATTTAGCCCCCGAAGCTTATACGCATTAACACAAAAATACATTTGAAAGGTGAGCGTGAAAGACATGCGTGCTTAATGCAAAATAAACCCTTGATTGGAAATTAGATTGGTGTCAAAATTAGAAGCAGAGTTAACAAGATTGGTATTTTGTGTTTTTATGGTTTGATCTGCATCTCTTGCCAATTTTCCCTAAAATTTAAACTTTCTCCAGTCGGTCTTCAGTCTCAGCCTGTGTTTATTCTATTCTATCTCACTTATTTTGCTTCTTCTCTCTTCTTTTTCTCTGTTCATAATCTGAATTTTTTTTTATTATTTTTTTTTCCCAATGTTCTGCCTTCTTTTCCAGTCTTTAAACACATAATTTTCTCTACATAGTTATTTTATCCCCAAATTCGATGCCCTCTCTCACCTGATCTAAGATGGATTGAGATTTAGCGTCCAATTTGGATCGCAGAACTTCTTAAGCAATCTCATCCAATAGCACATCGGCATAGTATGCATCTTTGAGTTCATCAAGCCAATCTTTCACCGCGTGGAGAAAGAAATATGCTCCTGCTAGCCGACATCACCAATAATATATTCAACTTTTCAAGCAGCCCGTTACTGAGCTTTTGTCCCTTGAAAAAGTCAAGAAGGTTGCAAGAAGCCATCCTGTCAAACAAAACCTGAAAAGAAGCAGAGAGCAAAGCCCCATCATCCATGATAAAGAGAACTAGAGGGAAAGAAAGACATTATTTGTTACTTCGCTTGAATGCTTCTGGGATTTCAAGCAATGGATCCGGGGTTTAAATTGGCCGCTTTAAACATTCAGGGTGCCACAATTTTTTTGGTAAAATTTCAAAATTCATGTTGAATTTCTGGTTCTATCGTAGTAGACATTCAAGCATTTTCGTGGTCTTTTAATATCTATTTGGAAACTTAAATTATACAAAACTTGAATTGATTGTCAATAAAATTTTATCAATTCTTATATTGAATTTAGTTCTTTTCAATTTTAAAAAAAATAAGCCATTTTGAGAAAACGAAATAATGTCAAAAGAGAAATTATTTTCTATAAGAATTTAATTTTTTTTATGAAATTCATTAGTAAAATTTTAAAATATTCTTATTTAAATTAGATATATTTCTTCATAAATAAGGTAAAACATGAAAATACATATATCTTTACATTTTTCAATTATTTCAAATAAATAGGATTCAAACGAATTTTATTATTTTAAATTTTCTTTCAAATACATAGTGAAATTTTATCATTAACAAACTCTTTCTATTCAAAGGCATTAGTTGGATTTCTAAGATATTTATTATTATGATACTCATCAGAATGCCATTACATCAAAGAAGTCCTTTTAGAACACATGAATAATCTTTGGAGTCTTTGATTTTAAAAGAAATATGAATTGAATTCTTGCAAATGCGTTTTTTCTAATAATCAAGAGCCTCTAACGATGTCAATAAGCCGAAGATTACTAGCCGAAATGTTTATTATTTAATTACAAATTCATATGTAATCATGCATTCAAATTATTAACTTCTTTATAGAATAATTAATTATACATTATTAGAAAGAAAGTGTTCTAATGAAGACCTTTCTCCACGACTTGAAGCTTAGAGATCCAGCCTTCATTAACGCAAAATTAGAAGGCTTGGAATTAGGTTGCTGTGAATGTGATTCTTCCAATTGGATTTGGTTATTATCTTCTTCGTTCCAAAAACGAGCTTCTTTTCTCTTGCTTTTCATTGTTGCTAACACATCATGTTTGTTGCATATTCCCCACACTATCACCTTCTGCTTATAGTAATCTACATTTACTGAATAAATTCCTGCCATTTGATATTATTTATTTATTTTTTATTTATGCACCAAAAATTATATAACCTGTCAATAAATCTTCAGCAACATTCATGTTATATGTTATTTAATTCTAATTTTTGATAAAATATTCTAAAAGTAAATTCTTGAAATTAAAACCTTTAACTAAAGATATTTAAAGTAATTAATCCTAAATATTTGATGCTTCAAATATTTATCGACCAAGAGTCTAGTTGATTCAATGGTTATGAATACCTATTGACAGTTAGTAATTACTCTTTCCATTTTAAAATATTTATCGTATTAGAAATTTTTTTTTTCTAATTTATTTGTTTTAAGATTTTAAAAATGTATTTTTTTTTTCAATTTTACACTCTATTTATTCACCTATTAAACATAATATTAATTGTTTTATTTTTCAACATCAAAATCAATTAAAAATATTTTAATCTTGTTAATTTAAAATAAATATAAGAATTAATTACTATTTCATTCTTAAAATTTAACATAATTCATATGTAAAAATTTATATGCAATATCAAATTAATAGATATATAATATTTCTTTCCGTCAACCATTGAATCTTTTAATTAAAATTATCATCTGTAATAAATAAAAAGTCAATAGTGCAAAATTTTTTTTGAGCAAATTACTATTTAATCTATAATTTAAAATTAATTACTAATTAATCTTTAAGATTACTAATCAGAATATTTATTTTATTAACGCTCAAAAGGATTAAATAATAATTCGCTATTTAAATTAATGAAAATTTTAACAGAAAAATTAAGTAATCAATTGAATAAAATATTACACTTGTTAATTTGATTTTGAAAATATAGATTTTAACTTGTAAATTAGGTAAATTTCATACACTGAATAGTAACTCTCCTAAATATAATAGATTATGTTTATATAATCTAAGTTATTGAAAATTTAAATGAAATGGTTGAAGACTTGAAGTTATAGTGTCTATTATGTAACTTGGTTTTTAAAATTCAAAATAAAAAATTAATCTTTTATAAAACTTTAGCCTTTATATATATATATATATATATATATATATATATATATATATATATATATATATATATATATATATATATATATATATATATATATATAGTAAATTTAATGATATACTGAAATTATGTAAATATGATAAATCTAACATTTGAAAATTCAAATACATGTGCAAAAATAAAGGATTAAAATATCAAAATGTAATTCAATTAATCACTACTAAATTATAAGAAGGGCTTTGTGAAGTGGAAAATAGAAATTAGGGAAAAAAATGTATGATAAGAATAGGGAGTGAATTTGAAAAATTAGAGCTCATAATTTTTTAATTTGTAATCAATGAGCTAATAATTAATTCGAGCTCATGATTAATATTTGTAATCATAATAATTTCAGTGTAGATCTGTGGTATAATTATAAAAATTTAAAAATTGCAAAAATTAAAAATTTTTGATTGAATTATGAAAAATATTAATATTTAAACTTTTTTTTTTTTTTTGTAATTAATCCTAAATTACATTATAAATATATATACATATATCTGTTTAAGTTACCTTTGAGATGAGATAGGGTCTTCTTTACTTTCCTCTCACACCCATAAGAATACAGAGGGACCATCATCTCCACATACTGTGCCTCCACATTCTTGGAAGCAGCTGGAACAATTTGCATGTTTGCCATGATGACTGATGAGCTTAGCCCCAACTTCCAATTACTAATTATCTTCCAAAGAATCAAGTCTATATATATTTATATTGGTTTGTAACTTGCAAGAACAACTTGGTTATATATATATATATATATATAGAGGATTTTGGAGGCCTTTCAATAAAAATTAATACTATTTTGTATATCCATTGGTTAAATGTTTTGGCTGAAAAAGAAGTTTATCTAGTTTATTAGTCTCTCCACTTTTTCGCTTTTTCTTCCTTTTAATTCCTTTCCATTTTCTTCAAGCCGTTGTTTGTGCTTTACCATTCATGGCGGCTTCTGTTAATCAGTTTGGATAGGTTTTATGTCCTAAATATGCTTTTTTGGGGTGAGAGAATATAAATAGCCCACCACAGTGTATTTGGGCGCATGTGAGTTGTTTACCTTACTGACGAAGCTGCCATATATATATATAGAGAGAGAGAGAGAGAGAGAGAGAGAGACTTTTATGTATAGTATAGATAGTTATTAAAATTAAATATTACTATGTTTGCATTCTTGAATTTAAATCTTGGATTTGGATTTGAGAAAAAATCTATTATTTGATTTAGTTAAATATTTTAGAATTTAAATTTGAATGAAATATATAAAAATTTTCAGAGGTTCAAACGGGTTGGATTCCAAATAAATTTTAAAACATATCTTATTTTAAATGCAATGATATTATTTTAATATTTCAAATTAAATTCAAGAATTCAAACAAAAATATAAAGAATTTTAAAATCCCGGCTTATCACAATGCTTGTGTTGTTGTTATTATTATTATTATTATATAAATTTTTCATAAAATAAAGATTTAATCTTATAGCAAGAAGAAATTAAAATATATGTGCAACACAAAGTTAAAGTTGTTTTAAACCTTTTAATTAAAGGTGTTATGGTGCATTGCATGCCTCTACTAAGCAATCTACCTTTCCTGCGTGGATTACGGTTGTTTTATGTGATGTGATGATGTTAAATTGCCAAAAGTGCCAAGTGCTAACCTTATCCTATCCCTATTCAAAGCCCAAGCTGATTTCTGTGACTAATTGAAGCAATGTATAAATGTACGAAAATGATTTGTGTAGTGGCCTGCTGCTGGAACAGTAGGCAGCGGATAATTTAATAATAAGAAAGAGGTCTGTTAAAAAAAAAAAAAAAAGCAAAAGGTATATACATATTATATTTGAAAGTGTTGCTGTACATAATGTTATATACTTATACTTGTATAGAGATTATATAAGTCATTGTGATTCAATGAACTTAGAAAAAATCCCCTGCCAAATAATTGGCGCACTGAAAAAGTTTATAATGAAATAATTAAGTAATTATAAAAGGAAAAAATTTGATATGATTGAATTAATTATATTATATTGATATTGAAGATAAATAATTATTTTCAAATTTATATGCAATTCAAATGTATTTATTATAAACAATGAATAATTTGAATCTTGTGAAATACTTGTCTAATAAAAATGTATGATAAAAAATATTTAAGCAGTAGTGATACTTAATCAAATTAAAAAGTAAGTGTTGATGAATATATATATATATATATATATATATATATATATATATAAGCGATTAAAAAAAATAATATATGGGAGTTAAAGTAAAAAAAAAAAAAAGAAAGAAATGAACTCCTATCATTATTAACAAATAAAAATAAAAGTTTAGAAATATGCATGAAAAGCAAAGTATATTTTATGTTTTCAACGAATCATTATATTAACAGTTTCCTTGATGTATTATGGAAGCAATTAAATGTAATAAAGGATAGAACAAGTAATATATACTAGCTAGAGATAATAAATATTTGTTTATTAAAGGAAAAAATAATACGAAATTTTATCATTATGATAAAAAAAATTTACAAATATTTATAAAAGTGAAATACTTAATTTGTATGAATGAAAAGAACAATTGGAATATTATGTACTCATGATGTAGCACATAAGCAACAAAAAATAGTAAAACAGAAGAGTTTGAATTTTGCATGACATACCATTTCATAAAATGAACTAATGTGTAATAGTTTCAATGTAGGCAGTGATAAAAAAAATTATTTGTTAAGGTTAAAAATAATACGAACTCATATAATTATGAACCAATGAAAATAAAATTTTAGAAATATGTATAAAAGTAAATTAAGTGAATTGTGCAATTTCAACGGAGTATTATACTAATATTTTCTCATAATGTAGTACATAAGCAACAAAATGTAACACAAAATAGGTTGAATTTTTTTTTTATATGATATACCATTCCATAAAATTAGGTAATATATACTATTTGTTGTTATGAGTGAGAGATAAGAAAACAAATGTTTTGACTACAATGAAAAAAAAAAATGAAATCCTAGCATTATACTTGCAAAAAAAAAAAATCATTTTTTGAAAAAAATTGTATAAAAATAAAGTAAAAAAAATTGTTCAATACGAAGGAAGCTATATATTATACTATTCTATAATGTAGTACATAAACAAAAAAAATGTTCTAATAGAGGAGTGTTTAAATATTTTTATGACATACTAGTTCATAAATTTAAGTAATATATCTTAATTTTTCTATGTAGCCAATGATTGCAACAATTTATTTGTTAAAGTTCAAAATAATGAACTCCTATACTTAACAAAAAATGAAAATAAAATTATACTATTCTTTTAGCATAATGTTGAACACAAGAAACACAATGTACGATAGAACACATTGGTTTTTTTTTTTTTTTTAATGAAATACTATTTAATGAAACTAAGTAATACATAAAACTTCATTATTATATAGTATGAGAAATAATAATAAGATATTAAGTAACTTATATTGGGAAAGAAATAAAAATTGCCAAAATATAATTTGGTAATGAAGAAATTATTATATTAGATATAATGAAATTTTCTGTAATTTAATTTCAAGTGAATTCATGTTTCACTAATGGTGTGTATTGTAATTGCATAAAATATTTGGTTGTAGTTTAGTTTTAATATGAAATGTTATGTTAATAGTAGTAATAATAATAACAATAATAATAAAACAAAAGAAACCCCGTAATATATTTTTTAATAAGATAATATAAAAGTACAAACCTACATTTACCTGAATAAACAGTATACTATTAAAGGAAATAGTACATTGAATATACAGTTCAAATATAGCTCGTAAGCATACAGAATTTCATTTCAAGACTACAATCTAGTTTGTTGAAGAAATGATATATCATAAATTTATCAAATAACTAGTACATTGCTTAAATAGTGGATAAGGAAATGAAAATTACCATTAGCATATTTAAAATATAATTTTCGTAACTGGTGCATGACATGAAATATTACCATGAACTGGTTATATCATCGTTGATGCATACTTAATCAATACCTGGGCGACATAGTATATTTCTTAATAAATCCATATATATTTACAACGGTAAAGTACATTTAGCGAATAAAGAGTATATTTTGATACGAAAATAGTACAGATGTAATTTGTTGATAGGAAAAGGGAGAATACTCTTTGATTTCTAATTACTCGTTGTATTTAGCAGAGGACAAAAAAAATTCTCTTTCGGTGCCTACATGAGGCTGTGCCCAGACATGATCAACATATAAGCAACCAAATATAGATCGTGAGCATACTACATTTCATTACAATGATACAATCTACTCGGTTGATGAAACGATATATCATAAGGTTGTGAAATGATCAGTACATTGCTTAAATAGTGGATAAGAAAATGAAAATTACTGTTGGCATATTCAGAATATAACTTTTATAACCAGTGCATGATATGAAATACTACCATGAACTGGTTATATTAACATTGATGCATGTTTGATCAATACCTAGGTGACCTAGTATATTTCTTAATAAATTTATATATATTTACAATGATAAAGTACATTTAGTGAACAAACTGTATATTTTGATAAGAAAACAATACATATATAATTTGTCATTGGATTTACTGGAGGCCAAAAAAATTCCCTTTCAGTGCCTACGTGAGGCTGTGCCCAGACATGATCAATATATGGGTAACCAAATATAGATCATGAGCATACTACATTTCATTACAAGGATACAATCTACTTGGTTGATGAAACAATATATTATGTATGTCAAATAATCATAGGAGTTGCTTAAAGGGTGGATAAGAAAACAAAAATTACTGTTGGCATATTCAAAATATAATTTTCATAATTGTCATGAAAAAAAAAATACTACTATGATCTGGTTATATAAACTTGGAGACATACTTGATCAATACCTAGGTCACTTAATATATTTCGTAAAAAACAGTAGATATTTACAACGATAATGTATATTTACCTAATAAACAGTATATTTTGATAAGAAAACGACACATTACTTAATTTGTGGATATGAAAATGGAGAATACTCTTTGATTTTTATTCTTAATAAGTCATTGAATTTAGCAGAAGTCCCTTTGGCCGACTACATGAGGCTGTGCTCAGACATGAGCAATATATGGCCAACCAAATATAGGTCGTGAGCATACAGTATTTCATTACAAAGGCTATAACCTAGTAGGTTGAATAAACGATATGATATATTTGTCAAAAAACAGTACATTATAAGGAAACACAAATTTCCGTTGGCATATTCAAAATATAATATTAGTAACTGCAAGTATGACATAAAGTACTACCTTCCACTGGTTATATAAGCTTGGAGACACGCATGATCAATATATAAACCACCTAGTATATATTAACGTTGTCATATTCAAAATATAATTTTGGTAACTGGTTGAGGACATAAAATACTAACATGAACTGGTTGTACCAGCATAACATACTTGATCAATACCAAGGCGACCTAGTAGGTTTCTTAACAAAATCGTATATGTTTAAATGATAAAGTACATTTAACAAATAAATAGTATAATTTGATAAGAAAACAATACATTTCTTAATTTGTAGATAGGAAAAGGGAGAATACTCTTTGATTTTTTTTTTCTAATTAGTCATTGGATTTAGTGCACTACAACTAATAGTGGCTATGGCGGCGGTTTTATTTTAGAATAGGGGCAGTTTTAACTGTCCCTATTATTTCTAGCGGCGGTTTTGAAGACCGCCTCTAGGCCGCCTCCGTAGACACCGTCACTACATTGTAGCGGCGGAATTCTTGACCGCCGGGATTTGCATTATTGTAGCGGCAGTTCTTTTGCGGCGGTTATAACCATCTCTAGCACTGAAATAGAGGGGGTCTTAACTGCCTCTACGTTGTTACCATAGACTTCAATTTTTTTGGTAAGGACAATAAAGTGCCAACTGTAGGGACGGTTTCAAATGCCGAAAAAATAAAAATTGAAATATTTTCTGAATTTATAGAGGCGGTTTCTAGGGGCGGCTTATATAGCATTTAAGTATTTTTCCCACTAAATTTTAAATTTCTGTTATAATTAATTCTTATTATGGCTAGAGGTGCATAGAACCGCCCCTACTAGCGTCAATTTGCAAATAAATTAATTGCCATTTTTTTTAAATTGCAATTGACATACTAGCTGCAATACTATTTAATAATAATTAATTTAACAGCTATTGATCTAAAAAAATCACTGAAATTAAAAAGTGAATGTTCATTCATTTGATTGCATAAGAAAAACTTAAGACAACAAAATAAGTTCTAATTGTTTGTAATGAGTAATAGTTCAAATACTCAAAACATACCAATTTCAAAAGAAAAGTCTCAAATGATATATGCCATCAAAAACTAATTGTCTATAAAGGAGTAGCATTGTTGGGCTAGTTGTTCAATCGAATAGCTTCAAATATTCAAACACTATTTCTTCTTGGTTCATGACTTGAGTGAGACGAAGTGTTGTGAAGAGAAAATTCATTTTGACCGCTCCTACCATCATTAGCCTACTCATAACATAAGAAAAAGAATATTATAATTCAAAGAAATTTTGCTAGCATTTTTTTGCTAAATCAAACTAGGCAAATAAAGACTACCATATGCTATAAATACCATGTTGCATAGAGAAACTCAAGCATCACAACAAAAAATAACCTAATTGATCAATTACCTGAAAATTTCCTCCTTGGTTATGCATCCATTGGTGTCCCGGAAACATTTCATTCATGAATCCATGTAAAGCACATACAACTTCTTCTAATGATTCACATTTTTTTGTAACATCTTGGAGTTTTCCTTTAAGCGACTCTATCTCTTTTGATTGACATGCATTTTTAGAAGCCTCCCATCTTTCTCCCACATTATAAGAAGTCATACTAAAGTAGCTTCTTGGTGTTGGCCCTAGGCCTAAAGCACGCACCCAGCCATTATGCTCTGGCCCCATCAATTCTTGAAAAATTTGCTCATTTAATTCTACCGGGTCAATGGTAGAATTTTCACTTCGTTCAGCTATGAGTGCATGTGCCTTTTCCTATAAGTTTAAATGGATATTGCTTTTAGTAAAGATATTATCAATACATGAACTCACACAAAATAGATAAATAAATAAATAAAATATTATTACCATCAATTGTCTTATAGACTCATCCACATATGTGCCATCTTTTTTCTTATGAGTTGCTTCAAAAAATGTTAGTCTATCTGGAGCTTTTCCATTTTCCTTCTCCTAATATAAAATAAGAACAAAATTTATTATCTCACCATGATTAAAACTTAACATTGATGGATACTATTTGGGTAAATTGTTACCATTTCCTTCCTTTTTCTTGCATAACTTTTTCTGCCTGAAGTATGTGCATTCTTTTGTTTCTTAGCATTTGCAGTATTTGTAGTACTCATTTTCTGTTAAAAAAAAAAAAGAGAGAGAATCCATCATACCATATTCAAAAGTTGAGATCAAATTCATAGAGTGAGTAAAACTACAACGCATAAATCAAACCTGACTTTCTTCAGTATACCATCCATTGACAAGAATAGGCCATTGTTCTTCTAGAACATCCTTAGGCACATTTTGTATAATTTCTTCTTTACTTTTTCCAAGATCATAATGTGCTGCCTTTAAATCATATTTGAAGTCTCTCCATTTCTTATTCAATGATGCTAGAACCCACTTTTTTGTTTCAGGTGGAAACAAAAATCTTGTCTATACGCATAATAATATTGTATGTCAGAAATTATAATGTTTGAGTTTGCAATACTAGAAGTTGAAAATATAGTACCTCAACAATCTTCAACATTTTAGCTTTAAATGGCTGAAAATCTTTGCTGTTCCATCTAGATATGCTCAAAGGTGCAAGTTTCCCATTGGTTACAATGGTTCCAAGAAAAGATCCAAGTATAGCTCCCTCATTGGTACAAGGAGCTCCATATTCATCTATTTGTATGTATATCTTTTCATTACAATCCATGTTCCAAATAGATGCCATTGTAGTTCTTCCTCGTTTCCTAAAAACTTGTCCATTTCCATCTTTTGCAAATAAAAATAGAACCACATTACTAAGTGGGCAAGAAAGGAAAAAAAAAAAAAAAAAAAAAAAGGAGCTATCAAGGTGAAGCAAACTTTAGTTATTTTATTATAGTTATGCAAGTACATATATGTACAATAGCATGTGGGCATGCCAATTATTATATTCAGTTTAATAGAAAATAACACTTCATTATAGTTACATATGTAGGAATAGCCCAGTAAGATATAAGTAAGGGGGAATAGAAAACAACCTTAGATTATATTTATATTATTTGATCCTACATGTACAGAAGCCCCACTAATTTTAAACAAATTAAAAATGTAAAGAATGAATTGTACAATCTATGGTTAGGATTTTTAAGATAAACAAATACTTTGTAAGTTATGATTTGTTCTCAAAATCCGAAAATTCACTTCTAAAAATGACAAAGAAAAAATTAGAAACTAATTAAGCTCTAAGGATTAAATATATGTTAATGGATTAACTGATTATATATCAATTAAATTACAAAGACTAGAGCATGATATAGCCAATAACACTTTAATAATAAGTTATTACAATGCAGCCAAATCATAAATTACAATCATGTAATCATCTTTGGATCACACAAATTAAATTACAGATGAAATTAAAAACATCATCACACAAATTAAATTACAGATGAACTTTTAAGCTTGTATATATTTCCAAAACATTATAATATATAAAGAAAATGTATTACCAATCATTTCCACATATTGATCGTTAAGCATTTGTTGGGGATGTTGTTGGGTTGGTGAGCAAGAGCCTATTTCATGACTTTGATTTTTTGATTCTTGTTGGATTTGTTCTTGAGATTCAGACTCATCTCTCACAGTCCTAAGCCCCCTTAGGCTTCTAGATCTTTGAGCCATTAGTGGTACTACAAAAAAAAAATAGTAATGTTAAAATTCATCTACTGCAGTGAATATAAAAATATAAATTATTAAAAAATGAAGGCAAAAATTTAAAATTTACTTACCCAAAATGCTGCCAATTAATTTATAAGAAAAACACTACACATGAATCTATGAAATTTTATTAATAAATAATACACAAAACACAAAATATAAAATGTATAGTTATAAAATACTCATAAAAAACAATGTCATATATCATCTTCTACCACATCAACTCGTACCCAATTAGGAGGTTCCCCCTCTTGTAAATTGTCACTATTGTTAGGCATTACATCAACAAAATCATCTAATACATCCTAGCTACCCATATCAAATACATCTCGATGTTTAACTTTTACAGCAGTATGCCAATTAGTATTTATTGGATCTTGCACATAAAACACTTGCTCAACTTGAGAGGAGAATACAAATGGATCATCATCCACTTTGTCACCAGTGTGTATTAAGCGAGAAAAATTTATAAGAGTGAAACCAAATTCATCTTGCTTAATACCTGCATTATGATAGACATCAAACCAATCACATCTAAACAACACAACCTTAAATCTATCATAATAATTAAGTTCTATAATCTCTTTCAGCCTTCCATAGTAATTTATTCCATCAATTTCTGAAACATTAACCACACCACTATTTTGTGTCAATCTTTGTTCCTTTCTAGCCATAATGTGAAATCTGATCCCATTGATGATGAATGCAGAGAATCTTTTAGCCACCTTATTAGGGCCACAACCAAGGCTCAGAATATCTTCAGAAAAGTTAGAATTGTCATTTGACAAAACCTACAAGTTTCAAGTAATTATTAAAGCTAATAAAATAAATTATATAATGCAAAGTGAACTTTATAAGAATTCAAACTTACCCTAGTACGAAACCAATCATTAAATTTTTGATTGAGCAATTTATTAATGTCATTGTTATCAAGACGAGCTTGTCGACGACGTTTTCTCTTCTTAATATCAATGAACTCTCTAAATTATAAAAAAAAAAATTTTGAGAACCAATATATATAAATAAATAAATAAATAAATATATATATATATATATATATATATATATATATATATATATATATATATATATATATATATATATATATATATATATATATATATATATATATATATATATAAACCAAAAAAAAAGCTAACAAACAAGCTGATCTATTAATATACTCACTTGCGAAATGGTTCAATCTCATCATAATGGCACAACACATAGCGGTGAGCTTGCATTAATGATCTATCATCTAAGATAATATTTTCAACTTTCCCTAAAGGTTTACCAGAGCTTGAAAATAAATATCTAATGTTTCCATTTGAAGGGTCAGGATTTCGTAAAGGTCGACTAAATATGGTCTCTACCCCTTCAAAGTACCTAGAACAAAATGTTAGACATTCTTCAGATATGTACCCTTCCGCAATTGATCCTTCAGGATGAGCTCTATTACGAACAAGTGACTTATAACGAACAAATGACCTAATTAAAAAAAAAAAAGAGACAATTATTTCATAATATTAATTCATTCAAAAAATTGATTCTAAAACATAAAAAGATCAGCATTTAATATACCTTTCCAATGGATACATCCATCTATATTGTACAGGACCTCCCAGTCTTACCTCCTCAACTAAATGGACCATTAAATGTACCATAATAGTAAAGAATGATACAAGAAATGTCCTTTCCATATGGCAAAGTGTCAAAACAATACGATTTTGGATGTTTTTAAGTTCATTGACATTTATTACCTTTGAGCATATTGCCTTAAAAAATGTAGATAACTCCATCACAATAAAAGTTACTTCTTTTGATGGACTACATGTCCTCAAGGCTAATGGAAGGAGGACTTCAATTAACATGTGTGAATCATGACTCTTAAGGCCGCTAATCTTGCATTCCTTAATGTTTACACACCTTGAAATATTTGATGCATAACCATCAGGCAATTTCACATTCTTAAGAACTTGGCAAAGCACCTCTCTCTCTCTCTTTGTCATTGTGAAAGATGCTGGAGGTAAATGTTGCCTTCCATTCTCCTTGGTAACTACATGTAATTCAGGTCTTATTCCCAAATCTACTAAGTCAAGACGAGCCTTTAAATTATCCTTTGACTTGCCTTTAAGGTTCAACAAAGTGCCAACAAGGTTATCACACACATTCTTTTCTATATGCATCACGTCAAGATTGTGACGCAATAAGTTGTGTTCCCAATATGGTAACACAAAGAATATGCTTTTTTTCTTCCAACACCTCTTTGCATCATTAGATTTTTCATCCATATTTAGTGCCATCTCTTCATTCAATTCCTCTTCTTGCTCTTCAATTTGCATATCCCTTTTAGACTTCTTCCTCTTTCTTTGTTTAGGCTTCTGAGTCTTTCCTAAAGTAAATTCAATACTTTCTAACTGCTTTAATACATCACTACCTGTAGCTCGTTTAGGTGATTGTTTCAACTCTATAGTACCATCAAAAAATTGATCATGTTGCCGAAAAATATGATCCTTAGGCAACCATCTACGATGACCCATATAACAATGTTTTCCACTTTTGTATAACCATGTTGAATTTGTGAAATTAGCACAACATGGACAAGCAAACTTACCTTTGGTGCTCCAACCAGATAAGTATGCATAAGCAGGAAAATCGTTTATAGTCCACATTAATGCTCCCCTCATCAGAAAAGTTTGTTGGGTAGAAGCATCATATGTTGGCACACCTTCCCACAACTATTTTAATTCTTCAACTAAAGGCTTCAGATAAGTATCAATATCATTTCCATGACTCTTTTCACCTGGTATGATCATTGACAAAAGGAATGAAGATTGCTTCATACAAATCCAAGGAGGCATGTTATATGGAATAAGTACAACTGGCCATATGCTGTAAGTGCTAGACATTGTTCTAAAAGGATTAAACCCATCACTGGCAAGAGCTAGCCTAACATTGCGAGGATCATTAGAGAAATCCGGATAACGAGCATCAAATGCTTTCCATGCCTCTCCATCTGCAGGATGTCTCAAAAATTCATCCTTTTTGCGACCCTCATGATGCCACCTCATATCATTTGAGGTTTTCGTTGAAGCAAATAGCCTTTGCAACCTTGGTATCAAAGGGAAGTAACGCAGCACTTTAATCGGTTTCTTATTTTTAGTAACAGAAGTTTCAGGATCATCACCAACTGACTTTGTGTGTTGTTTTTCCTTATTTGCCCATCGAGAGGAGCCACAAACAAGACATGAATCTCTATCTTTGTTCTCACCCCAAAACAACATACAATCATTAATGCAAGAGTGGATCTTCTCATAATTAAGACCAAGCACTTGAATTTTTTTTTTTTTGCTTCATAAAAGGATTTAGGCAAGAATACATCTTTAGGAAATGCACAAATTAATAGTTCAAGAAGCATTCTAAATGATTTTTCTATCCACCTGCACAAACATTTTATGTGGTATAAGTGCAATATAAAAGAAAGAGAAGAAAATGAATCACATCCTGGGTATAACTCCTTATAACTTATCAAACTCACTAGGCTCATTAACAGAAGCTATTGTAAACTGTTCTAAAACAGTCCCTTCGTGTTGCACTTCTACCTCAATGTTGTCTTGATTGCCACCACCTACTCTATCCTCATCCCTTAGTGATTCATTATGTGCATGATTAGTTACACCTAATGCATCACATAATAATCCTATCATGTCATCTGCCCTGGGTGGATTTATACGTGTAGGATTTTGATCATTCTCTACCCTATAAGCATGTATAGTCTGCAAGGATGATAAGGAAGATGAGGTAGAAATAGTAATAAATGGCTCTTCCCCATGATAAACCCATCTAGTATAACCTTTCAAGATCCCATCACAAATCAAGTGCTCTCTAATAACTTCATATGTTTGCAAAGAGCAATTACCACAATAATACAAGGGCACATTACTTTTTCACCTCCAGAAACATTATGAAATGCAAATTCAAGAAATTGATTCACTCCTTCTTTATATCCATTACTATGTCTAAGCTTCTTCATCCAACTCCTATCCATTTCACCAATTTTATAAAACTATTCAATTTTACCTAAAAGGAAAAGGAAAAGAAAAAAATTGTTTAGTAATTCAAAAATTAAAATTAAATAATTTTACATGATATATAATATGAAATTGTTTAGTAATTCAAAAATTAAAATTAAATAATTTTACATGATATATAATATGAAAATTTTGCAAAAAAAATTTATAGGTGCAATATTAGAAACTAACTTAAAAAATTTTTCTTCCTTTTATTATTAATGGGCTAGTCTTTTCACTCCGTTATATTTATTACTATGTCTAAGCTTCTTCATCCAATTCCTATCCATTTTACTAATTTTATAAAACTATTCAATTTTACATAAAAGGAAAAGGAAAAGAAAAAAATTGTTCAGTAATTCAAAAATTAAAATTAAATAATTTTACATGATATATAATCTGAAAATTTTGTAAAAAAATATTTATAGGTGCAATATTAGAAACTAACTTAAAAAATTTTTCTTTCGTTTATTATTAATGGGCTACTCTTTTCACTCCTTTATATTCATTACTATGTCTAAGCTTCTTCATCCAACTCCTATCCATTTCACCAATTTTATAAAACTATTCAATTTTACCTAAAAGGAAAAGGAAAAGAAAAAAATTGTTTATTAATTCAAAAATTAAAATTAAATAATTTTACATGATATATAATCTGAAAATTTTGTAAAAAAAATATTTATAGGTGCAATATTAGAAACTAACTTAAAAATTTTTTCTTCCGTTTATTATTAATGGGCTAGTCTTTCATTTAAGGGGCAGTTTGAGTGGCTTATGATAATAATAAAATTGTGAGAATGATAGTCTACTTACATTGCACGTCTAAATATAGGCCCTATAATATATATTATCTCTTCATTGAATGAAAACAAGTACCAAACTATGAAACATAAGAAAAAAATAGCAGTACACAAACCAAAGTGAAATGCAAACAACCAAGCACTAAAAAACAAATGCAATGAAAGAATTAACACAAAAATAGACAATGTAGAAATATACACATACCAATAGTAAATGTTCAAGGATGTAAAAGTAGACCTGCAACAATTGAGACACTCAACAAATTAAAACAATGTTCTCTGGGTTTATAAATATATTATATCATATATATGAAAGATAAAAACAAGTTTTATCCTAAATCTTGAAAATTGAGTGCATTACAAGTACATTAGTTATACAGGGTAGAAGGCTTCTTCATAATGGGATAGATCTTTTAAAAAGAATGTAGCTGTTTGGATATAAAAAATTAACTCAAAATGATGTTTTCCACCAACCTCATAAAACCTGGGAACAACCTAATTAGCTTTTGATTTTCCATGGATAATAGTGGCACAACAATATCACTAATTTGGAAATTTGATTTTTCACTTATAATTTATGTCATTAAGAAGTATCCATCATAGCATTGAACTACCACGAAAATCCCCACCTTCAAGATTCAATACATCATAATTCAAATAAAAATTAGGCTAAAAAAATTACAAAAATACATGGAATTAATTTTATAAGATGACAATTTACAAAATAAAGCCAACCCTAACAATAAATGAAAACCTAACACAAGAATTGCTTGTAATTAATTATGACTTTGCTTAGCTTAAGAGCCATAAAACCCAATGTTGAATGAAAATTAAAAACCCCTCTTCAATGGACAAGAACGCAATAGATAAAAGAAAAATTACAAAAAAAAAAAAAAAGGGGAAAGAATACTGTTAGGAGAACACGAATTGAATGACAGATGGAATATAATAGAGATTACTTTCTAAGTGATCAACTGGAAGCGCGAATGAGAGAGAACTGGAAACGACATGAGAGGAGTGAGAGAATTAAAAGTTTAGTTAGGTTAGAGTACTAATGAATATTTTATTTGTCTAAGCGCGTATTTTACCTCCAAAATGAAAATATATTATTTTACTAAATAAGAAAATAGAAATTAATCTTATTTTGGGCCTTAGCAGCGGAATAAATATAGACGCCTCTAATACTCGCCTCTATATAAAGACGAATTTAAACACTGCCTTTATTAAATGCCTTTTAACTTTTCAATTGATTTTATAGAAGCGCTTACTAAAACTGTCCCTACGATTTTGCAACTAAAGACCTTTTTTTGTGTAGTGGTGGAGGCCAAAAAAATTCCATTTGGGTGCCTACGTGAGGCTATGAGGGATTTTGGAGGATGAGAGATTTTTCAAAATTCATAGATTTTGACCTTGTTTTGGCTTGCAAATGGTAGATTTTGCATAAATCTATGGATTTTATAAAATCTTTCATTTAATGAAATATGTGATTATGTTACAAGTTCAACAATCTAATCTCAACAATTCTGTGAGATGGCTTCAAATGCAAAACTCATTCAATCTTGTAATTATCTTTCTCCTTCGCCTTCTGTATCAATTTCTTTTGTGTTCATGTAAATTTTTATGCATGATATATGTTGCATTTAATCCTGTAAGGGGCAAGATTGTGTTTATGCCAATGTGCTTTAGGTTCTAGCTTTAAAAGGTTTAGTTCATTAATATTTACTCTTATATGGATTTAATACAAAATTTTATTTTCTAGTTGAAATGTAAGACCTGCATTCTCAGCTCGAGGAATTGATCCCAAAGCAACAATTTTTTATTACTTGCCTTTTTTAATACATTTCTTTCCTTGTACTAGGAGTGCTCAATGCTTTATTATTATTATTATTATTATTATTATTATTATTATTATTATATACTTTTTTTTTATTTTGGGTATATATTTAGTTTATTTAGTTTATATATTTGGTTGATACTTGGTTGATTTGATGTATATTTTTAGTTGATTTTGTATTATTTTATAGTTGTATAATATTTTTCTCGAATTTTCTTTTTAATATATTTATTTTTCTCTTTATATTGTTTTTCTAGTAATGATAATATCAATTAAAATTTGTAGTCTTTGTTATTTCTAATGGTAATTTATTACATTTGAATATAACACATTTAAATTTAAAGAAAATGTAAATAAATATTGGATACAAATAAATATTTAGGTATACATTTGGTTTATCTTATTTATATATTTGGTTGATGTTTAGTTGATTTGATGTATATGTTCAGTTTATTTTGTATATTGTTGTATAATGTTTTCTCAAATTTTCTTATCTATATAATTATTTTTTCTATTTATATTTAATTTTTAGTAGTGATAATATTATTTAACATTTCTTGTCTTTGTTGTTACTAATATTTAATATAACACGTTTAAATTTAAAGAAAATAAAAATGAATATTGAATACAAATAATTATTTGGGTATATGTTTGATTTATTTTATTTATATATTTGGTTGATTTTTAGTATGTAAATTTAGCAGATATATACTAAGCATAAACCCACATATACTCAAAATAAAGTACGAGTATACCATTTTGTTGAAGAGCACAAAAATATAAAAAATTTGCTGAAAGGCATATTTTTGTGAAAAATTTGATCAAAGAACATATTTTTATAATAACTTTGATGAAAGTGTATTTTTATAATATTTAGGTCTTTTTTAGACATTTATATAAGAATTCTAATATTATTTGAGCCCAAATAGGACCAAAAATTAAAGATTAGCTCGATAAATATTAGTGGCCCAAATGAAAGGCTTAAGTAGAGAAATATCAAAGGCCCGAATAAATGTAAAATAGGCTTCTCTCTTAGGCCAACTTTGGAGGGAATCTAATATATATATATGGCAACATATAATTTTTTTTATTAACTTATTAATTATTATATAAGCATTTAAGTTATTTAATTACCTATAAATATTTAATTGTTTTAATATTATTTTGCAAGCTAAATGAAATGTTATTAGCTAATAATATTCAATTTTAATAACTATAATTTTATGTGACTATAAATTAATTAAATAAAAAAATTAAATTAAATAAAAAAATTGAAGTAATAATTGTAAACAAAATATTATACTAACATTTATTAATAATTAGCATTTATCATGATAAATTAATATTAAAACTAAAATGAGTATAATTATAGTCATTATAAATTGAGTTTTGCAAATCCTACTCCTTTCACTATTTTATAACAAGCCATTTTTTTTAAAAATTTTTTAATATGCTAAATCACTTATAGTGGAGATTATATTTGAATCATAAATTTATACATGTGAGAACAATAATTGGATATGACATTATGTTTAAGGATTATTACATATACTTTAAATTTAATAAATTAAAATTTCATTTAAAATAATAAATTAAAAAGTAAAAAATTAAAAATTAATATAATAAATTATTAAACATTTAAATAATTTTATAATTAAAAGTTACAACATTTAAATAATTTAAGAACATTTATTCTTAATTTTATTATAATATAACTTAGAACTAATCCAACTTAAATTTCTATAGATAGACTTAAAAAAAGAATTATACACTTAATAAAATTACTAAAAATGAGAAATATAAAATTAGAAAATATTCAGTTATTCTTAGTTACTCCCTTTCTCTCTCTCTCTCTCTCCCCCCTTTTCCCTCCCCACAAAAAATTTTCACTTCTCTTCCTAGTGCTCTTTCCCTTTGTTTCTTTCTCTGTGCATCGCATTCCTTTTTAATTTTTTTTTTCTAAAACTAGTAAACAATCAAACACACACTCTATACAAATACTACTATCTTCTAGTTTTAGATTTCAAGTCTTCCTTTTGCTCTTTGCTGTTGATTTATTCATTGTTGTTCAGGTATGGCCTCATCGATTCTTTAGCCACTGATTTCTTTATTTTATTTTTTTTGTTCTCTCTTTCATTCTCTCCATCATACTTCTATTATTGATTTGATCATTAGATTCGTTCTATCATCTATATTTTCTAGATTATGGGTTTTGCCATTAGAGTTCAGTGTTGGTATATGTAAGGGTCATTAGTTTGTACTCCTTTGTTGGTGAGTGTCAATTGTTTATGCGTTTGTGGGTTAGTTGCTGCTGAATTGTTCAAGCCTCTTAATTACAACAACTTTGTGGTTTACTATTGGCTTTGGGCTCATGGCTATAACTATAAGGTCAGTTTTGTCTCACTTATTATCTTTTTAAGACAAATTGCTTTTCTTGATCTTTAATTGGTAAAGTTCTAAAAATAAACTTTTGGTTAATTTCTTTGTTTTCTGTTCTAAAGTATACGGAAGTTTTAATTCTCTTAATATGTTATCTGGGTTTTCTTTTGAACTAATGATTTGATTATATTTCGGTTGAATTAGAGAATGATAATATATCTACACTATGAAGCAAGATATTGATGCAATCTATAATTGTATTGAATTCTGATTTAGTTGTTGATCCTGCTATCCCTTTTGTTAGTCCTCTATCTCTTCTTAATGAAGTCTTATTCTTGATTGGTTTATGCAATTTTATAATTTGGTTTAGTTTGTATGTGGAATTTGGTTGTGATTGACATAAATAGAAATGGTGAACTGGAGAAAAGCCAAATATATGATATATGATTTTCTTGCTTATATTTAATAAGTGGTGAAGGGTCTATAAGTTTGAATAAATAAAAGCAAAGAATTTATATTGCTGGTGAGGTTTTTATGGAAATTTAGTAAAGCAAGTTTGAGAGAGAGGAGCCTTCAATTTTGATTACCAATATATTTTTATGGTGCTTTGAGTTTTGAACAATGAATATTTTAGGCATGGGATATTTATAAGTAATCCTTTCCTTATAGAACATGGTAGTTTGGATTGTGTCCATGTTTGCCTTCTTTTTTTTTATTTTTTTTTATGTATTTGATTTTGCTTCTTTAATTTAACTAAAATCTATATCAAGGTTTAATGAGTAAGGTAAAAGTTCAAAAAGTTTAATTAGTATGGTAAAGTTCAAATATACGTTTTTTCTAGAGAAAATTCAAACATTATTGATTAAATAAAATACTAAGTAGGGTTAAAGTATTTATATTTAGTATTATTATTGATTTTGCTTTCACTGATGATAGATGGAAGTTATTTGTAAATATAAAAATATTATTTTTTTTCTAAAATTCTCATTGTAATTCCTTAAATGTTCAGTAGATATGTAGAATAAGTAGATTTCATTTTACTATAATTACTTTTTGTTTTCTGTTAATTCTTAGTGAAAAGATTATTCTCAAAGCAATTGTAGTTCTTTGTTATGAAACTAACAATTATTTTAAATGTGTTGCATTCATGAAGTTTATATCTTGTTAAAATTAAACATTTACGTGAAAATTAAGTTAAGAGAAAAATAATTTTATCTAGTATTTATTTAAATTATAAATAACTTTTTTTTTCATCTTTATGAATTAGTCTCATAAATAACTTTTAAAATTTTTTAAAAAAGATGTGTAATTTTATATAAATATATAATTTAGATGTATTATATATTTTATATATTAGATATGTACAACCATAATTAAAATGTAGAAACAATCCATTTTTCACCCCTAAATAAAAAATAAAAAATGCATTAATTCACTGTTTAAAATTTTATTAAACATTTCATTTGTCGTAAATATATAAGATAAATTACATTTTTAATAATTTGAATGTGTGTGTGTGTGTGTGTATATATATATATATATATATATATATATATATATATATATATATATATGATAATCATATTCTAAAAATACAATATATGCGAGTTAAAAAAAAATTATTATTCATACCTATCATTATAAACAAAGAATTTTTTTTGACAATTTTGTGATTAAAGCACAGTAAGTTAAATTGTACCATTTTATGAATTATTATACCAATTTTCTATTATACAGTAGTTCACTAGCAAAAAAATTTTAACATTTGCAGGGCATATTGAATTTTTATGCTAGACCATTTCATAAAATTAAATAATATATAGTAGTTTTGATGTAGCCAATGAGAGCAAATATTTATTTGTTAAAATATAAAAGCATATGATCTCCTATCATCATGAACCAAGTATAAAACTTTTCCAATATATGTTTTGAAGTAAAGTAGTAAAATATATGCTTACAAGGAAGCATTATACTATTTTGTTATAATAATGTAGTATAGAAGTAACAAAATGTAGTTAAGAATAGGTTGAATTTTTATACCATATCATTTCATAAAATTAAGTAATATATACTAGTTTTAATATAGGAAGCGAGAACAGATATTTGTTTATTAAAGTATAAAATCATATGAACTCCTATCATTATGAACCAACTTGATAATTTTTAAAATATTTGTTTTGGGTTTAGGAAGTGAAATGTATGCTTTCAAGGAAGAATTATATTAGTTGTAGATCATAATATAGTACAAAAGCAATAAAATATACTACAGGATAGATTAAATGTTTATGCAATATCATTTCATAAAATTATGTAATATATATTAATTTTAATGTAGACAGTGAGAAAAAATATTTATTTGTTAAAGAATAAAATCTTATGAACTCAGACTATTATGAATCAATTTAATCACCTTAACAATATCTATTTTGAATAAAAAAAGTAAAATGTATGATTTTCAAAATGAGTTATACTATTTATATGCCATAATGTACTACAAAAACAAATTATGGTGTGTAGGATAGATTAAATATTTATGGCATTCCATTTCATAAAATTAAGTAATATGTATTATTTTCAATGTAGCAAGTAATATGTGTAGAAAACGGAAAAAGAAATCTTAAACATTATTACAAGACTTCTTATCCAATATTCAAGTTTACAAATTATTTTGATATGGAAGAGGTTTAAATGCCTAAAATGCTCTGTGAATATTCATACTTTATTACTAATTGAAACTACATACAAACTCTAAATTGTAACATATATGCCACTTCAACTTATTATAATTTATAAAAATAACTAGTTTTAATGTTTAAAAATTCATATATCAGAAGTCTTATTAAACGACTATTAATAGAATACTTCACTTTTATGAGACTTTTTTTTTATTTTATATTTTGTTGACACAGGACTTTTTTGATTGAATGAAATTATTTGTGTATGTTACTACTGCATTATGAAATGATAATCTAGTTTAATATTTATCATATTCTAAAATCATATAAAATTAAATTATTATGAAAATACCCAAAAAATGGTATACAATTATGTATAAAACTAAAATGTACGATTTAAAGGATAAATTATACTATTTTAGTTTCATCAAGTAGTGCACTAGAATAAAAATGTATAGCTAAAGAGAAAATAAAAATTATGCCATGGAATTTTATAAAAATTATTAATTTTATACAATCTATCCAATTGAATAAAGAATATATAATGTAAAACAACCAGTATATTGCTTATGGGATGGATATATTATTGAAAATTAGCATTGGCCTCTTTAAAATATAATTTCAAAATTAGCAAAATGAAAGAAATTTTTTTTTATTGCATAATTCTTCTCAGATTGGAAACATATTTTAGCAATACATATGCCACCTAAAATAGAATATTATTTGGAGTAATTTCTATGATTTTTAGTTAAAAAAATTAATTTCTAAGTTTATAAATAATGTTAAATTTTTGAGTTTTTAATTAATTTTTTTTTGTAATTGTTTCTATTCGTATATTTTCTCATATTTTTAGAAGATTGAGGGGCATTGTGGTGGTGGAAGAGTAGTCGTAGAACATATATCATGACAGGCCGGTGGCTTGTTAGGAAGAATATGGCTCTAATGAAATGATTTTGAATTTTTGATCTTTTGTGTCATTTGTTAGGGAATAGATTGTAGTTATTTCTTATCTAGGGATTAAAAGGTAAATTGATAGCTAAATGAGATTGTAGTTAATTTTATTTTCCTGCATATATCTAGTTTGTATAATTATTTAGTTTAATTTTCTTTTAGTTTCTAAGAAAAATATAATAATTTGGTGCCTATGTGAGGCTGTGCCCATATATATCAACATATGGGCAACCAAATATATTTCGTGAGATTACTAAATTTCATTACAATGTTACTAATATGATTAGGTTGTATAAGTTTAGAGACATACTTGATCAATACATGGGCCACCTAGTATATTTGTTAACAAAACAACATATATTTACAACGCTAAAGTACATTTACATAATAAACAATATATTTTCATAAGAAAATGCTACATTGCTTAATATATTGATAACAAAAAGGGAGAATATTCTTTATTTTTTTTGTTCTTAATTAGTCATTGGATTTGGCGAAGGCCAAAAAAATTCCGTTTGGGTTACTACATGATGTTGTGCCTGAACATGAGCAATATATGGCCAACTAAATATAGCTCGTGAGCATATAGTATTTTATTTCATTACAAGGCTACAATCTTTATGCTGAAGAAACAATATAATATATTTATCAAATAACCAGTACATTACTTAAAGGGTGAAGAAGGAAATGAAAATTATCGTTGGCATATTCAAAATATAATTTTCGTAATTGCTCTTATGACATAAAATACTACCTTCTACTAGTTATGCTCAAGCTTGGAGACATACTTGATCAATATATGGGCCACATAGTATATTTCTTAAAAACAAGTATATGTTTAAGCACTAAAGTACATTTACCTAATAAATAGTATATTTTGACACAAAATTACAACATTGCTTAATTTGTCGATTAGAAAAGAGAGAATACTCTTTGAAATTTTTTTCTTACTAAGTCATTGGACTTAGCAGAGGCCAAAAAAAAAACTCCCTTTAGTTGATTACATGAGGCTATGGCCGAATATGAGCAATATATGGCAAATTTCTGGAGATAACTCGTGAGCATGCAATATTTCATTATGATGCTACCATATAATATGTTGAATAAACGATATGATATATTTGTTAAATATTTAGTACATTGCTTAAAGGGTGAATAAGGAAACGAAAATTAACATTAGCATATGTAAAATATAATTTTAGGCATATTGTGGATGAACTGGTCATATCAGCGTTCATACATAAAATGTCAATAATGTTGTGACCTAGTATATATCTTAATAAAATCGTATATTTTTATAACGATAAAGTACATTTGACTAATAAATAGTATATTTTGATAAGAAAACAGTACATTTCTTAATTTAGCAATAAGAAATGGGAGAATACTGTGTTTTTTTTCTTTTATAATTACTTATTGAATTTACCAGAGGCTAAAAAAAATTCCATTTGGGTGCCCATATGAAGCTGAGCCCGGAAACGATCAACATATGGCCAACCATATATATATATATATATATATATATATATATATATATATATATATATATATATATATATATATATATATATATATATATATATATATATATATATATATATATATACTGCATTTAATTACAACTAATTATCTAGTAAGTTGGGAAAATGATATATTATGTGTGTGAAATAACCATAGGACGTTGCTTAAAGGGTGGATAAGTTTACAAATTTGCCATTGGTATATTGAACATTTAATTTTTGTAATTGTCATGGCAAAAAATACAACTATGATCTAGTTATATAAGCTTGGAGACACACTTGATTAATACATGGGCCACCAGTTTATTTCTTAACATAACAATATATATATTTACAACGATATAGTACATATACCTAATAAACAGTATATTTGATTAAGAAAACAATCTACATTGCTTAATTTGTGGATAAGAAAAATGGAGAATACTCTTTGATTTTGTAGTTTATAAGTCATTGGATTTAGCAGATGCCAAAAAAATCCCCCTTTGGGTGCCATTCATTGTTTATAATCCAAAGGGCAGAATAGAGATAACAAGAAAGGTCTTTGGTGTACATTTTGCGAAAAATTGAGACAAACCAAAGAACATTGCTGAAAGTTGTATGGTAAACCACCAAGATGAGAATAGCGCAGTAAAAGGAATTAGAAAAAGGCTTTTGGTTTAGCTCATATGACTCAAAACAATCAAGACAAGGTGCATGAACTTGGGGGTTTCAGTAATGAAGATATTGACAAGCTTAGCGATTTGTTGGGTAAGCTTAACAAGTCAGTGAAGAGCCTACTGTTGATTGAGACATGTACCAATGTTTAGTTGGAAAGCTTATTTATCTAACACATTTAAGGCCAAACATAGCATATTTTGTTACTATGCTAAGTTAGTTTATGCATGATCCTAAGCAAGTTCATTTGCAAGCAGCTTAAGGAGTTTTAAAATATTTGAAAGGAAGTGCGGGGAAAGGGATTCTCTTCAAGAGAAATAATTAATTAAGTCTTCAAACACATACTGATTCTAATTGTGTAGGCTCACCAATTGATAGAAGGTCTACTTCAGGGTATTGCAGTCTTTTGGGGGGAAATCTTGTAACATAGAGGAGTAAGAAACAGAATGTTATGACTAGATCAAGTGTAGAAGAGTAGAATTCAAATCTATGGCTTTGGAGATTTGTGAATTGTTATGGTTAAAAATTGTTTTTCATGATTTCAAGATAAAATGGAATGGTCCAATGCGATTGTAATGTGATAATAAATCAACAATAAGTATCGCACATAATCTAGTTCAACATCATCGAACCAAACATGTTGAAATTGATAGGCATTTCATCAAAGTTTCAAAATTGGACAGTGGATTGATTTGCACACCTTATGTTTCCAACTAAGGAATTAAAAGAAAGAGCTGACGATATTATTGTAAGAGTTATTAGACAAAGGAGCCATTTAGATATACTACTAATTGGTTAAGGTACATAATACAAGTGACACCAAAAAGAGGGGAGCCATAAATAAAATCTAACTTTATGTGTAAGATTAACTACCATAATTGGATATTGGTTTGTAGATTTTAACACAATGCAATTGTTCCCACTTAATACTGCAATTGTTTCCATTTATTAAAGCATTGAAGTAATATATGAACCTATACATAACCTTGACATGGGGATCTAGCTACAAGATAAAATTATTTCCTAATATTTATTTTTTTATCCTATTATAAAATGCCCATCAAATATACAGCTAAGGTTGTTATAATCAGGAAATAATCTAAGGTTGTTATATTCATGAAATTAATCCAAATGGCTTGTTAACATGAGACATATTCAGACATTTTAACGCAACTATCTAAATTAAAAATAATTAATTTTCTTTTATTACTCATTCAAGCATTATAATGAACACCATGTATGCATCAATTTCAATGTTCTGAAACTCTAAAAGAAAAGAATTCAGAAAAAAACTTTCAAACTGAAATTTTAATAATTCATTAATAAACAGCAGTACAAATCATTGTATACTACATAAACAACCTTTAACTAATGAGATTGTCTTAGCCAATTCAAATTAAATGGGTATAATTATCATTAATTTTTTAATTAACATAAATAAATTTATACTTTGCTTTGATTTCTAGAATACCAATATGAACTTTCGAATACCAATATATATGTATATATACCAATATATATATATACATATATATGTACACATACACACACACACACACACACACATATATATATATATATATATGCATGTGCGTGTGTATGTGTGCAT